>JAUMHI010000054.1:385554-430839 GCA_032359435.1 Enteromius unitaeniatus | reverse complement strand
TTTTTTTAGCATATAATTATCCAGCCACGAAACTCATTTAACTCACTAAATCCCAAACTTTTGAATGGCATATTTATTTATTTATTTATTGCTATCTGCCAAGTTAAGTTAAGTACACTAGCATGCAGATAATCGTAATGCTAGCAGACATAAAATAAACTCGATATTTGATGAATGAATAAGCATCTCCTACTACAGCATCACTTTATTAGTTATAGCTGATTAATGAGTCGGCTGTTTAGAAGTGAAACAGAAGACCTCACCTGTGGATCAATAGGAGAAAAAGGTAGCCTTCAAGTCAAGCACGTACTCAATCAAGCAAACATCTCTGGAGCTGGTCATTAGCTCTGGAAGCACTCGAGTCCCCGGGCTAAAGCTCATAGCTGTGCGGTGTAAAGGAGGTTGGTGAGCTTGTGTCTCTGGGGGCCACACTCTTGCCCTGGGGTAGGCCACAATCGCTGAGGCTTCTGACCCAAACACTCCACACTTTGATTGTAGACGCTCTCCATTAACAATAGACTGAATGGGGTCTGACGCTGTGGGTCTCGCCAAAATCCCTAAAGGAAACTTAAACCAGAGAGTGAGAGAGGTGCTCCAAGGCGAAATGGGCTGCATTCAGACAAACATTAGCTTGGCCATCGCTGAGCGTGTGTGTGCTGATCATCACATTTACACTTTATAAACATCTTTGAAAGTAAACATGAAGAAATTGTGTTTTTGAAATACAAAAAGCACTGTAGGTTAAAAACGTTGAGGAGTACATAACAATCAGTAGGGGTTCAAATTACACAAACAGGGCTCACCAGCAAAGTTATTTTCACCCTCAAGGTGAAGCTCTCATGCCACGGGAAAGCGGGATTTGTGAACAAATGGTCTGGGAACAGAAGCGCTGAGCTGGGCCACAGGGAATGTGCTTTACACTGAGGTGCTGCTGGAGACTGAAGTTTACACCACTGTCACATGCAACACCCCGTTAAATGAGTTTACAGCTCGCTTCAACAAAAAACAACATCAGATAAGGTGATAACTACAGCACGGTAATGCCACAACACCCTTTAAACATATACAGGAAACTGACAGCTGAGAATTGATGTTGTAACAAGACCTCAAAGAGTTACCGTTCAACAATTTGGAGATTTATATATGGGAAAAGTTTCTTATGCTCAGGTGAGGCTGCAATTGCAGTAATATTGTGAAATATTGTTTACTAGTTGTTTACTAGTTTAATATTTCTTTCATTTGTAATTTCTTTCTGTGACGCAAAGCTGAATTCACTCTTCAGTGTCTTTGGTGTCACACGATCCTTCAGAAAACAATCTAATACTGCGTGAACAATAAACATTTATTATTGTTACCAATGCTGAGCTGCTTAATATTTTTGTGGAAACCACAATGTGTTTTGTTGTGTTTTTGTTTTTTTCCTTTACCTTGCCTCATCAAATGCTAAAAACAGCAACAGATTATGTACGTTATTGGCAAGCAGTGTAAACATACTTTTGTTTCTTATGAACAGATATTTATCTAAATGCTTATGGTGTAATTTTATTTATACTTGCTGATTGATTGATTGATTAATTCATTCATTCATTCATTCATTATAAAAATTAAACTAACAATTAAAATCAAACTGAACATTGATATACTAATGAAATGAATGAGATCAGTGAAATTAGTGAAAATCTGTCAACAAGTGTGCAGAATATTGCATGCTGCCTCATAGAGTTGTTTTATTTATTTTTATTTATTACTTTTTGAGTTTTCTATAATTTCCATACTTCCATTTCCAGATTTTACTATTACTGTAAAATGTGCAAAATTGTAATAACCAATCAATTCCTGCTTAGAAATGATTATTTCTTATTATTTTGTGAAAGAATAACATACTTTGCATTAAACTGAATGAATTTGATTTGACAAATTCCATACTTCTAGTTCATATACACTCCATTACCTATTTTACTATTACTATATGTGCAAACTGTAATATAAACAATGAGTACGTGTGTCCCAGCGTTTGACTGGAGGTGTATGTGATCTGACATGGCGGAAAGTAATCTGGAGCGAATGCTGGACCACTTTGGGGGGGGGAATGGAATACAAAACTCCAGTTCAGGTGCAGGCCACCGGTCCGTGTACGACCGAATTTAATTATTGATTTTCTGAGAAAGTGGCATCAGTTACCTCAGCAGTTACCTAAGCCTGCCTCTTAAGCAGAATAAAAGGAAGGTCAGGGCACGTGGAGGTCATTCTGCGTTACTGGGGAGCCGGCTCAGGTTGGTAGTAATCAGGGCGAACTTTAGCCATTATCAGTTACACACGTTTGATCTTTTTTTTTTTCTGTTAAAATATTGTGGCAACAACAAATCTGGTTCTGTTAAAGGAATAGTTCACCCCAAAATCATCATTTATTCACTCTCGAGTATGAATTCCTTTGTTCTGCCAATCACAAAGGAAGATATTTTAAAGAAAGTTTGTCACCATTTTTATTCAGTCAGTGACACTTTTTTTCAAAATATCGGTAACACTTTATTTTACTGTTACACTGATTATTTGCGTGCATATTATTACAATATTAGCCATTTACTAGTGCTAATAAGCACATATTAATGTCTTATTCTACATTCCTAATCCTATTCAATACCTAAACTATTAATAAGCAGCAACTTAAGAAATTTCTGAAAGAAAATTCATAGTTAATAATTAACAAGTGTAACCACAATTATTATTTCAAATTATTTTATGCAAAAATAGCCTTAAAATGGAGTCTCCAAGCCATAACAACTACGAATTCTGAAATAATGTGTTTACCGTATTTATATATATATATATATATATTACAAGCATAAACTCAGCAAAGACCCAAGATGTTCCTGCATCAACAGAACATACATCTTCGGCTGTTTCATTTCATCCAAACACCTGGCCGGGCGAATTACATTGCGCTGGCGTCCTTGTGCCTTACTAATTGAACTGTAAACCCGTGTGCAGATCCATTCATTTTCCCCCATGGCTCCCAGCGGCTGATTTATCTCCAGTGATGGTGGTGTGCATCAGCTAAAAGCAATCCTGTAAATCACAGGCCTCTCCCTCGCCGCTTTCATCACTTCATTAATTTAAGATATCATTACGTCCACTGGTGACATAACTCTGAACAATGGTACACGCTTAAGATATTAATCTGCACGCTGCAACAAAGAGCCTCTCTGTCTCCGGCTGATTTAGCCACTGCTTATTTTACGCTGCTGATTTACATTGGGTCGAGTAAGCCAGGCTGATTTGGCTTCTGTCACTGAAAGATAACAAGCTGTCAGGGTTTTACACCCCTATAGTGATTGTGTGGCTTTACAAGAAGGTTGTTACCGGCACGAGCTAGCCGTGTTTGTCATCTGTGACTTTGTTGACACATAGATGATATTTTCTTTATTAAAAAACCCATGCTAGGGATTTTACACAAATACACTTTTAGCCTGTGTGAATGGTACATATTACGGCAGGTTGGTATTTTATTGAAGAAAGAACCAAAATAACAGTTCTGTAAAAAAAAGGCTATTTTAGCAATGGTTCATTTTATACAATGGTATTTTAGTATCTTATCATGCCATTTGTCTTAAATATATACATGTGTTTTTGTGTACTTATGGCTTATTTACTTTTTGTTATTTTAGTACTTTAAGTTTAACTAAATAAAAATGTCAAATGATGTTATTTGAAATATCGGAAATGAAATAATTGTATTAGTATTTAGTATTGTTTGCTCCATTTTTTATTGTATTGTTTTAGCTAACGATAATAACCCTATTTTTATAATGAACTACAATAAAATATTTGTAGTCATAACTGGTCGGCTGTCTGGGGCGAGAGCAGCCGTTGATCTTTACCATCGGAGACACTGTTCATAAACACACACCAGCAATCTCTCAGAGCTCCAGTCTGTGACAACAAAAATACACATTTGAAGTCATTTTGAAATTTGGGGCTCCTACCAAAATAGCGGGGGGAGTTCAAAATCACAGGATGGAGAATAAACATTTTAGAGACTGACCCCTGACCCCTCTGTGTTGGTGTAATGCCTGGTGTTAGAAGGGGGGCCCTGGAGCCACAGCGAGGGCCGTTTGTGTCTCCCAGACCAGCATCCCTGCAACATGAGATCCCATGATAAAGACTCGTACCTGCATTTACGGCACAGTAAAACTACACTCTTGTTGTTCTGTCACTTTACAACTCTATAATTACACTTGAACAACACATGGGTTTCATTTGTTCCTCCAGTCACGATGAAAGCAAAACGACAGACACTACGCTTGAAGGTGGGTATAAGTTTCTACATAGAAATTAATATGCAAGGTATACCATATTAAATAAATAAATGTTTCAAATAAATGTATGAATGTACTATAAAATTTTTATTATATTGCTATTATATTATATTGGACCACAAAGCCAATCATAAGGGTCAGTCTTTTTAAATTGATATTTATGCATCATCCAAAACATCAATTAATACGTTTTTACGTTAATGTATGGTTTGTTAAGTATATTTATACTTATATTTATACTTATATTTATACTCTAAATATTTTAGATGCAATTATTTTAAAATCTGGAATTTGAGGGTATTCTTGTCAGGACATTTCTACAAACTTGGCTCTCACAAACATTAAAAATGCCTCACTTACCCAACAATAGAGTATCTGCTTGGGTTACTTCTCGATCTTTCATTTCCTGCTTCAGCTCCTGATAAGGAACACATAAACTAGCAGGCTACCTTAAGATGTTTACAAAGTTTTGTCTTAGCCTAATTAAGCCACATCTAGTCGAAAAGGGTGGGCAACTGCCAAAAGCACTCCAGTTTACCAGAGCAGACTCAGCTCTCTCCACAATGGCCTGGCTAACAAGCCCCAGAAAGACACTGTGTAAACACTTCCCTCCAGTGCTCTCTGGAATCAAATGGTTTGAACTATTTGAGCAATGCTCTCTTAACGGTTTCATACAGCAGACAACTATGCCTTAACAGTGTGTTTAGGAACAGCTGTCCTCAAACAGAGCCAGGGGAAAATCCACGCTGGCAGATGTCATGCTGCTATTAAGCACACTACAAAACGAGGATGTAAGGACATATTTGGGTTTAAATGGGATAGGAACTTCAAGAATATTAATACCAAATATTAAACTTTAAATAAAAGAAAAGAAAAAAAGATGTAGGATTTAGTTTGAAACAATGTTAACACTTTGCAATAGGGAAAACATATTCACTATTAACTATGACTTTTTCCTCAATTAATTCATAATTCACTGTTTATTAATAGTTAGCACGATAGTTGCTAAGTATAGGTATTGTGTAGGATTAGAAAGTTGAATAAGGCATTAATATGTGCTTAATTTGTACTAATACATGATTAATATTCTAGTAATATGCATGCTAGTAAGCAAGTTAAGATACCCTAAAATAAAGTGTTACCGCTCACAAATAAATACTGTAACACATTAAATTAAATTCAAAATTCTGAAGAATAAAGAATCAAAATTTTGCTTTTCTTTTTTTTTACGACTTATTGTAACAACTTTCAAAATATTTGTACGGTGTAGTGATGGAGATGTCCATCTCTATGTAGTCTACACTCTCAGAAAAAAGGTACAAAAGCTGTCACTGGGGCGGTGCTTTTTGAAAAGGTACACTTTTGTACCTATTAGGTTCAAATAAGTACACTTTAAGTACTAATATGCAACTCTGAGGTACCAAAATGGACCCTTCAGGTATAAACATGTACCTTTTTCAAAGAGACCGTCCCAATGACCTTTATTTCTGAGAGTGCATGTAGTTTTCACAAAATAAATCAGGCTATTTTTAGTGAAAGAGAACTGCTCTCCCTCTTTTTTTCTGTAGTGAATAGAGGAGCAAAGGGGAAGATTCATTAACAGCACTCCATTAAATTCTTGTGGAGGATTGAGCCTGAAGGGCCAGGGTCGCAAAAGAGAGGAGAGGGGCACTTTTGGATGCTCTTGACTAAAACCTAACCGTGTCTATTTGGCCTCTACAAAGGCCATTTTAGGGAAAGCTGGACTCTGACTCCACGACTTCAGATTAGGTGGAGTGATAGGATTAGTCCTTAATGACTCAGACTTTGAAGACAAAGAGAGCCTCAGCAAAGAGGCTTAGATATGGAAGAATTAACAGAGCTCCACCAGCGCCCTCCTCTCTGCCTCTCTCTCCCTCTCATCCTTTCTCTTCTCCTGACTCTCTGTTTGCTCTGCAGTGCAGGTAGAGGTCATAGAGGGCACAGGGTGACTGCACAAAGCACTGGTCTGTTTCAAAGCAGCTGTGAGCGTGTCCACTAAATACTACACACTAAAGCTCCAGAAACATTTACAGATGGGCCTGCGCTAATAAATGCAAGCAGCATGTCTTTAACATGCAGTGGCCCTCAAAAAGTCTTTGGACTTCATAAAAAAGATGCTATGTTAATAATATATGCTGAGGAAATAGGGACAATGCACTGTGAAATGTATTTGTGGTTGTCAAATGCATATATTCACAAAATATCAACTGGTGTTTGATAAAAAAAAAAAAAAAAGGATCAGAAAAGTCATCTGTTGCATTTGTGTGTGGAATCTAATTTACTGCTTATTAATAGTTAGTAAGGTAGATGTTTAGTTGTTAGGAAAAAGTTTAAAGTACACGTATTATGGAGTTTTGAACATTATCTTCTGTGCATGACGTGAAAGAAAACATTTTGCTAAGTTTTAAATCTGGGAATGCACTGTGTTGTCTCTCAAAAGAAAGAGTCAGATCTGAATCATATTGGTCTTTTCTTGTCGGTCTAAATGAAAATGCTAATTCTTTATATGCCACTAGGTGCTGCTTTTGAAGTAGCTCCTAAGCTTTTAAGCTCAGAGTCGTTAAATAAATAAGATGAAAAAAAATGCATACTATAAGAAAATGAAAGTGTTTTATGCAGCCCAGTCTCACATATTTATTTACGAGGTGGCTAATTTGTACAAATTCATACGACCTACCAATTCATGCGATTTTCACTAAATCGTTTGTATTTTACGAGTATGAATTTGTACGAATGACCTATACCTAACCCTATCTCTAAACCTACCCATCACTGGGGTTTAAGACAAATCGTACAAAATCAAATGAGTGAGATCGAATTTGCCACCTTGTACGAATATGTAATAGGGACACTTTAAGGTACCTTAAAAATTGCTAAATTGCATACAATTCTATAAACAGCTTTCATAGATTTAACATGTGCATTTTGTATCTATACATTACCCCACTCCCTCCCCATGTGCGCACACACACACACACACACACTTGGTTTAAACATAAAAAAAAAAAAAACATTTACAAAAATCTCAATATGCTATAAGGTTTTACTTCAAAATTCTTGTTAAAATCTTGTCTGGGAAATGTATATAAAATAATATTTAAAGGATATTTAGATATCTTTGTTCTGTTAGAAAACAAAACAAAGATGGTCATTAAGGAAAAGACTTTTTGCAGTGTTTCACACTTTCAGCTCATTTAACAAATTGTGTCATGTTTTCATGTCTATATAGAATTGAACAGATGTTTCACCTTAAACGACAGACAATGAAGAGGATAAAAACTCATCGAATAAGTTATTGTGATTTTGGTTTTTCCCAAGGAAGGTGTGAGCATGCCTTATGATAGTGTGCCTCATCATTTACCACTTTATTTCTTTTCATCTGACTATAGCCAAGATTAGTTATTGATCACTGAGCTTTTAAATTATTCTAAAGCAAAAGCCAAATAGCACAGTCATTATGGATCCGCTATTGACACGGCCAGTATTTCATTCAATTTTCTTGGCAATGAAGCCATCAAGTAGAAATGATCAAATAATAAGATGGAGGATTGTTTTATGACTTCTGTACACTGTCATTAGCTTTTGCATTCAGGAAAGTAAATAATAAATGCAGTAAACATCCCCCCTCTCAAGCTTTTGCATCGGCTGTGACATCGATATTTTACAAAGGTTTTGCTTTTTTGTTTGTTTTCAGTGGTATTTTTTTAGAGGTCATCTCCACAACTCCAAACCTAAAACTGCATGGTAAGCTCTAACAAAGTTTAAAGCCAAAAAAACGGCATGTGTACTTAGCAGATTGGTTTTGCCTGCTTAACAGGGCAAAAGGCAGCAGGGCTGGGTCAACACTGGGGGTTTAGTACCCAAAGTGGCAGAGAGCCTCGGGTGAGTTTATCAAAGTGTAAAATGCTTAAACCAGCAGGGCAACACAATCCTTGCTGCTTAGCGTATAAATCACCATATATTCTTATTTACAGGGCTGCAGCTAAGCCCTTGTTATGAGTAAATACATCCGCTGGCAGTGATTGTATCAGAGTCCATGGGAGAATTAGACAGCAAAAGAAAAAGACTGTGTGTGTGTGTGTGTGTGTGTAAAACAAACCTCTTAGAAGACGCAAGCAAAGATCTGGGGAACTGAAGCACTTGAATACAATTGCACTAAAGGATTTGTCTAAACAGATAGTAGTCTGTTCTTTTTTGTTAAAGAGCACAAAGTTATTTTTCTAACCCGGATAACAGGATTCTGGTATGTCCAGAGGAAACCGTTAAAAGCTGCCCAACGCCGCTAACTTTGCCGGTCTTAATTTACTTTTTAATTAAACACACAGTTATCCAAACATGACATAAACCCTTTACCAAACACTGTGCGAAACCACAAAGCTGCAGGTTTTCTGAGTAAGTTGTTGTTTTCAGTTGCATCTATCTCACATGTGAATGAGACTAGGGGAAAGTTTCGTTTTTCTTGAAACCTCAAAAGTGTTGGCAAACAGAAGAGAGGAAAAATTGGCCTTAATTCCATCTCACGCTGAAGACTTTGCATTTTAACTTACTGGGCTCAGTTGGCTGAGGTCCTCTCGCCCGTAAATTGGATATTAGAGGGCGATATAAAAGAGGCTATGTGTGCGCTCCTAGCAGGGAATTATTGCATCCAATATCCCATCCGCCTGTGCAGATCCTCATCTAATAAAGGCGCAACTATATTGGTCTTCAACTTTATGAAGCTCCATAGTAACACGCATACAATGGGATTTGCCCGGGTCTCTCAAGCAGGGGTTTAGGACAATGCAGATATCATTGCATTCCCCTGCTCTTTAAAGCCCTCGCTCCAATTTAAATACAAGCATCCAAACAGTGCGGTGGCATTCTGTGGATCCGGCTCTATGAAGAGCTCAACTGTTTTAGAGCGGCGTCCTCAATCTTCATCTTTTGCATTGGAAGGGCTTGAGTGGCCCCCTCTGTCCCAGACCCTGACCCAGCCCCCACCCTCGTTAATCCTAAAAAGGGGCAACAGCATCAGAGAGTGTGAAATTAAATACATTACAGCATTAGGGATTAAAGTGTTTTATGGGCAGTTGCTCATCCACATCAGACTTTAGCTTTTTAAACCCTAACATTTGATCTGGGTTAGGAACCAATGGCTGAGAAAAGAGTTGGACTGTTTGTAGGAGCCACAAAAAGAGGGAGAGAGAAAGAGAGAGAGAGGAAGAGGGTGAGGGCAGGCGAGCTATAGAGAGTGTGTGAATCTGTGTAAAAGAGAAGCCATGCACACTCCTGGGAAGAGAGTATTTACGGCTGATCCTGTTGCTGATGGAAAAAGGCGAACTGACAAAATCTCCTGCAGGAGGCCGGCCTCGGTTAAGCTGCGCTGCTTTTCATAAGTGTGTGTAACTGAGGGGTTTCCTTGCCACTTCTGAAGAGGAGACAGAAAAGCCGCTCTCCAAAGAAATTGGGTTTTAAATGTAAAACTTTTAAAGCAAGTATGCGATGCAAAAATTTGTTCATTTAGCAATTAATGAATAAATGCATTTAATTCAATAAACAAATCCAATGGTTTAAAGCATGTTGTATTTATATATCATAGTTTCAGGTTTACCTAAAAATGGACATTTTGTCATGTCGCTCCCAAACTGTATGACTCCCTGTTCGTTTTTAATTAGTTCGATTTAATGAAATAAATATATGTGAGTGAATGGTGTTCTTTCACACACAAGCAGCTTATTATCTGGTGTTTTTATAATCTTAGAGCAGGAAATCTTTACATGTGCTTTGCCTCCATGTGTTTAAGTTGCCAAATCTTTTTCCCAAACTGGTAATGAAAAGCACTTTGAGACCGGCAGTTACAAGGCTAGTATCATATTCATACTGATGTACAATCAAATTCAAATTCTGCAGCCCTAGCATAAAAAAGAGAAATATATTCACATTTTAAATGGATTTTTTTTTCAATGCAGACAAAGTATGATATCAATGATGCTCTAGTCAGATAATAAACACTGTACTACCAAATTTGAAAACAAAACAGATGTAATGTTGTCTATTTTTGCAGTTTATTTATTTAGCCTTTTAAAATCCAGCGAGGAAAGTTACACTTTTAGAAGTGTAATATGTTGAAGATTACAAGTTGCTCTATTTAAAATGCTTAAAGAGTAACTAATGATTAACATAACTCATTACACGTGTTTACTTTTTGATTAACTGTAGTTTAATTACATTTATTTATTTATTTATTTTTTATTAAATTGCGTAATGCTGTTACATGTTACTAGTAACTCTTCAACTAAAAATCTAAATGCACTCCTTGTCTCAAAGGACACAAACAGCTATAACACATTTCCTCCCAATCTCAGTAGTCTCAATGGCCACTTCCTGTTTCCTTAGAGATTGAGCCAAGATGGGAATAGCTATCAATATCCAACAAACCTGTTCCTCTCTTAAACTACCCTAGTCAGATTACCAGCATCATTAATCATTCCCAGGAAGAAGGACGTTCGTCCTTGTCTGACAACGCTATGTTCTGAGAAGAAACTGAAACTTTGTTTGTCTCCATTCTCTCAAATCTTAGATCCCAAAATTTCTACTCAACAATTGGGTTTCTTGAACAAATCGTAAGTTGAAATTAACTGTTAGATGTTCTCTAATGTGCTGAATGGGACTGGGGGGAAACCAGAGGAGAGAAATGGCAGCTGTCTTTGAAATTGCCGTTCGGCCTTCTAATGAAGCTCTTGGGACTCGACTCCAAACTTCATTAATTGGTTTGGACTCTCTTCAAAAGGTTCAAATCAAAGCCCTTATATGAAGGGTCACATTGTTTACTTTGATCATCAATATCAATTTACACATCACATACAGAAGTATCCATTTTCAGCTCAAGCTGAAATGCATGAGATCCAAGGTAATGTCATTGTCAGGCCTTCAGTGTAGACGATACCCACTATTTTGTTCAGACTTCACTGTCAGTATTTGATATGAGATGGGAAAACGTTTTAAAATAGCTAAATGTCACATGCAAGATATCATGACCCTTGAGGGCTACATTAGAAGCATTTGATTCCATGGATTACAATGCTTATTCAGTGCACATGGAGGGAAAATATGAGATGGATCTTTAATCTTCGCTCAATGGTCTCCTGCCGTTCGCTGCTGTCTCCGACGGCGGAATTTGATTTCACCTTCTCCAGAGCAGAGGGCGGTCTCCATCACTGAAAGACCAGGAGCCAGGGCACACGGGGGCCACCCACTCAAGTAGAAAGGCACTGGGAAATTGTGTAGCGGGGAAGGCTTAGATACCTTTCCCTCAGGAGTAATACAGGCCCATGGAAAGGCCTTGGCTGAGATCTGCTTGGATCTGAGCCCAGGCTTGTGGTCCAGAGTAAAGGATGAATGATCCACCAAGAGTCCATGTCGTGTAAACTTAAACCATTTCGCTTTCTCTGCTTTCTTTTGCCTGCCGTCTGCCGATGACATACTGTTTTGGAAATTGGATTCTGCGCAAGCATTTTAGTCAGCAGAACATGCTCGAGGAAGCTTTGAGGTTTAGTACAAGTAAATCATTGGTAGCATAATGTTGATTAAAACTTGTCCCATATATATATATATATATAAAAAAAAGAAAAATAAACAATGCTATAGTGAATGGATTTAGTGGTGGATTTTAAAGATGAAATAGGAAGCATATTCAACCCAAGTTCACTGAAAATATGTACTTGTGACATTGCTGCAACACCTTATTGCGCTTTTTGCAGCAATTTCAAACTGTCCAGTCAGTGACACTATAACATGCATTCATTAAGTGACCGTGGCTACGTTTTTATTATGTTGCTTTATATAAGTATTGTAGCGGTTCAGAATTCAAATGTCTGGGGAGTGTTGCTAAAAGCTTAAGGCTCTGTGACAATTGGCATACAGTTTGGATTGGCGGTATGGTTCTGTTCTGGGTAAGTACTCCCTGCTCATCCATGCAGCCTGGAACTGATAAGAGCATAGAGAGAACCGAACAGAACCAACATAAATGTATTGCAGATATCATTAAAGTTCCATAATGAATGTGCACATTTTAGAATTTAGTCTGATTTAAAGAAGAGTCCTGATCGGAGGAGCTGGGGATGGAGGAGGGTTTTTAGCCACTGAGCAACAAGAAAATTGCTAATAATACTGAGACCTTATGCAGTGGGTACGGAAAGTATTCAGACCCCCTAAAATTGTTCACTCTTTGTTATATATTGCAGCCATTCGCTAAAATCATTCAAAAAGTGATTTTTTTTCCCTCATTAATGTACACACATCATCCCATATTGACAGAAAAACACAGTATTGTTGACATTGCAGATTATTTAAAATCTGAAATATCACATGGTCCTAAGTATTCAGACTTATGTGACGTATTTGAAAAGGTAGTTGGGGATCAGCTGATGCAAGCTTGACTAACTTGACCTGCAAAAACTTACGCTACCCTTTATGTTAACTTCCTTAAATGCGAGTTTGAGCTATTTTGTCTAACCGTAGTTTTATGGCAGTTATATCAGTGCGCTTCACCTGACAAGAGTAATGTCATATCATGTAAGCTATAAGTAAACCTATTGCATTTGATAGATATGTGACACTAACATTCCAAAGTATCAATTTAAAAATTTTGCAGTGTGTTAAAATCGTTTTAAAACGATAGCAATTATCATAGAAAAGCATTTACATTCATTCTTCTGTAAACTTGTATTGTTTAATCTGTAAAGCTATTTTACAGTGCAAACAGTGTTAGAAATTGGATATAACATCACACTTACACAGGAAAGATACAATGTTTTCACAATAAAATGTTATTTTGTTTGTTGCTATTACAGGGTGACCATCCAGGCCATTTTTTACGGGACACACCCTTACCAGGATTTCTTTATTGCATAAAATATCTAGGTTTTGGCTGTTAGCACTCAGCAAGTCAATCGTTGTATGACATTATTTCACAAGAGCTCTAGAGAGCAGAGCAGATGGCTTCTTATGCTTTCAAATTACTCTCGCGGTCACTGATCAGCTGCAAGTCGAACGAATAAAACGTGTGCAAGTATTTGATTGTTCTCAACTCTTCACGCATGACGTGCCACAATAGCTCGATTATGCACCTGCATGTTATTGGTAAACTACTATGGATGTTTTAGGCAATGTAAAATGCCAGGACGTGTCTCGTATAAATGACACATATGGCCACCTACTACTGTACTACTGAAATACTGAGTATTTTCACGTTCACAAGTGATGTAAATTTATATCCATTGAACGTTTGTCACTGTAACCCAGATTTGTAATTATTTATCTTTTAAAGGCAAATTTTGTGGCAGTCAACATTATGCCACAGGTCAATTGTGAGTAACTTGTACTGATCTTAGAATATTCGTTTAACTCATGCGTACCTGTAGCAGTGTGTTAAGCGCAATAACAACAGTCTAGAATACTTTGGTGTCAGGTGGGTGCACTGCCCCAGGGACTTATGGGAGAAAGTGCAAACAGGGTGAGTCCCTGAGGATTAACTCAATTACTAGACCGAACAGGATTACGGCAAGCCAACTCCAACACGTTTGCTGCTTTCACCTGATGGGAGCATAAACAGTATGCAGCTACGTTGCCAAGCACAGCAACAGATTTAAACCCATAAGCAGGTTTCTGCAGGTGACAAGTCAATTATTCTCCAATGTAAACATGATTGGGGAGCTGACATCTATCCACAACTGAACATGCCAGCAATGGCAACACAAACAGCCCAATACATACAAACCAAAGTAAAAAAGAACAGATAAATGAAATATCAATAAACAAGGCCCGGGTCCTGGCACTGCCTGCTGGAGAAATCCAAATGAGACTGTATAATGTGGGCCTTCATGGGCTCCATCCATGGCATTCCCCTTCACATTCCCATTCTTCCTGTTAGAATTGAAGGATTATGGGAAGGAAGTGCTTTGATTAAACACAATGGGCATCTATCCTCTGTTGATTTGAGGGATTCGGGAGGCAAATCCCTTACAAAACCTGATACAGAGACCGAGAGCGCTGGAGGAGAAGGGGGGTGCGAGAGGAGGAGGAGGCGGAGGATGAAGGGGTTTGAGGTGGGTTAAGATGCTCCTCTGAAATGCACTAGCTCCTCCAGCTCTTTCAAACAGAGGCTTCAGATCTTTATTTCTCCCACTCCGACCGCTTAAGCCGAAGTGTGAAGTGGGTGAGCTCTGCAATATCCTATAAAATCTTGTATTGCTTATCGCAGATTTGATCATTATCGAGTGGCCATGTGGATATGATTCCATGTACAAACCCGATCAGCGAGTTTATGAGCTGGTGATTGTTTCGACCTTGTGGTTTCGTGCGAGTACCAAATAATCAAATAACATCATGATAACAACAGGGAATGCAGCGTAGCGAGAGAAGCCTGATATCAAAAAGGTGTTGCTCATAAACAGGGTCTGTAAGACATAATGACAGTGTATACAAAGGACGGCACCATGCAAACAAAACCCTTGTCATTTGTTGTCGCTTCACACAAATAAACAAATCAAAAATCAAGAACAGTATGCATTTGTTTATTTCAGTGGATTTTCACATTATTAACTTCAAGGGGTCAATAGCGTGACACTCTTTTTATCTTATCAATTATTTTACTTAGAAATACATAAAGATGAAGTTTGTATATATGTTACATGATGCACATGCAGTTAATTTCTCAAATAAAATACATGTATTATTTGTTTGTTTTTTTATATTTAGAAGAAGGAGGCATAAAGAAAAAAATATCAGGGTTATACAATTGTCCTAATATTATACACAATTAATAATAAATAGAAAATAATTATTAGTGAATTAATAACAGTAAAAACAGCCTTGATCATTCAAATAATTAAAACAATATATATATACACATATAATTATTAAAATGTGCACACTCGCACATATTCAAGGTGTCTCAAAAGTTTTCACACCATAACTCATTAGTGTTCCAGTTTTGAAAATTGTACCCCCTCTCCAAAATTCAACACAAAACACAAATTCAAGGAGTAAACTAGATTAAAATAGATTTTCTCTTTTGTTTATTTTAGATACTTTACAATGTTGTTGACTGTATATCTCAGTTGCTCTCTTCAAGATATTTAAAAAGTAAAAACAAAAACTGTGTTTAGTCTTGCATCCCCCCAATCCAGCCAAACCCCTGTGCCATTTTCAGGAGAAAGGTAAAAACAAGGTAAAAGTCCAATTATTTCATACTAGTTACCTCATGTCCTCATTAAAGACATTTTTTCAACCTCGGTTTTACGTTACAATCTTTGCAAATAGTGACCCAGGTCCTGCCTTGTCAAGCCCCCTTATCCCAAATGAATCATGAGGTCTTGTAAACAGTGCAGTGATCCAGTTTCTTGAGGCAGTCGGGCTGTAAGGGGGGAAAAAAAGGTCTGGGGATTTGCAATGGATTTACACATATACAGTTTCAGCTAAGTTCCCCAAGGTCGGCCTTTGAGACCTTCACCCGTCAGTGCCTTAAACAAGGCGTTTACCACCCAGCCTCTTCCTGACCATACCACATACGGAGGGCCAGTAAGGAGGGGGAGTCCCACACATCAAACGCGTGCTCTCATTTAAATTCTTCTATGCGGGCTGTGGGATTTCATTTAATGAGCTGAGAAGCGCTGTTAGACAGCTGACTCCAGAGTTACCCGACGCGGGCAGACATCCCTCACCTCCGAAGATGAATGTATGAGCGCAAACATCCTCGTCTGTAAAAGATCTGAATTCATCGAACATCTCGAGAGAAGAGTCTAGCTCTGATTTGTGGCTTCACTGCTAGCCGTAGTCGCCGTATCGCTCAGTAAGCACAGCAAAGCGGAGCAGGCCTGATTGGATCACGGAGGAGAGGAGGCAGGCCGGTTTCTGCTGGCAAGGTGAGCACAAAGAGGCTCTTCTGTTCCTGCGGACCCATCCCGGGCCCCTGCCAGGGCACTTTGGCAGCTTGGCGCTTCCCTGGGGCCGAGCACCGGAGCCTGCCCAGTCTTGCCCTACCACAGCAGCTGCCAGCGCTCGGCCTCACACACACACACACACTCTCCGTGGAAGCTCCAGTGCTTTTCTCCCCACACATTCAGTCTCTAACCCCTCAAATCTGAAAACTCTGTTTCCTGAGTCTGACACCACTAAGCCTCCCTTTGGCGAGGGCTTTTTTTCCTTCGCCGTTTTCTCTTTTTTCCCCTCCTTTCCATGAACGTCATCTCTCTGCAGGAAATGATACCCCACATTCTTGACTGTTTGGCTCCAAACAGAACTGCGCAACAGAAGGAGAAGCAGAGTATGAGAAGAGACAGTGTCTGGAAGAATTGTCTCTTTTTCATTATCTCAGCGTGTCTCTCCGTGTCTTCCACTCCGTTCACTGTGTCTCACATACAAGCGCACGCACACACACACACACTGTATGGAATTCCACAGGACTGTGAGAACATACTGTTTGTCAGCAGCCTGTTTTGCGTACATAGAGAGAGTTAAACTGCTAACAAAATAATTACTAAACAATTTCATATATGAATATACACTACTGTTGAAAAGTTTAGGACTGATATATTTTTGAAAGACATCTCTTATGTTCACCAAGACTGCATTTATTTAATCAAAATAAAACATTGCTATATATGTGTGTCTATACACACACACACACAGACATACATGTATTAAAATATAATTTATTCCTGTGATGTAAAGCTGAATTTCCAGCAGCTATTATTAGTGTTACATGATCCTTCAGTAATAATCCAGTTTGTCTTGTTCTTTTATGAACAGAAAGTTTAAAGAACTGAATTTGTTAAAATACATATATTTTTTGTCATAATGCATTTACTGTTACTTTTGATCTGTTAATGTATCCTCCCTGAGTTGTTGCTAACTTCGTAAAAAAAAAAGCTCTAATAATTAATGTCTTTATTTATTAATTATTTATTAATTTTTTTATCCTTTTCCCCATCATTTTAACATTTTTATCTGTTAAATAAAAATTTACAAATTAGATGTAATTGAGTGCACCTACTTTTCCCATTAAATAATAAAAAAGAAACTTTCTTTCTTCTTATTTCTTTCTTTCTTTCTAGCAATGCTGTAACATCAACCCAAAACACTGCCTAGTGACCGCGTTGCAAACAGTCCTTACACCTTATGCTACTGACTTAATTGTAAAAGCAAATATGTTTTCAAATTGCACTGGGAAAAGGAGAAGTCCATGTAGTGTTTCTCTAGTCAATCTCAGAAGCTCTGGTGTTAATCTCCACCCTGCAGGGGTGAAAAACATTCACACCAGCTCCAACTAAACACTGTTCCTTAGCCTGGTGTGTGTTCCATATTAGTTGAGCCGCGAGCCACAACCAAACAGTACTGACAACCTCCAAAAAATACACAAACAGAACCCCTAAAGCATCACATTATACCCTTTTTGCAATTTTTGTGGGGCCTGAAGAATTCTTCGTGCTTGAAGACTACAGTATTTTCACACATGAGTATTACTACCTTTTTCGTTCTTAGTATGACCTTAAAACTGGGCTGAGATTCTCATTTTGCTCCATCTGATTCGTTTTTAAGTTCACTTTCCATTCACATTGTTGGTTTGTGCATTGTAAGATAAATCAAAATGAAATTCATTTAATCATTTTTAACTAATTGAAATGATTTTACTTTTGACTTGGTTCAAGGCATTCACATACAAGATCAATTTCTTGCCAAGCACCCCTGGATCAAATCAACACTCTTAGATGGGGCCTGGTCATTATGATTTTATAGTATGCAAACCTACTTAGTGGAAATAAACATATCATTAGCAGATACAACAACCGTTCTGGGTAACAAGAATCCCAGAATGCAGCAGGTTATGAGGAGGGAGAGAGTTGGCAGCTGTCAGACTTTTCAGGATTTCAGGACATCTGTGTGTGTGGGTGCTTGTGTGCTCATTTGTGTGTGTAAACACACGGGGTGAGGGTGAGTCTGCTCTAACAGTGTCAATAAAGGGACATCTCTATTGGGCTGATCTGTTATGCACTTGCTAAACAGCTTTCTGGCAAAGCCAGCACAGATTCCTCAGTGATGACTCACGTACAGGAAGCTATGGCGTGACATTAGGCTACAATTAAAATCAAAATTAGAATCAGATGATAAAGAAGGCAATTTGAATTTTACAGTGCGCTTGCTGAAATGCGGCTCCATGAGAGAAATACAATAGGACTTGCGGCAGATGTGACGGGATATCTCTATTTATGACAGCAGTGAAACATGATCACTGTTACCGATGTGAGAGACAACAGTGAATTTCACCACACGTTGATTTAGCTTGAATGCGTTCAAGGGAAGACACAAATCTAAATTAAACATGATACAATATGACGAAATAAAATAAAAAGTTGTATCTCAGCATTCTGATCCATTCAAAAGCAGTTAGGCTTTTTGCTAGAACAGGTAAATGAATAATGAATAATACTAATAACAGTCTTGTTATTAATAAGATTATTAGAAGTAGTAGTATAACAAATAGTAGAAAAACATTCTTAATTACAAGTGTTGTTATCTTATTAAGCCTAAAAGTTAATAAGCCAATCAAGCGTATTATTATTAGATTACAGGAGAAAATTAATGATTACTGAAGGATCATGTGACATAATAATAATAATAGCGCTTGAAATTCAACTTTGCATAACCGGAATAAATTTTTAATTAATATTTCCCACATATTCATTGTTTAATTTATTTGTTTACGTATTCATTCATTATAATTAATTATTAATGCCTGACTTTAATCTTTTGTGTTTCCCAGGGTTTTATCAATGTTTTTAACATTTCATGTTTTAATGTTTATGGAAATAATATGTTGCACTATTCCATCTGGTTGGCCAGGAAAAGAAAGTTTCAGAGGCGGCTCATTTCATCCTATCCCAAAGCTACTATCCTAGCTCCCTCTGGTGGCAATTACAAATTAGTGAGTGAAAATCTTTACCTTCCTGTCCTCCATTACAGCTCAGTGCACTTTGTGTTCATTCTGATGTCATAACTTCAGTAATACAGCTATCACCTAGTCACATCATACACATACATCTGAGAGACACAAAATCTATGATAAGAACTACGATCAGTCTAGAGCAGGACCAAAATGAAATCAGACACAGCCGTTTTATTCGATTGCGTACACATTAAGAAAAGTTCTTTATTATGGCATGCTAAGAAAGTCTCTTTATTGTTTAGATTGAGCTGCAACTCACACAGCAGGTACAGGTCTGTCAGGAACAGGTCTCTTTCCCTGGAGGGCAGGTCACAGTGGTGCTCCACACCTCCTGCATCATTCAGAGATTCTCTAGATCCAAATGCCTTCTGACGAGCCCCACACAACACACACAGCTCCGTAAGATCACAGGAGGGAAACACGTGTTCACGTCAGCCTAAAGCCCCGAGGAAGACTCTGACAACCTTTTAACCCGTCTCCCTGCGAAATAAACAGACACACAAGGATTTTCATCCAGTCTCCGCTGGCCGAGCCTGAACGCTGTGGATAATTCATGACAATTCGCATTCAAATAGTGTTAAGAATAGGACATTCGGGGGCTAAAGCTCCCTAAAAAGCATAAAAACAGATGTATATACCGTATGCAGAGATGCTTATGCAGCGCTTAGCGATTCATCAGGCTCAGCTGGCCTGATGTGTTCGGTGTCAATCATTTTGATTGGCAGGCATATGTCAGAACTGGAAAATGTCACACGAAGAAAGAGACAGAGTTAGGCTTTCCAGCCTAGCGCCAAGGCATGGCCTATTTTAATATTTCATCTAGCCAGAGAGAGTCTTTCACTCCATAGTTTAAATTCTAATCTTGTTATGGCAGAGGTGCATGTAGTCTGCAGGCTGCAGCTTTAATTCCCTCTGTTTCTCTCTCCAGCTAAACAAATTATTATAAATTCCATTATTTTTCCATTATGCATATATGTTTTGGTGGCAGAGCCACTCTGCAGAGCTCTCTACATTAAGTGGTCTGGCTTTTCCTCATCAAAGGCCAATACTTCTGGCCCAAAACACAGCTGAGTCCTGTAGGATCCTCGAATAGGTCATCATTAGTGTATCATTCGAATGCCGTTCATTCGCTAATGTGGAATTATATCTAATAATGGCATCTCTGGTGGCTTTTTCCCCAAAGCTGCTCATAACCAAGGCCGTTTCTGTCATCTGAGCTCTCCACCAAAGATATTTCTTGGTTTTCATCTCTCTTAATAGATTATATCGCCGATATATAAGCCTGTGGAGATTTTTCCAGAGTGTGAGAGACATATGGGGAAATATCTATCGGTCTGATCGATGCAGCACACTTTAGCCTTGGACGGCGGGCCACAGCAAGTTTTTTTTGGCAGGAGGAGCTTCTGTTTTCATACGTTTAATAGGCAGCGTATTTAAATGTCATCATGATTTCATTTTTACTACCTCGTCCGAACTTCCTCTTCCATAAATCCCGGGTTCAGTCCATAATGGAGATGAGTTCATAACTCTCTGCGCGTGTCGCTGGTGTTTGCACTCAGTTTTGAGCTTTTTAAATGATGCACCTTCGATAAAACCCGAGCACGTAGACGTACTTTTGCGCGCATCTTCCTTCCTGTGTAACCCAACGCAGCTGACTACTGCAGAGCAAAAACATGGAGTTAAATGCACGCCCAAAACGTGTGAAGCACGAATGAACATATATCTTGTAACAATTGAAATCGACAAAAAGAAAAAAACTACTAACTCACGTCAAATGAGCCAGCGTAAATCTAGACTGGAATTGCTTTTCTTCCTGAAGTGGTGTCATGAAATGCCTGGGAAAAAGCCAGTGGCTCATTCATCTGACTGGCCTCGCAACACAATCATGCTAAACAGCTAATCACTCATAGTCTTTTTTTTTTACCACAACAATGTCCTCTGTAAGCCGACAAACAAATTACCAGCAAGTGAGTGAGGCGACACAATAAATCCATGTGTTTCTTTTTGTGAGTGTGTGAAGCTCTTTGTGTGTGGGGGAAATGGGGTGTAAGACACACACAACACATAGCAATTATCTCACAGTGTCCCTGAAGCAGTGTAGCATTACCCTAGACTCCTGAGTTATGCCGTTTAGCTCACCGCTGTGTTCGCCTTTGTTTTAATAGACAAACACAAAGTTTAATTCCTTCTGGGTCAGACAAGAGAACTCAATGAATGGGCTAGACCTTTAAACACACACAAAACGAGGGACTCATTTAGCGTTAATTACTCTTTGTCATTTGCTGTCTATCCAGCAGCAGCGCAGTAAAATGTCACCGCTGAAATTAGCCTCGGAGCCGGGCAATTTTCGCAGCTAAATTGCTGAATGAGTATCGCTCCGTAATAGGTAGCAATCTGCGGTAATATGATGAGATCATTTGGAAAAAGTCAGGGGGACTGATCAAAAGCAGGCATTATCCGCACTGATGTGGTGACCCGGGGAACATGTGGACACAGCTGTAGTGTCATGTGACGCGCGGGGGAGCAGGTGCCAGTTGGCAAAGGCGCAAAGGCTGCGAGCGACCGAACAATTACTGTTATTCATAACAGAGCCGCTGCGCGCTCAGGACCAGATTTGTGCAACAATTTCTTGTCAGACGCACCCTAAGAGTAGAAATACTCGTAATCGTCTGTCAGGCCGTGTCTGGTGTGAATACACGCTGGAAGTGTAGCCTTTTATGATTCATAAAAGCCTAATCAGGCCAACATGGAATCCAGACTCTTATTTCCACAGAATTAGGGCTTTTTGCTCATTCAAAAAGTTAGTTTGTGATATTTTAGCTAATTTAATCAACAACTCTCAGGTCATTGTATTACTTTTAACCATGTTCAAACTCATTCCACAGAATTACATGGAACTTTCTGTCTGGTTAGAATTCAAGAAAGGGTGGGAAAGAATATTAGAAAGAGTATCTGATATCTGTGCGTAACGCAAGTGCAAGGTGTGTTCGCATTGGGCTTTCTTTGTCTCAGATGTGAAGTCTCTACAATTTCTTCTAACCCACTTTCTCTTCAAGTAATTGTTATTAAAAGAATAGAAATGGGGTCAGAACTGGAAGCAGTTCTTGCTTCTCGCCCTGCGTGTAATTAACATTTCACAGCACATATCTCATTACAGAAGACAAGGCCACTTTTACCGAAAAGAGTCTGATGCATTAAGATTTCACCAGGCTATAATCTGACTTGCTATCATTAAAGAATAATGTAAACCTTCAAGTGATTTAATTGGATGTCTATAGAGACATAATAGAAGAGTTAAAGTCTTTGTTTAGTATTCACTTGAACCGTCTGACTCTCTCTCTCTGTGTGTCTTTCTGTTTCACTCACAGATGAATGAAGGCCACAACCAAGACTATACAGTATGCCAGTAGACACATTTATATTTATTTAGATATATTGTGTTGTTAGGCATTAACTTTGTCACATTAAAATATATTATTATATATTACCTAACATTGCTGACTTTGAACCGGGTATACTTATTTTGGTAACACTTAAAGCATTTAAAAAAAATAGTTTTAATGCATTACATTTGCCTTGTAATGGACCTTATAAGGCACAGTGTGATGAATAATTGCAACTACAGTTTATTCAATGTTACTCAGAAAGTATGCATTGAGGTATTTATTAAAATGCATGACACATTAACCTGTAAATATTATCATGCATTTTACGTTTGGTTACAATTATTTATGAAAAGACAAAGCAAGTCAATGTATGTTATGAATTCCAATTTAATGCATTATGTATAAAAGCTTCAAATAATAACTAAAATATTAAAAAGTATTAATATTTTATAATATTAAAAGTATTATATTCCTGATCACACTGTCGGGGCCTATTTCTGCGATAACTACCGGCTGCCTCTACATTATCCCTTACATAGAGGATGGTGGTATTGTGTCTTAACACTGGTTGCTGGCCATCATAAAATGGAAATAATGATGCAATATAGCTACTAGGGCATGCAGCACAAAACTGAAGGAGATGACAGAAGAAAGTGAGACACTCACATCTGAAAAATAGCTTGACAGTGTGGAAGTTTTTTGGATCCACATTTATGACTGCTGTGTGCATCGTGTTTATATCTACTATTTACATTGACTGTGGCTCATCCAATCAGAATGCAGAGTCAGATATATTAGATTTATTATACTACTTACACTCTTTCAAGATTTCTGCTTTAATATAATGGGAAGCTTTTTTGCGGCTGCTGAATTATTAACATGGTCTAAAATCGCCAATACCATTATGTTAAATGTAGCTTATACCAGGCCCATGACTCATCACAATCATGCTGGCTTAACCAACAAGCGGCTGGGAACTCAAGGCACAATAGCTTGTTTTGAAAGACATGTATGAGTGAAAGAGAAAGCGAATGGAGCCGAACTGTGACGCTTATAAAGTGAGAGACACTCATATGCATCCAATTTCCTACGAACACATAACAATCTCTCACGCGGGGTTAAACGAATCCAGGACTGATCCTTTGCCACAATAAAAGCAAGTCAAGGCTGCTTGAGATTTCCACGTCCATTAAGAGAAATGCGGCACGGATGGCTCTGAGCGGCGTGTCGGACCGCGCTGGGATCATTTCCATGGCAGGCTGGCAAGGAGGGAAGTGTTGATGGTGGCAGACAGTGAGAGAAGAGACACGGAGATATGTGTCAAATTAGTCATGCCGTTCAGGGGCTTGCGTGGCTTTATCTCAGGACAGTCTCACATACACACCCACACACCCAATGCCCTGGGACACTCGGGGTGAGAGCGTCGTGAATACCTTACACACATTCAGCTACTGCAGCTGGGAGCGTGTGTGAGACATTACGGTATTGAGCAGAGCAAAGGCACACCATCTACAGCGGCACGTCTGTAAATGTACACGCCTGTGGTATGTTTTTATTTTCCTCCCAGTCGTTCACACCTCCAGGTTCGCGAGGAACGTCGAGACCTCACTCAGTCTAAATGAAAGATTGTTGGCAAAACAGTGAGTTTTGCCCGTTTCTGTTTTGTTTAACTCTAGGCAACAAGAACAAGACCTTCAGGAGTCATGCCAGACTACCCACTAACTACATCAGAAAGAGCCTCGTATAAATTAAAGGGAATTTTACCAAGAAATAAGCTTCACTGTCTGGAAGATCTGAAAGGTGTCCTTTAGGGAGAAATTAGCGAGATGGCTCTCACACGTCGGAGCCCATCGTCTGTTTTATTTTGCTCCCTAACGAGCCGGCGTGGCCATACGTGATTGAGATTTTTCATTATTGCTGCACACAGATGGCCATTAGTTAGACGCTACCTCAGCCAGACACGGGCTGTCTTTGTCCTACTGAGAAATACTGCACATGCCGTCTACTGGGGCTCTCAAACATTCAGCCCGCGCAGCGACAGTCTCAAAACATGAGGCACTGTTCAAAAAATATGGATTGCATCCCAATTAACAAACTTTTCTGCTTAAAGAACTCACTTGTTTTTTTTTTGTGTGTTTTTTTTTTGGAGCCAGCAGGAGTAATGTCAGTCAAGTGCACAAAAAAGACAGTAAACCAGTGTTAGCGGAAACTACATCTGTCGAGCCGCAAGCTAGTCAGCATTTCAAGTAGTTCAGCTACAGTAAATATGTACTGTACTCCTTTAAAAGATCTCGATCTCATGGCAATTCGTACATATTTTAAGGGGTGGCTAGTTCGTACAAATTTGCGCATGAAAGACCTACACCTAACTCTGCCTCTAAACCTACCCATCACTGTGGTACAAAATCGAGTGAGGTCGTATGATTTAGCCACCTCGTAAAACATGTACGAATTTTCGTGAGACTGTGTTAAAATGCTTCCATTGTTTTATACTAACCAAGACTGCATGTTTGATACATTAAAAAGAGTGATATTAAGATTGTAAAATATTGTTTTGATTGTTTGTTTTTTATGTAACATTTCTACGAATTTAACATTACTGCAGTCTTTAGTATTACATGATCCTTCAGAAATCCTTTTAATATGATGTTTTTGTGATACATCCCTTATTAATATCAATTTAATAAAATTTTATTTATTTTTATTCATAAAGATGCATTAAAGACATTTATAATGTTACAAAAGATGTATATCTCCAATAAATGTTCTTTTGAACTTTCTATTTGTCAAAGCAGAAAAGGCAATTTTAAAATAACTAAAGAACTGACTACCAAATCAGCAATTGAGAATGATATTTAAAAAATCATGTGACACAGATCTAGAGTAATGAAAAAAAAATCTATTAAAAGACATTTATTTTAAATCGTAATAAAAAATCATAATATAACTGTTTACTATATTTGTATCAAATAAATGCATTACGGTAGATTTACTGTAGAAAACAGTACGAACAGCAGAATTGACTAAAAATCTGTGACTATAAAAACCTAAAATGCTGAACATTTGAATTGGTGAGCTGTTCTCAAAATCCAATAGATTCAATAAAATGAATAAATGCTATATATAAGACAGATGACCTGTTAGAAAAGCACATCTGATAAAACCACAACCCGCTCAACAGTAAAGTCTAGTGTGTAATACAATGTGACATGTACAACTGCTAAATTTGTTACTGGAAAAGCTATACTGTTTTTTTACTGACTGGCTATTGCAAAATGTTTGCAGAGTAACGTCTGTGCAGTTCTGTGCGATGCTGCAAACCACTGCATGACGCTGTCATATAAATCCCTAGATTAAGCAGTTTTTCCAACAGAGATTCTTGGAAATCAAGCCATTTATGTAAATTCTGGGTTTAAACCAACACATTTTATTCATATCACTGCCTTTCTTTTTATTCTCACACATTAGGAGCCCAAATCAAAGTGCCAAATCAAAAGCAGCAGTGTGTCCGCGGCATAAGCTTAAACCCCAGAGGTCATCTTTAATGATGCCAGCAGTTTAGTGAGGCCAGCCCCTTAATTCATACAGGCTCGCGAAGCATCAAAGCAATCCGTGGTTTGCACAACTGTCAGTAATGAGGATAATCATGTCATTTGGATTTAAAAAACAATTTAGACTACAAATTTAGTGAGACTTCTTGATATTATCATCATGATTTTTGACATCCCGTGCAGATGCACATTTAACATTATAAAAAGTTTAACGCACACAGGACCTTCGAACGGATGGAATTCGCATTTTGCGAAGAAAGCTCTCGCAGGCCCGAGCGATTATGGCCAGACATCGGCTCGAACATGCACAGGCGCACAGCTTCACTGGTCATATATTTACTGTGCTGGCTCTTTGATAATGTGTTTATGGGCACTGGCAGGCCGGTGGGTTCGGGGCAGGGAAGTAGTGTGCTTCTAACCCTCTCTCTCGCTCGTACACACAAATTCAAAGCCTCAGAAATTCATACTAACATTAAAATTGTTTTATGTGTAAGATCCAGTGAACTCCATTATTTTCCTGCACTATTTGCTTGAATAATTGAAGAAAGAGAGCTGAATTATGGATAAAGTGTACAGTCTGAGAAAGGGGTTCATGCGCAGCCTTGGGCAAAAGCCAGTCCTTAATGATGTCTGGAGTTGGTTGAGGAGAACTCGTTAGCTGAAGAGCAATTTTCCAAAGGATTAAAAAGCATCTTTTAAAGCAGCGGGCCTGGCTGCGGAAAGTCAGGGAAATACCCTCCTCCAAAAACCAGAGCTCTTCACGTTTCACAATTGTTACGTTCATTTCTTTTTTGATCTTACTGTGAATTAATCATTTTGTTAATTATTAGTTTAACATAATTGTCTTTGGAATTGACGCCTTAATTGCTCTGTTAAATTGTTATTCAACAGTCTTGGTATATGTCAGTATTCTGACTGTTTTGTCAGTTTCTGTAATTGGTACATAATGATTGGAGCTTATTGACTTGTCAGACTGAACATTGTTGATGAAGCATGAGTGAGGAAATTAGCAGCCGTTTATTCAATTACACTCATTTTATACGAATGTGTTTATTGGTGATTTCAGGGCTTTACTGTGAAATAAAACACATAATATATAAAACTTGTATCTATTGTAAATGGCTTGAAAGCACATTCTGTAATAAATCTCTAGTGCTCACCAAAGCTGCATTTCTTTAATAAAAAATATATGTAAAAAAAGAAAAACATATATGATTGTGAAATATTATTACAGTATTTTTTTATTTTTAATATATACATATTTTTATAATTTTTTTCTTTATTGCAAATTAGAATTTACTCCATTTTTCAATGTTACATAATCCTTCAGAAATAATTCATTTCTTAGTTATTGTTAAGAAACATTCATCATTATATGTGCCACTTATATTTTTACTGAATATAGAAAATAATAGAAAACTTTTGCAGCATTGTACATATCTTTGATGTCACGTTTGATCAATTCAGTGAGTCCTTGCTGAATAAAAGTAAAAATTCCTAAAACAAATCAATGAAATAATCAGAACTCAATGCCAAGCTAAATTAGTGTGGTTTTGAAGCTGAAGTGTGCACCACTAGTCTACAAGGTTGTACAAGTGTCCATTAGAGAAAGTCTCATTGTTAAACTTTAAACTTTAAAGATTTACACAGCCGGTCTGTGGAGGTGACGTTTGCACACGGCAGCATATAAACAACCTTGCCGAGTCAGTGGGGAGTCTTCCTGCAGTTAGAAAGCCAGGAGAGAAAGCAATTACACACATTTGTCTAATTATCCAATCATAAAGTCATTATCGGTTTGGCACCTTATTAACATGCCTTGGCTAACATGCTGGCGCTCATTTGGCCTGCGCTGTGGACTAAAGTTAGATAGCTGATAATAATCACCCCTGTCAGACTAGTCATTAGCCCTGAGCTGTTCACTAACTACAGGCTCACTTACAGCTATCTACCACACTAAAGAAAACTTCATGACCTTGAACTCACCAGTCAGGTATAATTCAAGCTTCTCAGCTGTTTTCAAAACAGTGTAACTTTTCCAAAGCTACTATAACGCATATAGCTTTATCAAGCTAATGTAATAAATGCCCCCCTTAAGCTATCCTCAAAAATCATTTTCTAAACTTTTAAGTGTTTTAAAAGTGTTTTGAGGCTAAATATTTAGCTGAGTTTTATTTCGAAGATAATCAATAAATACAATAAACACAATGTAACACATTTTACAGTTTAAAGCTGACTTTTTTAGCATTAGTGCACCAGCCTCCTGACTGTACTTTAATTTGAATGATTATTAGTACATTTTCTGAACAACTTTCTTAACACTAGGAATGCACGTCATGTTTCCCATTAAGATTTAGGGTACATGTAATACTTAAAAATGGGAAGTGAGAAAAAAGGTAAAAGGAAAAGGAGAGTGTAATCTCAGCACATTTATAATTGATAAGTCCAGATCCCAGAGGAAGTGTGATGCAACAGAAGCTCCAGATTGTTCTCTCCAACCACTCTGGCAGTCAGAGGGCCGTGCTGAGATAGGAGAGAGCAGGCCGCATGCAGGAGCTGGAGCGCACAGATGTTGGTGCATCTGTGTTAGCGCGAGAAAGTTTCACACACTCATATACATGCACCAGCAGGGTGGGCTGATGCAGAAGACAAAACTGCTGCTTGCAAGTGAAAAATGGCCAGGTTTACAAAAAAGGATTTGCTAAAGGGCACAATAGTAAGTGAGGTTTATGCATAATATTCTAAAAGTATTAAACATTGGAGTATTTTTTTATTTGACTTTTAACCAAATTGCATTATAAAAAGGGTATTTATGCATTACTTAGGAACTGAACCCATTACCTTGGCATTGCCATGATCTAACTTTCCAGATGTTCTACACTATTTTAAAGGACAATTGATTGTAATAGTTTGAAAAACTTGTTATGAAAGGTTACTATTTGGGAGTCTCAAACAATAGATTGACATGCATGCAAGATTAAAACATTTTTTTTCATTTTCTTGTATTCATTTGCTTTTATCTTAACGACTCCCAAGTTCATTCAACGATTCATTTTTCCAAAGCCCTCCAGTGATTGGTCGATTTCATTTAAAGCACCTAGTGGCAAAAAAAAAAATTATCTGCATTTTCATTCAGGCCAATCCGAAAAGACCAACAAGTGGACGAGCAACATGCTAATGTTTCATGTTGACATCAACATGAATCAGCTAGGGACTGGTTTGGTAAAATCTTGTATCGCCAAGTATTGGTGGCCTGATTATAAGTTTTGCTTACAATGTTTTATGGGCTTTCAAATCTTTTAGATTTTTGTTAAAAAGCTGTTTGGATGGTGTAAAAATGGTTTATACAGTAACTCTAAACTCATGTGATATGTTATGACCTTAAAATATTTTTGCATGGTTTTACATGCATGACTAATACATTTTGGCATTTGCACACATAACCAGCACCATACTTTTCAGGAGTAAACTTGCTCAGTAACTCACCCGGTGCAACACTGCACTTGCAATGCAAAATGTTTGTGTACAGATTCTGTGAAACAAGAGTCATGATAAAAGAGCTCAAAGACTTGCAGAAGCAAGCTAAGACATCATAGTTGCTTTAGTTAATATTTTTATCGCATACTTGATTTGTTATTGTATCGGTGGCAAAATGTTTTTTTTTTTTTAACTCTGTGAATTATTATTATTTTTTTTTATTTGTTAATTGCCATGGTTTTGTATCAAATAGACATGTTTTTAGTACAACCACTGGTCATTTTACTTTGACATCATCACAAATTGTGTAACGTAATTTCATTTTACAGAAATGGGGCCACAAGCACCATTCTTTTAATGAGCCTGGGTTGAATTTGGCTTAATTCATGAACGTGAACCATTACTGATGCTGTCGACAACAAAAATTAAAATTTGTTTTATGATCCCAGGCCGACTTATAATAGGTTCAACTTCTGAGAATCAGAAGTCCTTGAAACCACAATAGCAGAAGACAGACAAGGGCTAAAATAAATGAAAAATCAAGTCTACAATTACGCTGTACATCTGCAGTTAGGTAAGTATTATTCATGCTGCTGCCTCGTGACGCCATTGTATTGGCTGTGTGACATTCTCCCCAAAACATTTGTCTTAAGTGCCAGCTTTATAAAATCTCCATTATAAGTCTGACACAGATGAAGGTGACTGGGGATAATGGGGCTTTATCCTGCACAGCACAGTCAAGGTATAGACAGACAATCAGTTTGTCTCTATAAAGACGCACAGCTGTGTTTCTGCACAATCAAAGCACCAGTATTCAACAGAGGCCAATAAAGGCCTCTTTTGTTTTAGCTGGCATGAATCGACTGAGCTCTGATTGTCGTTTTATCTTCGTAAGGTTTGTTTCATTGAGAAAAGCTTTTTGTTTTGTTTTCCCAGCCTCTGACTGATTTCCCTGCAAGGGACAATAGTGAGCTTTCTTTGTTTTAAACCAAGAGTTTCTGAAGGCCCAACATCCAAATGCGACAAGTCAATATGGAAGGAATAAAAGACAGAGTTTGATGTTGCTCCATTGTTGAATGAAACGGAATTCTACCTCAAGAACAGAAGCTTTGTAAAAATGGATATGCAATTACTGCAACTTCTGGGATACATAAAAAGTGACATCCAGTGACCTCAAGAACGTACAGTATTTGCTAATTTGATTGTTCATCTGCTGTCAGTTGTCAGTTAGTATCAACCCCAGACAAGCCGTCTCACAAATTGTATGCAGAAATCATAGAACTTTCTCTCAAACTGAGTCAGAAAGAAATATTTAATGCCACTTTCTGCTGATGCAACAAAAAAGCAGTTTCTGAAACAGACATAATATCATAAGCTCCAGTATGATTGGCTTGACAAGTTCACAGGTTACCAAGTCAATGGAAGTCATTTTCTGTATACAGGGAAGAAGTTGCAGTAGTATAACATTTTTTAGAATAATTTTAACACACTTAAAATCCCAGCTGCTCAGTAACTTACTTACAAAATAATTTTAGGACACTTAAAATTATATATAAACATGTAATCTTGCACTTTTTGAATATCAGTATAAAGTCTGCTCCTTCTTGCTGCTTATTCTGATCAAGAAAAAAATACTCAATTATGCAGACAGGCAAAGACCATTATAAAAATTGCATTTACGTATGTAGGTTTTTTTTGCCATATAATTTTAGATTATCTGATATACCAAACAAGTATTTATTATACAAGTCTTTATTATTCAATTATTATTTTTATTTAACTGTTAATTATAAATTATTATTAACAATTATTATATATAAACATTTAAATATTACATTTTGTAAAATTGTACATTTATCTGAATAAAGAAATATTAACTACAGGCAGAAAAATAGTACACTGTAGATAACAAGTTTACTTGTGACAAATAAATATTGAGTATCTTACAAAGATTTGATATTAATAATCTTACAGACTTTCCTTCTCAAAAAGCACTCACTGTAGCAGGCTAGGACCTTGTAAACACAACCTCATCGCCAGCAAAACTGGTCCATCCTGAGTGCTGGTAATAGTGTAAAGTCATCCAGTCAGTTGATTTTCGGCTAGCGCTTGCCAAATTTGTGTGCAGTTACCATCAGAAAATCAGTGAACAGACCGTGGGTGTGCCATCAGAAGCTGAGACTGAGGACATATGAGCCTAATTGTTGATAAATGTAAATGCATCCTAATAGCACAGTTAAGCGAGTTTTCCGGCAGTAGGGATGTTCTCTGAGATGACTAAAAGAGCACACACTCCTCACACATCTCCACATTCACTCCCTCTTCTCATCACTTTCAGGTCATAATGTGACATGACACCAGTGTGCTGTGTGGCCGGCTAGCCAAACCTGAGCGTTTAACTTCAATGAATCTCATTTGCTCCTGGCTGCTCACTTACGCTGACGGACGCTGGCACCGTCAGCCTCCATCAGCCATCAGCAGACGAACATGCTCTCAAGCCTGACTGTTATCTCTCACACCTCTGTCCAGACTCGCATCGAGCCTCAGAGCAGCTCATGGGCTCACTCATGGTAGAGTTGCGTTAGCCGTTTGTGAGGTCTTATTAAACGGAGATCACACAAGGTGTGACTTCTGATATGTTTGCTGCATATTTTGGATTTACCAATTGTTCTTAATGCTAGTGACAGTATTTAGTAAACTGACCATTAAAATTGCTATTGCATTGCACTCCCAAAAACACTATACAGAGTATATACACCACAATGTAAAACTTTTTTTGGTCAGCAAGCTTTTCGTTCCCACTTTATATTAGGTGGTCTTAACTACTATGTACTTCAGTTGGATACAATTGTGTACATATGTGTACTTACACTGTACTTGTATTTTAAAAAATACCTATACGTAGTAACATCTGTGAATACATTTATAATTAAACTATTGACCCATCCCTTACACATTACCATACCATCAAACCTGTCCCTAACCATGCCCGTATCCCACCTCAGTAGCAGCAAAAGTATTTTGCAATACATTATCACAATAATAAGAGCATTGTTTTATTTTGATATGAGTACATGGTAGTTAAGGCCACCTAATATAAAGTGTGACTTGTTTTTCTAGCTAACATTTTTGATTTATTTGTTTTTTTGGCCTCTGGTTCTTTTCAACAGACTGTGGCTTGTTTATTTCTTTATTTGCAACTATGCTAATTTGTGGCGGGCTTGGCATGTAAAGGCTCAAAGATGTAGCAGTCAAAGAGACATGCCAGAGAAAAACTGTAACAATGTGGAAAAGCTGGGGAAAACCGGCAGAGGCAAGAATCTATGGGTTGGCATTTAAACATTATAAACCAAAAACCAAAGTGAACAAAGGGGAAAGTGATGGACAAACAGACAACCTTTACATTCAACAACTCGAAAAGAAACACAAAGTCGATATATACACAGATGGCTAACAAGCTTAACAAGGTAACAAGACACACCTTGGGAGAATAATCAAGGGGAACCAATGAACAAACAGACTACAAACTGACTACAAATAGCGCAGGAGACAGGAAGTGACATACAGTCCTCCTCAACAACTCCTCACCTGACCCCTGCGAACCACCTGCCAAAACATCAAAAGCTTAGATGAATCATCTAACGACACTTTTTAAACAAACATCAGCACAAACGTGATTTCATTTGCTCTGTTTTGAAAAAGACATTTAAATTACACTGATCTGCCATTGCAACAAACAACATTAAAATCACTGACAGGTGAAATAAATAACAAGGAACACCCCAATGTATGTTCCCTGAAGGCAGTGGCCTCATTCTGCAAAAAAAAAAAAAAAAGGTTCAGTAATGGGTTGAGGAACATGACAAAGAGCTCAACGTGTTGCCCTGGCCCAGATTCCCAAGATATCATACGGAGCACCTATGGGATGTGCTGAACAAACACATCTGATCGATGGAGGCTGCACTTCACAGTTTGCAGGACTTAAATCTGTTGCTAATGTTTTGGTACCAGATAAATCACATTCAAAAGTCTTGTGAAGACCATGCCTCAATGCATCAGAGTTGTTTTGGCAGCATGAGGGGCACCTTCATGATATTACGCAGATGGTTTTAATCAGTGTATATGTCTTATATGGGCAACTGTTAACTACAAATTTCATGACCGAAGTGACCTTTTTAATATTTTTCCAAACTATGTACTCATATGGACTATATGTCAGCATGTTATGAACCGAATGTAACTGTATTATTCTGCAAAGATTTATCCTTTGCTTCTTAAATAAAACCAGCTGTATAACATATCCACAGTTAAAAAAAAAGAAAAGTGCAATTTTAAGTCTAACATTTTGTAAAAACAATAAGGAAAAACAAACTATTAATGGGTTAACAGTACGTTCCCGTACTTCATTCAGGGAAAACCATTTAACTAGCCTTTTAAAGTACTTTTACAGTAAAAGCTGTTAATTGTAAGTAAATTACAGTTTACAGAAGTAAATATTCCCAGAATTCCCTTCATGACACTCCACATTTAAAAGTATTTTGCTATCAGTCATGTACATTTAGTCTTTGTGTTACATCTTCTGTTGTTTAATGAATGTTTATTGCATTATTTAAGTGTGATGTGTGTTATCATGAAGGTGTTCTGTGTTTGCATGAATGCCTCTGTGCACCTTTTATATATTAGTATATATTTAATGAGCTTTGATTCTTTCTTTTTTACCACCTGCATTATGTTAAAGGTACAAAACAGACTTTAATAGCAGTGTGCTTTTTTGAATACATCCAAATTTTCTTGTTTGTGAATTTCAGTTTTATACTATAAAATTGAAAGGTCTTAAATGTGTTCAGTTTTTCAGTATTCTTTACAAAATTATACTAGCAACACACCTGCTAAATTCTTTCTTATTTATTTATTTTTTTTATAGTTTTATGTCTAATGCTATTACACTATAAGGTAAGTAACCGAAAAGCTGATAACCTTTTAGTTTTGTTGCTATTAAGATTTAGTTTGCTCATTGGGTCACAATTGTTCGTTCAGAAGAACCGCTCAATTATTAAAACACTCATATTATGATTAACCAGACCCAGATTTTGACATGAATGACATGCTTTCCATTTCCTTCTGATTTAATCAAAATGCATGACTTTTGCGTGTACTTTATCAATGCAATCTTCCTAGCTGCCAGACATCCTGGATATCAAAGCAGATTGCAGATACAGGAACTAAATTGCTATTTCATCAAATCAAGGTTTATTAAGATAAAACGATGCTTTGATAAGACCAAATATCAGGAAGTGTGAGACAAGAGCAAAAGGCAATCTTCCCTCCTCTTTAAAAAAATAAATAAATAACAACATATTGTAAAACGCCTGAAGCCAGAGACTCCAAAGACAGAATAAGTTTTCAAAGAAAGTACAGTATTGATCTTGAAGGGGGAAGGGTGCAGTATAGAGTTCAGCAGTCATCAGGCATGGAAATAAAGACACCAGAGTAAAGGGTTCAGGCCCTTTGAAGATGACAACTTGCCAATTTGCAGTTAATTATGTCCCAGTCATAACTTTGGGATTCGCACATAAAGAGTGACATACGATAGCAGCTGGAAGAAGGTTTGTTTCTCATCCGTCTCCACTTACCAAAAGTACTTTTATCTTGGCTGTGAGGAAACTAATGTTTAAATTAATGGCTCCGTAAGCAATATGGCATTTTTAGGCCATGTATTTCTCCTCAAAGTTTTCGGAAAATGTCCCCAGCTATTTCATCATCCATTACGATTACAAGCAATTTTATAAACATTGCATAAAATAGGGAATTACTTCACCACTGGAGAATGAAACGTCTGGAGTTAAATAAAAGAGATCAACAAAAAATGGCATGTGTGTATAACTTCAAAAAAAGAGGAAAGAAACACACTGTAAAATGACTTCCATGAAAATATATACCGTATGTTGAGTGTCTGGGGCAGGGACACATGTGCAAGAAAAAGTATATTAAAACTGGAATATGGCCATATGACACAATATGTATGTGTCAACCAAGATGACATAACTGACATAAATGAGTCAATCTTCCAGTTCCTGAAATCAAAATGTAACAGTTGGCATATTCTATTTGTGTATTAATATCTTTTTTTTTTCTTTTAATGATCCAATTGTCATGCAGCTGAAATATGTAGTGAAATATGTGAACCACTGTGCAAATTGAGGCATTGTTACATCCACACCAGGCTCCACCCTCAGCTCCTCACACAGATCGTAGTCACCTGAGTACTAATCAGTTTCACTTGTCACCACCACCTGTTCTCACTGATCATAACCACATAAAACCACACACATCCCTTCAGCCCATGTCCAAGTCTCAACTGGACTCCAGTTTACCATTACCTTGCTCATACTTATCTGTTGTCTGACCTGGAGCCTGTTCCATAAAACAAGTTTACCAAATAAGCCAGGTTTATTTCAGTTAGTCTGACTTATTGCCAGTTAATTTGGTTTGAAATAAGTCAAACTATCTGCTAAAAGCCTGGCTTATTTGGTAAACTTGTTTTATGGAACAGGCCCATGCTCTCTCCTTGATTCTCCGTGTGTCTCCAGGTCCTCAGTATCCTCCCTGTGTCTTCATCTGGTCAGTGGTGTGTGGTTGTCAGAAAGGGTATCAGAAAGACTCTTTAAGTTCGACATGTATGATTCTACAGCGATCGTCTGTATTTCAGTTACTCACCTTTTTGGATGTCTATACTCATCTTGTAAATAAACATTATAATAAACATACAGGCGTAATCAGAATACTGACAATAATGTGTATATAAACAGTCACAGTTTATATTTGGAAGTTTTGTGTTGCACAGAATGACATTTATGTTCCAGAATTCATCTTAAACAAAACAATCAATTGCAGTTGGATTATTATGAGAAGGGAAAAAAAAACTGAAGAATACACAATAAAATCACGATAACAATTTTAAAAAACGTTATTTTTGAAAACTGTAAAATGTGATTCATAACATTTAATAACTACTTTAATACTAATTTTAATTATACGCATAAATAATCAGTTTTCTACACCAGTTAAACATTTTAAAATGTTTACTACTTCAATTATGCTTATTGTTTCGTTTCAAGCTTTTGTTAAAGACTCTTTTGTGTTTTATGGAATATTATCACAACATTTACATTTCTAAGTAAACTATTCCTAAAACTAACAAAACATAAACCCATGGTGATGCTACATGGAACCATTTAGCCAGACTTAGAGAGAAATAAGCAAACAGAGAAAAGGAAAGTGTATCATTTTATAGAGAGAAGGAATATCAGGGTTTCCTGTAGCATGTGCATTAAGGGAACTAATTGTGAGACTGGATGAATAATGAATAACGGAGGAGATCTGCTTCCTGGAACTGTGCTGAGCTGAGCCGAGCAGCTCCCTGATGAAGCCCACAGCTTCCTCTCCCTGCATTTGCCTCCAGGTGAAAAATCTGCCATCTCCCCCTCCACCATTCCCCCGCCTCCTCCTCCTCCTCCTGTACTGCTGTTGCTGCCGAGACCAGCGGGAACTGCAGCCATCTTGGCCGAGACAACACACAACGCAAAGAACCACAGGCCTGTAACTCAAAACATAATGCAGAAACAGGAGCTGTATTTGACTTTCTAATGTTCAAATTCAATACAAATGTTTGGTAATGAATAAACAAGTTTGATTTAACATCAATAAAAATAAAGCTGTGAGGAATAGAAGTACAGTGGAGACAGTTAAACTGGATCTGTTCAACTGATGCAACACTGGAAGGAAAATCTACTAAGATCTACAGAATATTACAGTGTAGGAAAAGCTTAATTAAACTGATAACTTGGTTTAAAATGTATTATTATTACTATTATTATTATTCTTTCTGAACCCCAACTCAAAGTGTGTACAGACAAACAATTTCTCAAATGTTTTTAATGGTACACTATCGTATAAAATAATAATATAGGCTATTATACTCACCAATGCTGCATTCATTTAATCAAATGTATTGCAAATCCAGTACTACTGTGAAATTAAACTGTTTTAATATGTTTTATAATGCAGTTTATTTCTGTGATACAGGCTGAATTTACAGCATCTTTAATCCAGTTTTTAATGATCCTTCAGAAATCATTCTAACTCAAATTATTTCCACAAAAATATCAAGCAGCACAATTGTTGATAATAATTAAAAATCATTCAAATCACACATGAATTACATTTCTAGAAATAAATACAATACATAAATTGCAATATATAAAATCTATTTAAATAGAAGTGTTACACTAATTAAATGAATGTAGTATAAGAGACTTTTTTCACAAACATTTAAAAAATCACAGATTTCACACTTCTGGCCGGTAGCATGAGAGCGAGACCCAGTACGTATAATAGTGGCAATGCATTTAATCTACAGTATCTGTTCTATAAATAACATGTTTTATGTATAAAAGTAACCCTCCCGTGGTGTAAATGAGAGCTCGCAAACACTCACCACTGCACAGGAAGTCAGACGTGCAGCACCATCTGCGCAATCAGTCACCTTTTCAGCACATCCACTGCTGACCTGCTTCAGGAAACAAGCGGAAGGAACAATGACAATTAGATTCAAAGCCAAGGGTCCTAAACCCGGCCAGTGCGAAGCCTCAACTACCATAATCCTCTTACAGCTTTTCAGCACTGAATCTGGGGCTTTTATTGGTAAATACCCATATCAACTTTGTTGATTCTCATTTTATTGTAGCACTAAACCTGTCTTCCATGTGACAGAGAAAGTTGAAGGCTGACTTTCTCACATTTGAATAAACAACACTTCAATCTGATCACCAAACAAGGAGGATTCCAGAAACGTGCGTGGGTGCCTAATACCCGCTTTTATACCCTTCGACAAACAAATCTGATGACAAGTGCTTGTTAAAAAGGCTTTTGGTGTCTGAAGATCTGAGCGTGCATCTACACGTGACTATTTCTGGAGGAGCGTGAGGCTCCAAAATCTCTCCTCACAGTTCTGCCAAAGGAGCAAGCAAGCGGCATCAAGGTTTTTCTCATTAGAAGCAGACTCGTGTTGGGCCTACATGTGTATTTCTGCCTATGAAAGCGCCGCTTACAGTTTTGGACGTAAGAACAAACACGTGTTTTATAGCTAGCATCAAAGTTTCTCATTAGAGGCAGACGCACGCTGGACTCCGATCAAACAGAGATTGCTTTAAATCGCGTGGATGGATAACTTTATCTTGCGGGGCTCAGATATTGTTCTCTTTTTCAGCCTTGATCAAGATAACCGCACGTCTTGGTTAAGTCTATTGATTCGCCCCCCGAAAACGTTCCCATTCATCCACGAGTAATGCGGTGTAACCAGTCGTTGTCAGAGGACAGCGAGCGGTGCGCCTGTGCGCGCTATCGCTATTAAAATCTTTTTTAATTTGCAGGCGATGATTAGATTCCCTGGCATCTCTGATCGCAGCTCGGCGAGTCATCCGCGAGCCGCCGACTGATATCGGACAGCACCTATTAACGTGATGTTTGATTTATTTCAATTTGATGCGGACCGCACTGTAGATATATTAAAGATAGATCCCCGCTCTTTTGTTTAATATGCTTGACCCAAAGCTTAATTTGATAGGATCACTCAAACTGGCATCAAAGTGATTAATTCTACAAGCAAACTGCTCGCGGAGCATGTCCCCATGTGCGCGTGCCAGTGAGACAGGGAATATCGCAGTAATTGGCTTTGCTGCAATTAGAAACTCTTTTACCTAGGATGCTCTTTGTTCCTGGATTTAGGCTTTTTTACATATCTAGAGTATTACATTTGAGAACCATTCCCCATGCATGAAGAGCAAAAAGGCAATATACACTCCATTTTGTCTAATAAAATGATTCAAGCTTTCTTTGCCAGGTCATATAATCCCAGAGAACATAAAATCCTTAATAAAGGAAAAACTATGATTTGTGGCTGAAAGTGTTGAAAGTGTGAAAAAACTACATTCTTACATTTTCTGTAGAAAAGCTGTTCACTCATGTACCGTAAGAAAAAGGTGTTTTAATTTAAATACTTTTTAAGTACAGTAATTAACAGTGCAATACAGTAATTGACAGCAACATTTAAAATAATGTTTTGTTTTGGTTATTTTCAATGCTTGCTACTGGCTCCGAAAAGGCCACCCATTCAAATTAATCAATGCAAAGTGTTTTCTTAAATCCTGCTTTCAATTATTGCATTGCGCAGTTATTTACGGTACTTTTTAAAATGTATTTAATATAAACTCACTAATTTTTGTGGCTCGTACTGTACATGAGGCAACAGGTTTTCTACAGAAAATGTAAGAATGTAGTTAAAAATGGACTATTTACCCTTTTAATAATTCACTTGTCATATTTAAGTGAACTGCAAAAACTAAAAGTTTAAAAAAGTTTAAAGTTTATCATTTGCGGAACGCACAATTATACACTTCCATACATTCACCTAAACTCATGAGGTTATGGGAAAATAGATTGTTATTGTTCTTTAATTATTTTGTTTAATTTATATACATTGCATTTATTAACCCCATCATTACCTCACAAAGAAAAACAGGTATACAATAAAATAAAAATAACAAAAAGAAAGACAGAGTTTAATATTTTACTGCTTAATTCACTGTGAATCATGATCTCTGCTGCTCAAAAGTTTAACCCTTAGCAGAACTTAACCCCTGTGTATGAAGCAACACATTCTCACTCCCAACTCGTCAACATTTTGACGCTTGGTCAAAGTACACCTTTGTAAATGTGTAAATAATTACATTTAAAATAACTGTTTTGACTGTTTACATTGAAAAATCACACCCCTACATATATGCAATAATGCTAATGTTTTTACCCAATATATCTTCAAATTATGAAAAAAATATATATCTCGTCGGCATATTGATTGATGCTAAGGGTTTCCTATTTAAAACTACTGAGGACCCTTTGTTGTCACCTAAACGACTACAAAGGTGTACCTTGATCGTCAAAAAGGCGACGAAAAATGGTCTTGACCAGTTGGGAGTGAGAACGTGTTGCAACAACATTTGTAATAGCCTTAGCCAAAATAGTATTACAATATTAAAATTACCTTCACCAATGAAAAAAAAAAGGTCTAATAATTTTCCTTTAGAGACCAAAATTCAGTGGAAAATAATCACAGAAAACCATTTTTTTAATAAATATAAAAACACAAAGAAAATTGACTATTAACATAGATAAGAGCATATTTGTACTGCATTTCTTTTAAATAAAATTAAATAAATGAATAAAAACGCCTTCCTCTAATGTCTTCTGACATTTGCCTATTTTAACATTATTACATTATATGGACCTGCAAAGTAGAAAGCATAAATAATTTCAGTGCTTTTGGTTGAGAGCTGATCATCTAAAACAAGCCATGTTTCAGTCTGGAAGACCGACTAGATCCAAAAACTCCATTAACCAGGTGGCAGCGCATGAATTAAAAATAACCCAACATGGCTTTGCAGTCAGACCTTGTTCCTGCCCGCTGCGTCTCTCTGCGCCATGACTGTTGTTGCCTCGCTCTGCCTGTCTTTCTTTCTCTGTGCTGTATCCTACAAGAGAATTGGTCTAGTTTTCACTGACCCGACCCAATGCACAAATTCTGCGCACGATATAGTCTCTATCTGTTTCCATCGGACAGCATTACCGAATCCTCAACAGCGGTGTTTTTACCCCATTTCGGTTGCACTTGTGTGAATACATGTTTCTGATGTGTGAATTAGACGGCAAATGGGAATGTAGCAGAGACACCTCAACCGGCTCTAGTTATCGAGCTGTCACTGAACCGCAAAACCCCACGCCTTACTGGAGAAGAGGTGGAATTAGCATCAGGATGACACACCATACGAACACAATGTGTGAGAGGGGTGAAACTCCAGCCAAATGCATGCACTGCCACACACACGCATATTTAAAGCTGCGATACAGCTCCCCCGCCACAAACCTCAATAGGTAATCTGAAGAGAGAGAAAGAGAGAGAAAAAGAGAGAGGAAAAAAACAACAAAAATCAGCGTATGTGAAAGTATGTCAGTCCCTCGGAAACTGCTGCCATGTTGAAACTGAGAAGGTGACGGAGGGGGGAGAGGAATTGCAGGCCTATTTCGTGTCCCAAACAACAGTCTGGTGAGGTGGGCCACCCCAGCCTCCCTTATCTTTAATGGGTACTCCATCATTCTGCCTGCTGCCCGCTATGTTCGTCTTTCCACTGGGTCGCCCAAACAGATGGGCTTTGTAAGGCTCAATGGCACATTCCGGCACCGCAATCTGTTTCCGCGAGTCCGTGATCAAATCTGAAGAAAAGCTACGTCTCGCGCACATTGCGGCACATATGTACCGCCTTAGCTTGTGCCTATGTCAGTGAAATTAAAATCACTGGAACGTTTTAAGTACTGACGGCATGACAACAAAGAGAAAAGACGGAGGGAGGGGGGAGCCCAAATAATCGCAGCTCGCTAAGGAGAACTTCCAGCGGTACATGCATGGAAATAAACAGTGGGGAAGAGAAAAAAAGTCTCGGCCGAAGTGGATATTATTATATACCATTACAAACATGTTTATCTCAATCCCTCACACCCTCCGACTGTGGGGTAATTCTGCGTGACGTAAGTTCAAAGCATTGTAGCGTTCACCATGTAACAACCTTATCCCAAAGGATTTCTTTTCATTGTCTGTCACAATTCCAAATTTAACTGGAAGAAAAGTCTTTTTGAGTAAAGTAAGAGCGGGAATTGAAAACATTTTACTTCCTCTTTTGCTTGATTCTTGTTTGTTGATGCTTTTTTTTTCGATGACCCATTTCATATCCAACCATTTCCTCTGTAGGAACTTGAAAACTTGTGACAGTGTTGGGGAGCAACTAACTGAAAAGTAGCAACGGCGCAAACTTTAATCAGTTTTCGAAATAGAATAACACAGCTTTAGCCTGTTTGTTAAATTTGATTCTGTCTTCGTAACTGAGGCTAATTATTAAATAAAAAAAGTGTTATCATTAGGGAACACACAGAAACAACAGTTAATATAATAACTAAGGTTCAAGTGCTTTAAGGCATCTATCGCATGCTATTGGAGTCTAGGCCAAACCAAAATTCAATAAAGTTTTGGAGTTGAGCGAAAAAAAGTTCACAAAAGTAGTTTTTATATATTTTATCAACTATTTCGCAGTAGTTCTTTTTTCATTTGACCTCTCAGATTGATGTCTTATATATGTGTATTAAGTTTGGCGTACATATCTCATTCTGTTCAAAAGTTTTAGCCATTTTAGTAAAAGTGGCTCTACCCCTTTCAAAACCATTTTGGCATCCATTTGCAACAGCAAGTTGAAATGTAATTATTTATATTCGCTCTCAAGAGAATTTTTCTGAACTGGTTTGCCTCTGAAAAGTAAGTTTAAAAAAAAATCCAAAATAGCCTTAAAATTTCAACAGGCAATTTTGTTCTTTTGATCACTGTAGCGCTCCCTTCAGGCCAATCGAAGCAAGCCTTGGTGACTTTGTAGAGGAGTCTACAAGTCTCTATAACTTATAGCTTGGTCTGCCTGATAACTTTTAGGTCTACGTCTTTGAACTCCTTCAAATATTCAATATCATATATGTTAAAAATTCAACTGAGAGAAGCACTTTTGTTGTAAAGTTGAATTTTCTCAAAGATAACCCTAACAAACTAGCTTTTTTAAACAATTGTTTACAATTGAATATGCCCTTCATCCAATGTCATTTGTTTCTCCAGCCTGAACTCACGACCTACACCTAACCCCGCCCCTAAACCTACCCATCACTTGGTTTTAGACAAATCATACAAAATCGCACAAGCAAATCCATATGGAATAGCTACCTCATAAAATATGTATGAATTAGAAACTGTGTTGGTTTTTTCTGTGCATTAAAAGCTTAGTTGCTCTCTTTTACTCTTTTACTGTGCGCTCAGAAAATTCACAAATGATTGGTATTGTTGGTTTAGTTAACAGAAATATGGGACACACATGAAAACAACTCAAATATTCTCAGATATTTTTTTTGTGTCAGAGTGCTTATGGTATGTGCAGGTAGCTGCAGGGGTCATGGTCTTATATATAATATAATACAATATAATATAATATAATAATGTATGTTATCCCTTGGGCAGTTACAATATAGTTACAGTAGCTACTTTCTGTTTACAGCTTGCATTGAAGCTAACTTTTTCAAAAGTGTGGTTCGACTGTAGTTGAACTGTTTTAAATGATGAGTTTTTTGCACCATTTCACAGTACCTTCCTCAGTACCGGTGAAGATTTGTCATTTTCTCACTTTCTCTACGAGGGATGAATAACATTCTAACTGCATTTACCACATTCTTGCAGTGCTTTGTTGAAGACAGTAGAGATGTAAAACGGAATTTGACCTGCATGATTCCTGAGCTGTGAAAAGAGAAATTAACAACTCCCAATACATTTTTCATTCATCCCACACATGTGAGGTGAAATAAGTGAAGTACTGCAGCTCCCGGATGTGTAAAATGTGTTTGGATCCAACCACGAACACGGGCGGAGGAACTCATGAATGATGCATGGTGCCACTGGAGATGTATAAAGAATTTAGAGATATAAAGGATATATGACAAATAAATCAGGATGCAAATCTCAATGGGTGCCTTTGGGAGTTCTCCAATGAAAATCACCTGAAATATTAAAGGTGAGGAGAAGAAACATTCTATCAATGAGCAGAGGACTAGAAAAAAAAGAAGCTTAATCTGTTTTCTTTTGTTTTTCTCTTCTTTCTTTAAGGTATTTTCTGTTTTGTTGTTGTTGTTGCTATTAGCTCAAATGCAGAATAATGGACTCTTTATAAGTGCTAAGTCATCTGAGTATTTGTCTTTACAAAATTTTTCACTCAGTGTTTTAGTCTTTGACACCTTCTCAAGTAATCTAGTCACTCAAAATGGACAGAATGTAGTCAGAAGACGGAAAAACAGACGTTCTATTTAAAGTTCACACTAATTTAAGCTCTATCTAATTTGTGGCATAATGTTAATTAACTCAAACTTTAGTTTGCCCATCAGATTGTTAAAACAGACACAATGTGTTAATACATACAGAAATCTTATGAATCATTTATGACCCTGGACCACAAAACCAGTCTTAATCAATAGTGCTATATTTGCAGCAACAGCCTAACATACATTTTCTTCTTGGGACAACATTAAAGGCGATTTTCTCAATATTTAGCTTGTGTGTGTGCTGCCTCTTAGATTACAGATTTCAGCCAAATATTGCCCTAACAAACCATACATCAATGGAAAACTTATTTATTCAGCATGGTGCATAAATATCAGTTTTAAAAAATTGACCGGCGAAAAGTAAAAAAGTAAAATAAATAAATAAATAAAGTATATATATATATATACTTTATATATATATACTCACCTAAAGGATTATTAGGAACACCTGTTCAATTTCTCATTAATGCAATTATCTAATGAACCAATCACAAGGCAGTTGCTTCAATGCATTTAAGGGTGTGGTCCAGGTCAAGACGATCTCC
>JAUMHI010000054.1:363597-382883 GCA_032359435.1 Enteromius unitaeniatus | reverse complement strand
CAAAAAGCCACGAAGGACAGGGGGGGACAAGGACAGACAAGAAACACAGAATCAGAGCGCCATCTGGCGTTACAGTTACGTTACGTTTTTTGTCTTCTGCAAAATGCAGTATAAAATGATTTATAAAAATAATGTTATGACTGGAGTTATATTATGTGATTATTAACAATATTAATGTTAATATTAATTTAATTTATATAATTTAGATATTCATGTTGTCATTGTCTATTAAATTTCTATATAATGATCCACATGGTGTTATTTGAGAATCATTTACATACAATTTTACTTCTTCTCACTATTTTAAATATTACAATATTTTCTTTTTGAGTAATTTAGTTTTTTTCTTTTTTTAAACTAAAAGAAAACTCTTATTTCTTTTTAAATGTAATTTCAATTAACAATAATAAACCTGTTACTTTTGCTAAAGTTAGTTTTCCAGAAGTTTTGCAGGAAGTTTTCAGTTTTGCAGAATCCTTGACACTGTTGCTTTATTTGAGAAATTCATTGTATTGTGTTGTATTGGGTTTCCCATGACCTGGTCTTCTTTTGCATGGCTTCTTTAGACCTTGTTGCCTCATTACACCACCTGTCCTAAGACAAGGCAAAACAAAACCCTCAACAAGGTGTCCTCGAAAGCATCCTGGCTATTGTTAGATGTATAAAGTGTGTGTCTGTTTCTCCTGCAGTCCTGAGAGAAGTTGACGTCAAGTGAGGTGCACGCTGGGTCAGTGTGGCTGTAGTAAAGGCACCTGAGGCTGTGTGGCTTCTGGCGGGGTGAGGACCATGCGTGCCGGGCCCCAGGGGGACGCTCTGCAGCCCACTCTCTCCTGACTTCCCCTGGAGCTGCATACATCGGCATTAATTACACCCGAGCTGACAACAGGGTCATGCTGCTCAGCCACCCTGCACCCACCATTAGCCCTCGCACGTGCACCAGCCTCCATCACAAACACACTCAGACTGAGAGATGCAGACCTTCTAATGCTGGCATATCAGACTAGATATCAGACATAAGTTTTATCAATTAAACAAGATGTGAAGAGATTGTAAATAAAATGTAAACTAACTGTAATATTGTGAAATATTGTTTTTTGTTTTAATATAAATTAAAACTTAATTTATTAACTTAATTTATTGTGATGTAAAGCTGAATGTTTATCATAATTTCTCCAGTCTTCAGTATCACATAAGAAATAATTTTATTCATTTAACATAACAAAAAAAGTGTTGCTTAATATTTTTGTGGAAACCGAGACAAAGTGATTTAGTTTAAAAATAAAAAAAATATATACTTTTAATCAGATAGGATGCATTAAATTGATTAAATTTGACAGTAATGACAATTTAACATATATATGCACTCACCTAAAGGATTATTAGGAACACCTGTTCAATTTCTCATTAACGCAATTATCTAATGAACCAATCACAAGGCAGTTGCTTCAATGCATTTAAGGGTGTGGTCCAGGTCAAGACGATCTCCTGAACTCCAAACTGAATGTCAGAATGGGAAAGAAAGGTGATTGAAGCTATTTTGAGCGTGGCATGGTTGTTGGTGCCAGACAGGCCGGTCTGAGTATTTCACAATCTGCTCAGTTACTGGGATTTTCACGCACAACCATTTCTAGGGTTTACAAAGAATGGTGTGAAAAGGGAAAAACATCCAGTATGTGGCAGTTCTGTGGGTGAAAATGCCTTGTTGATGCTAGAGGTCAGAGGAGAATGGGCCGACTGATTCAAGCTGATAGAAGAGTACTATAATATAAAGCATTTGTGAAGCCACAACACGCACAACCTTGAGGCAGGTGGGCTACAACAGCAGAAGACCCCACCGGGTACCACTCATCTCCACTACAAATAGGAAAAAGAGGCTACAATTTGCACAAGCTCACAAAAATTGGACAGTTGATGACTGGAAAAATGTTGCCTGGTCTGATGAGTCACGATTTCTGGTAGAGTCAGAATTTGGCGTAAATAGAATGAGAACATGGATCCATCAAGCCTTCTTACCACAGTGCAGGCTGGTGGTGGTGGTGTAATGGGGGATGTTTTCTTGGCACACTTTAGGCGCCGTAGTGTCAATTGGGCATTGTTTAAATGCCACGGGCTACCTAAGCATTGTTTCTGACCATGTCCATCCCTTTATGACCACCATGTACCCATCCTCTGATGACTACTTCCAGCAGGATAATGCATCATTATCCTCAAATCATTTCAAATTGGTTTCTTGAACATGACAATAAGTTCACTGTACTAAAATGGTCACCAGATCTCAACCCAATAAAGCATCTTTGGGATGTGGTGGAATGGGAACTTCGTGCCCTGGATGTGCATCCCACAAATCTCAACTGCAAGATGCTATCCTATCAATATGGGCCAACATTTCTAAAGAATGCTTTCAGCACCTGAATCAATGCCATGTAGAATTAAGGCAGTTCTCAAGGCGAAAGGGGGTCAAAGACCGTGGTGTTCCTAATAATCCTTTAGGTGAGAGTATATATAAATGGGCAATTGTAAACAGTTGGGAGAAAATAAACTTAATTTAAAGAGTATTTTTTTCTTATTCTTCTTTTGGTGACTGGCCCTAAAAATAGTGAAAGGCAATTGAGCTTAATGGAAAACAACTGAAATAGCAAATTTGAAACTATCCTGCTGATTCGGTGCAAATCTGCCAATTCTTTCCCAGTGCAATTGGAAGTAAATGAACAAATACCTATCACAGTATTTACCAGAATCCATTGGGGATGTAACGAAAATACTGCAGGCACTCAAAACAGTAAAGATGTCTCCATTTTCCTAATCTTTTTCGTATGTGTTTCTAGTGCTCTCTTATAGTACTTTAGCAGATGTGATTGTTGGGCCTGGCACTTCTCCTCCTCGAGTCTTTCTCTTACTCGCTTTCTCTCGTGCTCCATTTCATAAAAAAAAGAGCCTTGGCTAGAAAAGGCCAACATTCTGAAAGGAGATTTATATAATGGCTGTATGTGTCTGAAGGCAGACATTCAACATCAGGAAAGCAACTATCCTAATGGGAGTGATCACCATGGTGATCTTGGGTAGCCATACAGGACTGTGCTGGCAGCCATGTGAGGATCTTGGCTCTCTGTCGGTGGAGCTCATTGATTAGTGCTGGAACACACCGGAGCTGCTAGAGCCATTAAAGCCTGTATTTTCTTAAGGGAGAGAGGCACCAGATAAATAAGAAACAAGGGAGTTTGGGGCTTTTGTTTTTCTTCTTCTGGACATATTGCTGCTTTTATAGCCATTATGACATCATTAAGTTGAAATAAAAGAGTCATCAAAAAGGATCAGATTTAGTCTCTTTTTAGTTTTATTGTTTTTCAAGTTTGTCTTGCAGATTTTTTCCTTTCTTCAAAATCAGACCGCATAAAGTTTACTTCACGTTGTGACAGACTGACAGAGCAATCTGTGCTGAAATGTGCCACGCAATCTGTTAAAGCTCAGACTGAAATTATCAGGGAAATTATTAAAAACAAACGTGAGCTGTTTCCTCAGAAGTTTCTGCAGAGCTGTAGGTGCTACACACAACTAGAAACCACTCAAAACCACTCAAAGTTTGACAAACTTTCCCACATTTTAGTGTCATTGTTAGTTCTGTTGTTTAAACATACTGGTATCTTGGGCAAAAAAAAAAATTGTGTTCGTGTGTGTTTGCCCATATACACTATTAGTACTTATAAACCACATTCTACATGACATATTCCTAGAATATTAGCCATTTATTATTAGTAATCAAGCACATATTAATGCCTTATTCTTATTCTTATATCCTTAATCCTACCCAATACCTAAACTTAATTACAGCACCAACTATTAATTAAATTAGATGTTTATTGAGGGAAATGTTGTAGTTAATGATTTGTTAACAGCAAGAGTTGAACCTTAAAGTGTGACCAAAAGTACTATTTGAATTAAATTAAGGTGCCCTTGTTAAACACCTTATTACAGTACTTACTATCATAACAACAATAAATTATGCATAATTACATGCAAGTCACCCTAAGACAAATGGTAATCCTAACCCCATAGTAAGTACATGTAGTTCATTAATATTACTTAAAAATATATGTAGAATTACACTGTAACAAGGACACCTTAACATAAAGTGTAAGCATGTACATATAAGTAATAAAAAAACAGACAATATGTTAGTAATATGCATGTTAGTTAATTGTGAGAATTGCATTAACAAATTACTTATTTGCACTGTATGTTTTCTATCATATTCAGAACTCATAATCAAAGAAGATTCATTTAGAATCAGTGCTTGTTTTTGCAGTATACATTCGACAATAATAGTAATAATAATACAATTATTTAAAAAAAAGAGTGTTTTATTCACAAAAGCAGACAAATCTGAATGCTAAGAATAAGACTTATCTTTGACAAGTAGCTCGATATATATAGATAAGTTTAGATAAAAGAGTCTTCAGAAAGCACAAATCACTTAAAGAGTCATTTACAATTTTCTCTGTCTTTCTAATTTTTCCTCATGCAAACTGATTGTTATCTGTCTTTTTGTACTATTCCTTCTTTTAAAATCTGTTTAATGTTTGCAACACATTGTGACAGATTCACAAAACGGTCTGTGCTGAGATGTACACCATTATTAATGTCTTCACAGTTTCCCTTCATTTTTGTTAAATCACAGCCTGATTTTGTTACTCGCAATCAATTCCTGGTGATAAAGACTCTTTTAAGCTGACATGCAGATGAACGGCATCTCTGTGCATGTGTGAGGCTTGTGTTGAGACTCATCCCACGCTCTCCGTGACGAAGCAGCATCACAAGCTGACACTTTGATGTGTCCTGGCACACGCTGAATCCCCTCCGCCGTTGTAAGGGTGGCAGTGTTTTCCACCTTGAAAAGGAGATGAAAGACGTTTCGTCCTTTTAGCAAAGGGCACATAAAGGTGGCCAGGCGTCATGAGGACAGCACTGAAGCAGGGGGCCTTTGTGGCACCGGCCGGTCATCCGGACACATGCCCACTTCCCTCCACAATGACTTTATTTGGCCTTGGAGAGCCGCCATGAGCAGGGCCGGTAGGTTGTCGCATCAGCAGCAACACATGAGACTAGGTGACAGCACCAATGGGTGGCCACTCGCACTAAAAACCCTATTAACATTTAATGCATACACATATTTACATCAAAAACAAAATGTATTTATTGATTGTTTGGGAGAAGGTCATGAGTATGAAACCGTTTAGATATTTAGTTTTTGAGGATATCTAGATTTGATTTGATTTTAAATTCTGTAGCAAAATATTTTGTTATATTTATAAATATTTTGGATTAAATAACTGTGATTTTAATGGTCATTTGGTGGTTTTCAGTGTTTTTTTAAAAGGTACAAAACTGATTTCAGTACTTTAACGGGTTGGTATATAAACATTGAATAAGTTAGAAATTATGGTATTTAACTGTAGATCATAAAACATTGTTACCGTATTTTTTAAAGTTGATTTCCAGCATCCAGCTGACGATTTTTCACTGTACATTTTATCAAATACACACTTTTAATTAATTTCAGAGCATTTAATTAATGTTTTGTACTGAAAAATAGGCACTGACTTCTTACACTATAAAACCATTTAAAATAGTCTGCATGAAACAGTTAAGACAGATCAGCATGATATGAGTACACTAAATATAGGTGCAGGGTGTGAATTCCCCAAGCATGTTTGTCTTGTCTTGCTACTTTCAAATATAATATATCTGAAGTCAAGCATGTTTTTAACAAGCAAGAGCTTGTTCAGTTCTCTCTTAACCTCTGTACGTAAATGTCTCCTGCTTTTGCCAACATGCTCTCATTTATTTATTTATTTTATTTTTTCACCTTCGGCACAAAAAAATATGAGAACAGTGTTTTTGTTTTTGCCTCCTAAGCATCTTTCGGCCTAAAGTATGTTGGCTCAGGATACCAAGAGGGTTCCTTGAAACTTGTAGTCTCTCTACTAGCTTCATCTGTTGACTGACATGATGCTGCTGTTTGGGATAGGATTTGTGAACTTTACTCAAAACCAGCCCATGTTTTCACCAAACAGAGCAATGATGCAACTTTCACTGCAGTCTCAATTATCAAGTCTTACTGCAAATTTCGAGAGCATATTTTCAACATGCAGTAGTAATTTAAACACAATATAATTAAAATCTTTCATCATGAGTTGGTTAGTATAATGTAACTCTCAGAAGTTAAATATATAGCCAATATTACAAACTCATAATAAATACAGTAAAATAAAAAGTACAGTTAAATTACAGTTTATATTTATAGAGTAAAATTTACATTTCTAAAGTATTCTAAAAATTATAAAAAAAAAAAAATCAATTCCTATGTTCATTGCACTAAATATATATTTCAGCTTACATAAACATACAGATAACATAAAAAATTTTGAACCAAAAAACAACAACAACAAAAAAACCCCCACATTTTTTGATATAGGAGGCTTTTAATCACGAATGGATGCGCTTTATTGGACTTCTTTTGGACTACAAAAAAAAAGCCATTCACTGCCATTAAGTTTGGAAAAGCCAGGACATTTTTTAAAATAGAACTCCAACTGGATTTGTCTTGTGTCTTGAGGGTAAATTATGGGTTTTTACTTTTGTTGTGTTTACAAATTATTATTATTATTATTGTTTGAATGTTTGCCTGTCCCTGCCTCCTTCCCGCAGCTATTAATTTAACATGCACTTCTTTCTAATAAGAAAAAAACCCAGACAAAATCGATCGACAGAGACAAAACAAACTATCTGAAGTAGTTGCACAGCCACCAATACAGCATGTGCATTAACTATATGCGTTCAGACCCTTGAAGTTATTGATTCTGGTAGAGATCTAGTATTGTCCCACCTCATTTTGTTTTGCTCTTTGAGTTCAAGCCGGTGTAATAACAGCTCAGGTCTATAGCATGAAAACAAGCTTTCCTCCTCTTTCTCTGTATGTCTGTGCCTCACAATGAGGCCTTTGAGCATCCGGCGGTCACTAGCATCAGGGACAAAACGGGTAATGTTTGAATAAATCCCTTTTCCAGTAGGGAAGCTGGGCCAAAGTGGGTCCAACCGGCATCTCTCCCACACAAGACCACAGTGTCTTGCTTTTCCAATTAAATTATCTCTCGGACAATGCAGAGTCTTCGCAATTCACACCTCAATTGACAGTGTGGCGGCTTGCATTGTGAGAAGACAGATTTCCATTGCCTCAAAAATAGATTTTCCCTAAAGAAGCGACAATGGAGTGCACAATCCCTCCTCACTTCCTCACAATGAAAAAGGGATAAGGCCCAGCTGTTAAAAATCACCCCCTGAGTATAGTTTATTGTGAACTCAAAATATTAAAATGAGTTCTGACAATAGCTACTGTATCACCACGAAACAGTTAATCAAATTTTGCACATGATCTTCCAAATACACAAAAATCTGAGATTTTCAGCAGCTTCCTTTGATTGTGTGACTAAAGCAGGCTATACAACTAAGAAATACTGTTAAGATTTAGAATGCCTCTCAAAGTCTTTTCAAGAGTTCACGCTTTCCTTGTAATAATAATAATAAAGCAAATTTGGTGAGCTGTCTGGGGAGCGAGCTGGGAGAACGGCAAACTCCGAACCCTCGTGGATGGAACCCTAGCGTGGGCAAGAGTTCGGCGTTCGGCTCGTTTCCCATCTGCCCCCCGGAAAGGCGTGAATTTTAAAGGAAACTGTAAATAGTCTGCCAGCTGTGTATGATTACTCGTTCAGCGATCCTCTCGAAACAAAGTTATTTGCAAAACGTTTACTGAAGTAAAGTATTAAGTATTTTAAAAACTCTGACAGCTGTATATGTGATGCGTAGACTCTTATCTAATGTGATTAGATTAGATTAGATTAGTCTTTATTTACTGTTCCCACACTATTTACGATACAAAGCACTTTAATAGTGTTGTAAATGCTCATATGCATGCTGTATCTGAGTCTGAGTCTTCTGTACACCGATAGGAGTTGATTACACTTTATTTTGATAGTTCACTTCAGTCATTCTACTAAGTAACTCTGTGTCAACTACATGTCAATTGACTCTTTAATTTGCAACTACAGTATGTCTACTAACCTACTTAGGGTAGGTTTAGGGTTTGTATAAGTAGTATAAGTATATATATATATATATATATATATATATGCAATGTTTCTGATAGTCAGTATACTGTATACTATAGTATGCTGTGGACCAATCAAAATAAAGTGTTAGAAGATATTAAACAGACAGTCTACTAATACTCTAATGGCCACTAGTTGACATGTAGTTACAAAGTTACTTACTGCTAAAAAATGATCTACTGAAATAAAGTGTCTGAATTATTTCAGATGTTTTCTCATTCAATGTAACTATTTTACGAATATTGCGAATATTGAGTTTGTACAGTGTAAATCATATGAAATATGATTTTTAGAAGAAAATAATAATAACAAATGTATGTGTGTATATATATATATATATATACAAAAGGAAAAGAACAAAACGTGTAAAATATAATGTTTTCAGTGCTAAGCTTAACAAGGCAGCGCAAACGACGGGACAGGCTACGTGTTGTCTGCACCTCCCATCCCCAAACAGATGAAAACTAGAAACACACACATTAACGTTACAAACTATCCCCACGACATTCAGGTAGGCATTTCCCTTTGCCAATTTTACAGTAGCCAAATAAGTTCAATTGAATAATAAGCCAAGCACAATTTCTGAAAAAAATACTGTATTGACATTTGTTTAAAGACATGTGTTCATCCCTTAAATAAAAGGACACCTCTTGCCCTTTGAAGCCACGACCAATTCCAGCTGCATTTCAACCCAGCATCCAGCTATATAACCAGGGGCAAGTTGCACCAGCTAGACGTAAAAAATCTGGGCGTAAGCCCTACGCTGGACTTTGCAACTTCCAGCTTTACGATAAATATTTACTCCTGTTTTACACCGGCGTAGACTATACGCGTCCTCGCTTACACGTTCTTAGTATCGACCGAACCGTGATTTTTGTGAAAATATATATATTTTTTTATATTTTTGTTAATAGATTTCATAATCAAATATATTTGGTATTTTAATATTTATATGTGCAATACATTTTGAGTATTAGTTACAGTCTTTATAGAGCACAGGTTTTGGCTTTCGATGAGACCAGTTTAAATATTGTTCCAGCACAACTTTTAGTAAATCAAACAAACCTGCTAAAAAAGAAAGAAGAAAACCAGTTTGGGACATGAAAGTAAGCAGAAATATAAATCATAATTTTATGACAGAATCTATATATAGAACGGGTGGGGCGTAAACATTAAAAACCCATCAAGGAATGATTCCAGGATAAAGAATGAGAAAGGGAAAAAAGAAACTGACACATCTGAATATTTGGAATGTGAGCGTGTATAATTGAGCTTGTGCCAGTGCTATGACTGGGCATGTGTGAGCGTTTGTCACGCATGTTTTACTTTGAAACATTTCAACTTTTAGAGGTAACCATGGATTGAGTCATTACAACAACAAACCAGGGCAGCCTGCCACAAATGAGGCGGGTTATAACCGTCAACACTCGTCCCACAGCAGCCAGACTGAAACAGCACATACCAGCTCTGGAGTCTGGACTCAGACATGATGGTGTTTAATATCAGTAGATCTCTGAGACTGAGAAAGAGTATTTAGCAAGTACTTGTCTATCACGTCACATATTTAAGTAAGCCTGAACTTCGATGGTCATAATTATATTAATCGGTAATGTTAGAGCTGTCGTCTCTCTCAGTGAAAAACTGCAAAAAAAAAAAAAAAAAGGTGATGATTGTGTGATTGAAAAGTGAGACAAAATTCTATGTATGTGATTGAGTGAATGAGGGACAGAAAAACAATATATTATTTGGACAAAAAAATAACAAGAAGTTAAAGAACTAAAGCCAAACACAGTTAAGATCCTTTTACGTTTTTAACGTTAGTTCATAAAAATACAATCATTAATTGTTAGTTATTCATAATTTAAATAATAAGTATTAATATAACAATATCAATATTGATATCAAAATGAATCATTTTGGATTAAATTTAGTCAATTGAGAATTATATCAGAATTCTATCAATAACCAGCCTTTCAATATTTTTTTGTATATTTTCCTATATTTATGAAGAAATATTATCAATACTTGTTCTGAAATGTCTTACAAAGTGTTATTTGCAATTAACATAATTTTGATCAAACAAACTGTCTGCAAATGTTTACAAGTAAAATTTAAGGTGAAAATAATGATACCGAACACCTAAAAAAATGTTAAAGCATGAAAAACATTGCAAAACAAATAAATGAAATAAAATAAAAGTCTTGAACCAAACCAACCAACTATGAGGTGAATCACAACATGACAAACTCAGTTGAAGAGAAAAGGTCAAACAAAAAAAAGACTATAATTATGTGTAATGTATTTTTTCCCCAGACATTCCACTATTAAACTTAATTATTTTTAAATTAAGTCGAATTAATGTGAATAGATGGGTTCAGATAGCTTATAAAATCAATTAACAGCCTCAGGTGTCACAACAGGTCTGTCTTTAAAGGATTAGTAGTAATTATTCAAAATCAATGTCAAAAATGCTGCAAAACAAATCTCAGTACAGTTCAAATCAATTCATTGAAAAAAGTGATTCACGGGCAAAGGATAAGTCTTGGCAGCTTGGACAATTTTTGCTATTGATGTTTCCTCTAATAACATTCGCAAATGAAACATGAGTCACTCAAAGAGACATCAAGTTGTTTTAAACGTAAACCAAGTTCTTATGCATCATAAAACGTATTTGTTTCAGTAACAGCCACGAATGCGTGCTGATACAGTCTGGTCTGTCCCTGTAGAGTCTACTGCAGTTAATGCTGGGAGGGGGGGTCAGATCTGCACCAATTACTTCTAATTCCACTATTTCTAGGTCACGGTGTAATTGATTTACTGATTAGTAGACCATCATACTTCTACCGGCTTTAAATACCTATTACAAGGAGATTAAAATTGGAATGGAGAGACATACTAACAGACAGACAAAGACAGAAGTGGGGGGCCGACATATGTAGTATCTGTTCCTTGATTGACATGCTGGTTAAAAGGTAATAATCCAATCTAAAATTAACTTGTCTAATGCACATTATAGTACATTTTATTCAACAGCACATTAAGTGGGTTCCCTGGTGCAAAGAATAATGGAAAACGCACTTGGAAAACCAGCTCTGAACAATCAGCATAAAGTTGGATGACTTGAACTGAGGAGAGAATTTATTACAAAGCTGTGCCAGTTTTGCCCACTGTGTTTCAGTGAAAAAGTTAGCATCACAACCATAACATATTGAATTTAGCCAAGCGTTAGCTCTACTATGTCAGGCTATTTAGTTAAGTCATTGTCATTCTTTGCAGCATAAACATGCATCCTTTTTATGTAAATTAGACTTACTATAAAAGCCATCTTAGACCTGTTTAAGACTGTGTTTCTTACAGTGCCTGAAATAAAAAGAACAAGTTTTTTGCACTGCAAGCATTAGCAGCATAATACTGTGTGACAGAATCACAAAAAGCTGCAGAAAGCTGTAGAAAAAGGCATTAATATGTGCTTATCTGATAAATGGTCTATATTATAGTAATATGCATGCTAATAAGTAACTAGTTAAGAGACTGTAAAATACAGAATTTCTTTTGGAGAAAAATAATTCTACTTAACTAATATTTCTAAAGCTTTAAGTAATATTGTCTTATGTTAATATGCTATGGAAGACGCTATGGGAACGCCCTCAGCATGACAGCTCTGAATCGTGTGTAGAATCAGCCTGTGGTGAGCTGGGACGTCATAGGCGGGTGACGTCACTGGCCAGGAAGCATAAAAGCACGTTGAATGCTGCTGGCAAACTAGCTTTCTGTCATTCAGCGAAGCACTTTGTGTTGTGTGTTTGTGTGAAACCTGTCATAGATTTAAAAGTGTCTCTGTCTGAAAGAAAAAGAAAAGAAAAAGAAATGTCTAAATCAAAAGATAAGACTAAAAGGGGCGAAGGTGACTCTCAGTACAGGGTTTGTGTTTCTCCATGTGAAAAGCTGCGAGAAATACCCTGTGAGAAAATGCCACTGGGTGTGCTTCGCTCCCGATGAGCTCTTTTCGATGAAGAGGGAACTTTCATAAGCAAACCTCGTGGTGCTGGTCCCGCTCTCGCCGATGCGGAGTGGCGGTGGCGTTCATGGGGATCACAACTCGACCTCTGTGACTATGAAGAGGAATCCGAGATGGGTCCCTATCTCGATCCTCTACCACGGGGTCAAGCGCCAGCCATACGAGAAAGGATGCGCGTTCTGCTACTTCCCCATGTCAAGGCAGCGCAGCGCTGTCTCTCTCCGCATCCGAGGATGAGTTTTCTCCGCATCTGAGTAAAAGAAGGCCGGTCACTCACTGTCATGCAGTTTCAAAGACTGCTGGGCCTTATGGCAGCTGCATCCAACGTCATACCTATTGGCCTGCTGTACATGAGACTTCTACAGTGGTGGCTCAGGAACAAAGGCATATCCCTGAGGGGAAATCCCCTTGGCATAATCAAAGTGTCACGCCGAGCTGTACGTGCCTTAGATATGTGGAGGAAACCTTCATTCCTAAAGCAGGGCCCAGTGTTGGGAGATCCAGGTCGCCGCATTATGAGAGATCAACACGTGTTTGTGTGCACCAGTTCTGGAGAGAGTGCACCGGGACGCGGTCAGTCTACTGCTTGTAGCACAGTTCTGGCCGGCCCGAGAATGGTTCTCGGACCTGATGGACCTCCTATACACTCCTTCGTGGGAAATTGGGGATCTCTTCTCACGAGTGGGGGGCACCATAGTACACCCCCGGCCCGAGTTGTGGAAACTGAGAGTGTGGCCTCTGAGGGGGCATAACTCTTAGCCATAGGTCTCTCAACCGAGGATGTTGAGACCCTTCGCCAGTCCAGAGCTCCATCAAATGGCCTGAAATGGAAGTTGTTTACTTCATGGTGTAGAGAACGCTAGCGAGGTTCCAGTTAACTGCCCAGTCGGTACAGTGCTTGAATTTTTGCAGGCCAGATTCTCTACTGGGGTCACTCACCCTGAAGGTTTATGTGGCGGCTATATCGGCCTACCACTCCTCTCTCGGTGGACATACAGTTGGTAAAGAACCCCTGGTCATACGTTTCCTCCATGGTGCGCTGAGGTTGAGGCCACCAGAACGTTCCCGGGTACCAACCTGGGATCTCCATGGCTGACATCTGTGACGCTGCTGGTGGTCCATCCCCCACACATTTGTCTGATTCTATGGACTGGACTGGACTGGAGCATTCCACATGCTTTTATGCTTCCTGGCGAGTGATGGCACCCGCCTATGACGTTCCAACTCACCATTGGCTGATTCTACACACGATTCAGAGCCGTCACGCTGAGGGTGTTCCCATAGCGTCTCGTCGACGCGGCGTCTCGTTCCTTTAAGGAACTAGGGTTATATTCATAACCTTGAGACATTTTATAGAACAGACTAGTTGTATATATTTATTAACGAACATCAACAAAGATTGAAAAACTTTATATTAGGTAACACTTTTCACATTTTACTATTAACTATTTGCTTACTAGCATGCACATTACTAGTGAATTGGCAATTTTTTCATATTTAAAAAGCACATATTAATGCTTTAATCTCTTTGTACACAGTTTTTTGTCTGAAATTTCCGTACCTTAAACAATAAATATGTATCAATCATATTTTCACACTGTCTCCGGAACTTTAGTTCATCATAAAAAAAAATGTGGATCAGATTTTTTGTGTTTTCGTATCCGTAGCTAGTATTTTGATACAAAAAAAAAAAAGTACCAATACCAATAAAGTACCAATAGTACCAATAAACAGAAATTAGGAGTTCACCATGAATAAATGCTGTAACAAATGCATTGCTCATTGTTAAAGTTTTTTTAATACATTAATTAACTTTTTATCAAATGAGACCTTATTATAAAGTCTTAATAAATATCCCATAATTTAGTCATAAAGGTTTGGAACAACATGGAACAAGTTTGAAGTACTGTAGCTCTAGATAGAAATAGTCAATTTCTAATAATCTTTTTATAATTCATGGCAGTCAGATGCTAAAACAACACTGACAACAGTTTTACTTTTCAGAGCATCCAAACTTTGTCGGTTGCCTCTATTGGATACATGTTTTGGCTTGCCGCAGTTTTGCCAAAACCCGGTAGGCCCCATTTAGATCAGGAATGGGGTCTATGTATTAGGTCTGCCCGTAATTGCAGCTCAAAGCTGGCTCTGTGTCTGTGTACTGTACTGAATGTGTGGTGACACTTGCCTATATTTAATTTCAAATGCAGGCCTTTTAGACACAACTTCATTTTGTTATTAACTCAAATACTTAATTACAGTGCGAAATGTTTGTCATGCTAACAAGCACAAATATGAAAAACAAATAAAGTGAGAGAAAATACACAGCGCATACTTGCTAAAGCCTTCGCTAAACGAATGAAGAGAAATGATCATTCGGTTGTGCGTTACATTAATTACAGCAATCTCCTCTTCAAAAACACAATGTATGCATGATTTTCATTCCACTCTCATAATTATCCGATCAGAGGCCTAATCGACATGCCCAAGAATAGAAGCGCAGCACAACGAAGAAAGTTTCCAGACTCACTACAGGGAGATGTTCTATGTTTAACAAATGAGCATCAAAATAGGAGAAATCTACCTTTAAAAAAAAGAAAGAAGAGAAACATTTGAGATGAAGATCACACAAAATGAAAAAAACTGCTGAACAACTAATTTTGTGCTTGATCTACTTTAATTGTGCCAAAGTATTGAAGTTCAACTAAAGATATACTGAAGTATATTTGATTGTGCTATTGCAAGTATACTTCAGGTACACTTAAAATATCTTGCATTTACAGACCAATATTATTCAAAGAATATGAACTCCTCATCAACAGAGACATTAAAACACATTTTAGGCTTAATATTTAGAAATGTGCATTGTGCACAAGCAGTACTCCAAATAAAGTTTGGTCCCACTTTATATTAAGTGTCCCTAATACCTGTTTACTTCCATAGTCACTAGATGTGTACGTAGTATGTAACCACAGTGTAAGTACACCCTAGGGATGTAATGGTATCAAAATTTCATGGTACGGTAATACCTCGGTATGAATGGCATGGTACGGTATTTATTGAATCATTTACATAAAAAACATCCCTAGTACACACCGGTGCATAGTATCTACAGCTGTAATATTTCTATAACTACAGTACACACATTTAACATCCCTCATAATGGTGTGTGTAAGTACAAATGTGTAACCGGACATTGGTAACAACACCTTTTGGTAATGAAAGTACACGTGTGACAGGACAAACAGCACTTTTTGGTACATAAAGTGTTACACTTTATATTAAATAGAGATTTGCTATGGATTTTGCATGTTATTACTCTGATGTTACACAGCAGCGGGCAGTAAATTAGGCTTTACATATAAATTGTGGTTGGTGTCCAGAATGTTACACTTTATATTAAGTGGGCAGTTCCTGAGGAGTTACCATGTGTATTCACTGGTATTACAGGTGCACTAACTCCATCCACTTTACATATCCCTAAACCTACTCAACTACACCCCCCTGATCATCCCCTTTTCCAGTTACTCTTATACATACTGTTACAAAATGTAATTCTTGTTACATGACTACTTAGTGAACTGAAAAAAGTGTTGTTACCAATGTCCTGTTATACATTTTTTATACATTAGTTACACACACCATTTTAAGGGTTGTTACATGCATGTAATTACAGAAATATTACAGCTGTAGGTACTATGTAGCAATGTTTACTTACACTATGGTTACATACTAGATACACATCTGGTTACTTTGTCAGCACACAGGTATTAGGGACACTTAATATAAAGTGGGATCTAAAGTTTAATTATAATTTTTATAATAGTAAGTTGTGAGCAATATGTTAGTGCATATGTTAATAGATTTGAACCACACTTAGTATGAAAAATATTTTTTTAATGTATTGTATTTTTTACCTGAAAACATGCAGCTTTTCACTTTACACTTAACTTTACATTAACTGATGGACTGGAGTGGCATGATGTTTTTATCAGCTGTTCAGAGAATCTCTGAATCAAAACTCTTAGCTAGATCTTAGATGGCCTGGGGTAAGTACATTTTAGCAATTCTTAATTTTTGGTGTATTATTCCTATTAATAATTTAAGGAAAACATCTAAGACAAGCTGATACTTAAAACTTGTCTGAAAGGAATGTGTCTGATTGACCTGTGTTACTGTCTAAAATGCAAATAATCTTATTAAAAAGGCCTAAGAAGTAAAAGTGAACACGTGTAGTTGTTTGTTGTGCTTGGCAGGTCCATTCTTGTGGGCTCTTCACATGTTGATACAAGACTGGATTAACTGTGTTTGTTGGATGTGTTGATGAAGTGGAAAAGGGTGATACTGAGTACGTTTCTTTAGTCTACCTGATGACACATTAATCCTGTTCTCAGGTTCTTTACAGGTGGAAACTCAAAACACAAGTGATGCCTCATTGGAAAGGCATCCGGCACAATGCCCATAATCCTTGTTATGGCCTCTTCTCTCTTGCAGTAGAGCATTATGTACAATATCTAACATGTCAAGAATTACACCAGCAGTCAAATGTTCGACACACCTTCTCATTCAACCATTCAGACTCATTACATTCAAAAATAGTAAAGTCATCAAAACCACACGCTAATCCATTTAAGCTTCTTCTTTGAATAGATTCCAGCCACACTCTAGGCTTTTCTTAAGCAATTTCTTAACCAATTTCAGTTCACCCAAAAATTAAAATTCTGTCATCATGTTCCAAACCCGTAAAACTGTTGTTCATCTCTGGAACATATGTAAATACACATACAGTGCCCTCCACTAATATTGGCACCCTTGGTAAATCTGAGCAAAGGTGGCTGTGAAAATAAATCTGCATTGTTTATCCTTTTGATCTTTCATTCAAACAATCCACAAAATTCTAACCTACCATTGAAGTAAAACAATTGAAATGGGGAGAAAAACTCATGATGAAATCAATTTCATCATTTTGTGCTCAGTGACTAGAATCCATGATGCCATGTGTCTAAACAGTAAGTCCAGGACCTCCAGCTGAAATATAGACCCACAACATCAAAAATACCTCAGTATCCTTCATTGTACACATGGAGTACTTTTGATCTGTGATCACCAAACCCATCTTAAGTGTTTGCTGCTAAAAAACTGATCATAGAAGCCAGTCCCATTTGTAGTTCCAGTCTTGTCTGACTACTTAACATGATGATTTTTTGGGGGGGATGAGCAAGGAGAAATTTTCTTAAACCCTCCCTAACAAAATGTGCTGATGTAGGGGCTGTTTGACTATTCTTTTAAAGGTTTTCTGACCCTGAGACTCAAATATTTTCTGTAATTTTCCATTCTTTAGCCACTCAAATTCTACTCCTTGCCATGTATTAGGAAGATATACAGTAGACAAACGTTATTCAGAAACATGGATTGTTATATCTCTAATATTGCTGATGACACTCAACTACGTACCTTTCATTTCATCCTGAAAATCTGACAACAGTTGCTTGTATAGCCCTCACTAAGCAGGACATGGGAACAGAAGCACTCTCTGGGCTTGACTCGGATCTGAGGCCCTGTTTGTGTCACGGTGAGAGAAGAACCAAGAAGCAAAGGCAGATCAACAGAGGTTTAATAACGAAAAAGTCAAATACAAAACTCAGGCAGTCTGCCGACCACTATCACATCCATGGTGCAGTACTGGGACTGGAAAAATAAAACAGAAAGTCTTTTGGGGGAGCACCAGGCGTCCATTTTCTTCAGCTCGTTTGGAGTGTCCAGGAATGAGAGTCCAAAAAAGAAACGAGCAGACAAGGCGGGCAACAGGTAACTAGTGCAAACACAAGGAGAGACTTGCAGTGAACTTGAACTTAGCTAACAACTTGAACTTAACTTTGGCTAAAAAAATGCAAATCATAAAATAAGTGATCGTTCTGATAATAACGGGAGTTTTGGGAGGAGCGGTGGCCGAATTAATCGCAGCTGTTTCGCATCTCCTAATCAAGTTCACCCAATCATCTCCTACCTGCCCACTATAAATACTCCTCCAAAAACCCTCCTCCTCTCACTTCTCCTCCATCCAGCTCATTCCTCTCCTCCGGGGGGCACGAGAGCTCGAGCCGGGTCCTGAACCTTTTGCCCTTCGCTAGGGCTCAGGCCTCTAGGGTTCGGAGCCTGCCACTCTCCCAGCTCGCTCCCTGGACAGCTCGCCAAATTTGCTTTAATATCACTTACCAAATTCTTCCTTGCGTTAATGAGAAAGCGCGAACTAGTGAAAACACAAATTATAGACTAATGGCATTCATTAAAAAGACTAAATAAAAGTCTAGTCAAAAAGAATGCTAGAAACTGAAAAGTACCATAAGTCTATTCAGCACGACCAACAGATGTTCCCCACGAGATGTTCCGGCATGATCGCTTGGATTTATTTTTATTTAGACCTTCACTCACAATAATAATAAAAAAAAACATTGTGCTTGTAAAAAACGCAGTCACAAAAATAAAACGAAATTCAGGGTAGAATATCTGCAGTTTTTTTTTATTTAATATTTTTTATATTTATTCAAGGGTTATATTTATTTTAGGACTATTTATTTAATTCCTTTTATATAGGCCTAAACCATTTTATTGTGTTCTCCTACACAGAAGCGAGGTTGCGTGAGGTGACCATATGTGTTATTATAGCTTCCTACATTAGTCACAGTTGTAGAGATGAGAGGTTCTTTGAGCTAAATGCTGAGTACATGATTTTCTCTGCAATATTCATTGAATAGATACAATTAACATTGTTCGTTCTCAATATTAATTTCACTCTTGATCATAAACAGGGGGGCACGTCGAGTGGTTTGGTGACTGGCCTGTCTCCGATTCACGATTTTCAAAATTTACCCAAGAATGGACTTGCTGTGCTCCAAGCATTGTGGCCACTCATCTCATTTGTTGAGGTGTTTTGTTTAAATTAACCGAATGAGTAAATAACTATTTTTAAAAAAGTTATATGGATATTAAACAATTGTGTTCTTTTGTGTTGTCATGATCTTGGTTGGATAGACCGTTGTGCGCAACATTTGTATATTTTAACCACTTCTGAGGATAGTGGGGGTCACGAGTCACTGGCACGGTTATTT
>JAUMHI010000054.1:340694-355205 GCA_032359435.1 Enteromius unitaeniatus | reverse complement strand
GTACTTGAGCGAGCTCTTATCACATTATAGTCCTCCACGTCTGCTGTGTTCTCAAAACTCTGGCCATTTGATAATACATAGAATATCAAAATCTACTGCAGGTGGCAGATCTTTTTCCTATTTAGCAACCAAATTCTGGAACAATTTACCTAATTATTTCTTTCTAGTTTAAATCTAGATTAAAGACACATCTCTTTACTCTGGTTTACACTTAACATACTAATACATATTTATTAATCAAATCTCCTTTAAAGGATGCTGCATTAAATAGATCAGCCGGAACCAGGAACACTCCCCTTCAGACACAATGTACTCGTTACATCGTACAAAGAATGGCATCTACAGTAATATTAGTCTGTCCAGAGGAGAACTGGCCTCAACTAAGTCTGGTTTCTCCCAAGGTTTTTTGTCCCCATTCTCTCATGGATGGGGTTTTGGTTCCTTGCCACTGTTGCCTCTTGCTTGCTTGGTTGGGGACACCTAGTTTGTAGTGATTATCGGCGTTTTGAGTAAGAGACCGTCTCTGCATTTGATAAATAAATAGTCTAATCTCGTCATTAAACATTACCATCACTCTAATCTCCTATTTGATAATGTTCAGTGCTTTGCTACAATCTGTTTTGTTAAAAGCGCTATCTGAATAAAAGTGATTGATTGATTGATATTTGTATAGGTTTATTATAGCACTGATCTTATGAGTTTTGTGAAAATCTTTTTAAATATCATCACAAAACAGCAGTATCCCTTTTTCTTTCTTATGCAGTAATTCTGTGTCAGAGTCTTTTGAGACCAATCAGCACCTTTACCTGGGCCAAGCTGTTAAAACTCTCCACAGAGTTTACTAGCACTTGGGAGAAAAAAAAAATCTGTCTTCAGTAATGATGTCTCATTAAACATATGGTTGAAGTCTAGCAATTAAAGGCATTACATGCACAGACAAGAAATAAACTTGTGATGAAGCAAACAGCTATTGTAGCATACATCCATTTCATCAAGTTAATTCATCATTACCATAAACTGTAGTAAAAAATACATTAGATTAATACTTTCTTGCAATAAAAAATATTGTGTAATAAAAACAATCTGCTACTAATAAATATAATCAATGAAATCAGTTAAACTAATCAATTACTAATGCAGGGTCAATTTTAACATTTACATACAAAAATATTATTTTTCAGTGGATTATAGACAAATCCCCCTCTGTAAAAGAATGGCAAAAAGTATTGATGGAACTTGTACCTTTGGAATATCTGACATGCCTAATTCACTGTAGGACAGACAATTTCCATAAAACATGGACGCCCTTTTTAAATTATCTGGATCCTGGAGTTGCAAATATTTTGTTTTTCGAATTTTACTGATGAGTATTGTTACCACCTGGTCCCAGAAAGGTGTGGTGGGAACCTTGGGCATGTATCCAGGCCGAGGTCTTAGGATAACGTGAGAGTCAGTCGACCCGAACACAAAGCACTCTTTGCTTACCGAAAATGCTTGGAGGTCCCTGACCCTCTTGATGTAGGTGAGCGCGGTAAGGAGTGTTGTCTTAACCAACAGGAACTTAAGCTCTACTGACTCAAAAGGGTTAAAAGGGACCCCTCTGAAGTCCAGCTAGGATGACAGAGAGATCCCAGGAGCATACTAGGGGTGGGTAACAATCGTGCATCTTCAGGGGTCTTTACAGCGAGAAGCACACCAGTTCACAAACAGACTCCACTTAAGTGCAAAGGCATGGTAGAGGGAGCTCTAGCCTGATCATTTTTCTGCCGCCAAAATGCCAAATAGTGCCAAGCCCCTGAGAAAGGAGATCCTTCCTCTGAGGTATGTGACAGGGAGGGGCTTTTGTGAGGAGCATGAGTTTCGGAAACCAGGTTTCGGAAACAGACCTGCTCCTCATCCTCCCTGACATGGGAGGTCACAAACAGGTCTCCCCGAGCTTCCTCGAATCAACTTCAAATCAGCCGAAATGTCTCAGGATGGAGTCGCCATTCTCCGGGGAATCTCCCAGAATGTGGATGGCATACAACAACTTGAGCTGCATCTAACTCCAAAGGAGGAGATAGCGGGCGAGCTGTGACATGTGCAATGATTGTAGTCCTCCATGTCCTTATGTACAACACAGCCGCAGTGTTATCCATGCAGACCAACACATGCTTGCCTAACAGCAGATTGCCTGTCTGTTGCATGTGGCGCCCCAGCCCAAAGTGGAAGCATCTGTCGCGACAACAACATGCCTAGACACTTGTTTAAAATAGAAAAGAAAGAAAGCTCTGTCCAGTGGCTGAATATGTTGCGACAAGCTAGCGTGATGGTCATGCAAATTGTCCCATGGCACCGTGCCAATCTTTGTACTTGGGAGTTTAGCCAGTGCTGGAGTGATCTCATATGAAGCAAACCAAGCAGCGTGACTGCAGCTGCAGATGCCATATGCCCCAGGAACCTCTGAAAGATGTTTCAGTGTTACCACTGTCCTGCCCCTGAAGGAACTCAAGCAGTTCAGCACTGACTGGAATCGTCCTTCTCAAAAGACATGCCATGATGAGCCAGTCGTCGACAAAGTTGAAGAACCTGACGCAACTTCCCATAGTGGGGCAATAGTGTCCTAGGCTGCCTTCATAAACAGGAAAGGAACAGCCCAAAAGGGAGGTTGTGAAGGGCCAAATTCACCTGCGAGGTCGCCGAGCTAACTGAATCGCATAGCCGAGTCGGATTGTCCAGATGAGCCAAAAAGACAGGTTTGGATACGCAAGCCACACTCCCAAACTCTGTACAAGTGGTACCATCGGAACCACCGACATGCTTAGGGTTGTGCAGCGGTGGGCAATAATGCTGAGAGGCCCAGAATGCACCACAGTCCCCAGAGGGATTGGCCAGAGACACGTGGGGAGATGTGTGCATCCCCTAACCATAGTCTCTTGGCCACTGGCAATAGGGGGCACTGTTGGTGAAAGTAAGGAGGCAACGTTTCGCTCAATGTCAACCAATGAGCCCGAAGGTCCGGAGGACAAGGAAACTGCTCTTTTATTGAAATTCTGGGTACCACAGTCCTTTGAGCCTGTGGCAGAACAGAAACAAATAATTCTCCACCTGGCCCTCCTCACGGGGAAGGAGTGATGCTGTCTTCACCATCTCCTGAAGAGCCTCTCCAGTCCACCTTGCAGGACCCTGGTTCAGATTGAATCAGGGTTTCAAGCAAGGCCCCAGTCTATCGACACAGCATAACTTGTAGAGACTGAGGGTGTACTCACACTAGGCATGGTTGCCGTGAACCGGGCCAGAGTACGATTGTCCCCCCTCCCCACTCCCCCTCTGGCCTGCACTCACATATGATTTTAGCAAACGTGCCAGAGCACACTTACGTCATTAAGTTGAGGCGGTTTCAGGATAAATAGGAAGAGTGGCGCTCTCGCTGGACGCTAGTGAAGGGATTTATGGCTCTTTGAGGGGATCCGAATCTTGGTGATCTGTTCCTTTTAAAGAGCCGTTCAAAAGAACTGCCTCTCCCTCTATAACTGTTCTGTCTCGCAGAGGAGTTAATTTGTGTGCATCTGTGTTAAACACACATAGGAAAAAAACAACGACAGAAAGAATGGAGTCCATCGCTCTGTTAACTTTGTGGATAGTAATTTTGGGTCGTTTGGTCCGCGGTGGTCCACAGCCCTCTTACAGTTTATTGTTAAACAAACCTTGCACCTCTGCCTTAGACCGAAGCGAGCCTTTCTCCGCTATGTTTGTTTTGGAGCGTGACGTTGCGCGCCCTGTTCTGTGCTCCAGCATGGTTAGCGCTCACACTACATGAGAACCGCACCCGAGTCCAACTGAACTGTGCTCTGGCACACCTTTTCCAACCGGGCCAGGGACGGCTAAACGTACCGCGCCCAGGCACATTTCGGAGCACTCACACTAGTCAAACGAACCGCGCTTTGGTGGTCAAACGCACTCGGCACGGTTCGGACTGCCTAGTGTGAGTACACCCTGAAAGAAAGGGAACAACCTTCACCCACAGCATCATAGAAGCAGTATACTGCATGCTTCAAAGAGTACCACCAATTTACATACAGTAAAAATGTTTGAAAGATGGTTTACCTCAAAGCACTCATATGCCTTACATGAAGATTACATGAAGTCCTGTACTGAAAATGACTCTGTACCTAATTTGAAAAAATACAGATTGATTGATTGATTGATCGATTGTGTGTCAAAGTAAATATAATTTTGAGTGCAATGGAAATTGGTGGATTGGACTAATTGTTCTAATATCATTAATACATGTTAGGACATGTTAGGATGCTGTAATCATGGGGAAAATTTAAGAGTAAATAGGTATCATTGAATTCACTAATCCACTATACAGTATAGATCAGATTAAGTAGGTGTATGAATATTTAACTAGTGGGTGGGTTTGAGAGCTGAATAATGAAACCTCATTTGGAATGGGCTGGTCGCTGTGCTTTATAAGTATAAAGCGGAGTCATGTCAGTGACAAGAATCAGGGAGCTAAACTGACAAGCATCCTCACACTGAGTCTAATCTTCAGTATCCATACCATCATGGAAGTGTCTGATTGGGGAGTGACAAATGTGGGCAATCAAACAGTCCGATACTGCTTTCCAGACAATAATTTGTCTTGTACCAAAAGTATCCGACCAGAAGTGGAGTACATTATTGTGTACATTTTTGTTTCTGTAACATCAGTCTTCACTGTGTTTCTGAACTTGTTGGTGATTGTCTCCATCTCACACTTCAAGCAGCTCCACACTCCGACCAATGTGCTGATCCTCTCTCTGGCCGTGGCTGATCTGATTGCAGGACTGATTCTCATGCCAGTGCAGGGAATGAAACTCATTGAGCCATGCTGGTACTTTGGAGAAATATTCTGTTCAATATTTCCTCTTATTCTCTATGTGGTTGTCGTAGCATCTCTTGGTAATATGATTATAATATCTGTGGATCGGTTTATTGCTGTGAATGACCCTTTGCTATATCCACTGAAGGTCAATACTAACAGAGTTGTTGTTTCTATTGTTGTAAACTGGTTATTCTCTTTCTTTTATTCCTTTTACCTATTGTATGAGTTTTTACTCCATCCAGAGAGAAACCACACATGTATTGGAGAATGTGTACTTGTTGTTACGCTAGAAAATCTAATAATAGATGCTTTTTTTTGTTTAGTAGCACCTTGCTGTATAATTATTCCTTTGTATATGAAAATCTGCTTTGTAGCAAAACGGCAGGCTAAACATATAAATTCAATCACAGAAAAAAAGGCCAAATCAGAAAAAAAGGCTGCAAGAACCTTAGGGATTGTAGTACTCGTTTATCTTCTTTTTTGGTTGCCGTACTACATAGTTACTCTTTCTTTTGGGCATGATGAAAGTGATGCTCTTATAATTAATGTAATGTACTGGATGTTATGCATGAATTCTTGCATGAATCCACTTATCTATGCAATGTTCTATCAATGGTTTAGAGTGTCAGTAAAATACATTTTGACACTGAAAATATTTGAACCTTCATCAGAGTACTTCAATCTGTTTCCAGAAGAGAAATGACCATTTAAATGCTTACATGAGTAGCATGAAGAACAAATGTAAATAAGATAATCTGTCTTCAAGTGGAATAGTTAGGGTTCTTGCGTTTAGCACTCTCTCATAAAACATTGGATAATTCCAGTGCACCAATTATGTGAGTAAAAACATGTACTGTAGATGTACTACCTAGGATATATGTGGTTACTGTAAACACTGTCTCTATTTGCTCTTTTTTAAGGCCTTAAATGGCTCAAATCAACTCTATTAATACACTCTAAAACATTTTTTTTTTCAAGAGGAAAAATAAATAATGCAAATCTAACTCTAACACAGCAGCTGGTAAACGATTGCAAAGATTTGTGACATATAATCATTATTTGTGAGCAAGCTGTTTATGTCTCCTGTTTCCAGAGCAGTGCCTGTTTAAACAAGCACAGTCACCTAGGACAAGGCCATAGAGAGAAATGTTAGAGGCACAACCCTGAGCACCATAAAGCAGAGCTATGTTCACAAAAAGGTATTTTTTATTGAATGCAGAGCCCTCTTTCATTTGAATGACATAAAGTGCACAGGACATTGGAACTGATTAAATAATGTTCGATGAAAGTTAACTGTAACAAAACAAATTACATTTTGTTATGTGTTTGAGTTCAAAAATTATACAGTGTGAAAGCTTTTGGCCTTTGTCTGAATTTTTCTGCATTGCACAGGTTTTTAAAACCTTTCATAATTCATATGGGTAAGTAAGGCAGGCTGAAAAAAAAATTACCAATATGAAAAAAGTTGACCATAAATAGAAAAACAACAACACAGGCCATATCATTAACAAATAAACATACCCCATCTCACAATATCACCTTAAAAAAGGGCTTTCCTAAGGCATTATAATAAATGCACTATAAAAACCTTATAATGTGTTATATAATATCTCATGAATAATCATAAAAAGTTTTATAATACATTATAATATTTACTTATTTGTGATTATAACTTTTAAGATTATGATTATGAACACAGTGAACACCTTATTAACTGGTGTCATTAATATGTGCTTGATTTGTGTTGCCTTGTGTTGATAAAATAAAAGCTGTAACTCTGACCATTTCATTTCTATAATGAAAAGAAAAACTTTTTTTATGAACAGTGATGTCACTCTCCACCCCATACAATCTAAATCGTTGCAAAATGGTGGCATTCGTTTGTGCTCAATTTGTGCCGTTGAAATCAACATCAAATATATTTCCCTTTCTTAGAAATAAACCGAATTCGAGGCAGTGATGTCACTCTCCACCTCACGCTGTCCAAATCTCTCCAAACCAGCGCAGTATGTTTGTGCTCGTTTGTTGTGTGTGCATTTTTGAGACTTCTCTTGCAGCAAGCTCCTTCCATTCATACTCTTTAGCCAATCAGATTTGAGCCTGTCACTTGACCAATCATCACTTGACAAACTAGGGTGGAGAGTGATGTCACACAGTCAGAAAACATAATGTTTAATATCTCAAACATCAAACCAGCACAAATGTTCTTTTGTGGCACAAACGTAGCACAATTGAATGGCATAGTTTTGGTGATTGTTTCTTTTTATAGGGTGCCAACTCACGGAGGTGAGTTATGTGTAAGAGAAAGAGGAGCATTTTTCCTTCATTAACTCTTTCTCCTCTTCTCTTCTTCAAAATGATGTGAAAATCATTCCACTTACTTATTCACAGAAAACAATATATTGATATAAATTTGTAAGTGTTACAAGGCGGTCCTCTGTGGCTCTGTCCGACTGTCATCAGCGGGAACCTTCCCCTGAGTATTAGTTCCCACCCGGACGGCTTTCACCTGAACACTTGACGCAAAGTTTTGCTCCTTGTGACATTTCTAAGCGTTATCCCTGTGATTATTCTGACTGACCTGTTACCTACCTGGATTGTTTATACCGACTGATTCTCACTTGCTGCCTCGAACTCTGCCTGGACACTTTATGCTGATACTTGCCTAATACCTCAACCTTCTGCCTGCTTTATGGTACTGTCTTGATCTGTCTCCATTGTGTTTGTTTGCCCCTGCTTGACCCTGTATTGTACGACTTCCGACTCTGCTCATTAAACACAGCATGCAAATGGATCTAACGTCTGTTGAGTCTCTGTCTCAGATGTCAGAGTAAGGACATGATTTGTGACCGAAAGCCTATATGCGAGGGCGTGACAATGGCCATTATTATTCAGTGGTTCTCACCTGAGAGACAAAGACCCCTCCCCTAAAATATACTATAAAAATACTTTTTTCTCCTGCTTATGTTAGTTTAGGGAGTTAGTTTAATCTGATATTTTTCTTTTCTTTTCTTTGAGTTTAGTTAGCTGAGCTATAAAAGTTTTCTTATGCTTCTCTGTTTTTGGTTTGAAAAGTGCAGCTAAACAGTTATGTATAACTTTTTGTAATAAGAAGTCAAGTCCAAATTTATTTCGAATTTAAAAGCAATAGAGTTGCGCCAAAGTGCTGTACAACAAAATACAGATATAAAAACATAAACGAAAACACAGATAAAATATAATATAATAAAATAAGAGCAAATTGACATCAGAGTCTTAAAATAACATTAATCGAAAGCCAGAGAAAATAAATATGAATTGATGAGGATCGATTTAAAACTAGTTAGAGCAAATCTCACATTGGCTGCAGCTGAAAAAGCCAGACCACCCTTTGTTTTACAGCGACAACGTGGGACAGTTAAGAGAAGCTGATCACTAGACCTGAGTGCCCTTTGAGGAGTGTATGAAGTCAGAAGGTTAGAAATCAAGCATTCTGCGTTAGTTCTGGCAGGCCTTGTAGTCAAGCTCTGCTATCAGCTGACTAGAGAAATATTCAAACCCAGCCCCTATCAGCTGACCCATGGCAAATCGAATCCATTCCAAACAACATTCAATCAAAAATGTTTGATACGCTGTCTGAAGCGCTATGTTGGATTCTTCTTAATAACTGTAAATTGCTGCATTCGCTCCATCTTCTAGACTATTTTCTTCTTGTAGATTATCCAAATCTACATTATTGTAGATTATAAGCATTTGATCACCCTGTGATTTTGCAAGTTCTCTTACTTAGGCCTCGTTTACACTGTCAGTTAAATGTGACCCAATTCTGATTTTCTGCTCATATGTGACACAGATCAGATCTGTTGCATGACAGTGTAAACCAGTGGTGTAAAGTACTTGAGTAAATGGACTTTGTTACTGTACTTTGGTGGACTGTCACGCTACTGTACGTATTTTTTTGGCTTCTTGTACTTAATATAAGCAACTTGTATATTAATAACTATGTATTAATAATATAAAGAACAATATAAATAACTTGTATATTTGTAAAATATAAGCAACTTTTACTCTTTACTCCACTACATTTTTGTCTGAATATATGTACTCTTTACTCCACTACATTTGAGCGGACGCTCGTTGCTCGTTACATTGTGATTACATGCGACAAGTCGGCATCTTTCTCTCCTTATCTACCGCTGCTAATCTCTTGGGTGGAAGAGGGGGATATCGCCACCTGCAGTGCTGCTGGTCAAATGAAACCAGTGGATCACGTGAGGATGTGAATACTTGTACAAAAATTCTTTCCCTAGCATCAAGAAAAACAAAGTATCTGCATTCATCAATCTGGTTACTGCTGACGGCTTCAGTGAGTACATAGTAAAGACTCTAAAGGAGCCTGTAAACATAGGGAAGCATACTGTTATGCAAGTATAATGTCAGGTAAGACTGCCTTATGCGTACTGCTGTTTGAACCCCCTGTTGACCCACTATATCCTGATGGCCTGGAGCTGTTCGATTCACTCTTCACGCTGAAAGAGGGTCCAGTGATCACTATCAGTATACAGAATGGAACAGATCATGCTGCATGGTGGAACAGAAGTAGGGACACTGCAGCCAGTTAAATCTGTCTTACCAGTAACACCTCTTCAGAGTGCAGCCACCACCTCTGTCTTTCAAGTTCCTCCAGAAGTCACTAGTGTAGACGACATTCAGGACCAATGGGATCCTCCGGTCAATGTGAGCCATTTAACTCTGCCACAACAGGAAGATGTAAAACAGTACGGAGCTGTTACGTGAAGAATTTTTCGCCTTTTCAAAGTCCAATGATGATATCGGCTGTGTCCCAAGATTGTAATTGGGTATTTCCTTAAGTGACAACACCCCTCTTGCTCACAGCTATACGTCGGTTCCAAAACCGCTATAAAAGGAAATGAAGGACTACTTACATGATCTAATAGCTCAAGGATTGGTGGCTAAGTCTAATTCTCCTTACTCTTCTCCTATTGTCTGCATCCGCAAAAAGGATGGCAGCCTTCGGCTACGTGTTGACAACAGGGACCTAAACAGCAAAACAATCCCCGATCGCCAACCGATACCCAGAGTACAGGATGTCCTTGATGGCCTTGGAGGCAATGAGTGGTTCTCCTTGCTGGACCAGGGAAAGGCATACCACCAAGGGTTCATGTTCCCAGATTGCAGACACGTGACTGCATTCACAACACCGTAGGAGCTCTACAAATGGATTCATATTCCGTTTGGTCTTATGAACGTGCCTGCCGCCTTCCAACGCTTTATAGAGGAATGCCTGGAAGGGTTAAGAGACAAAATTTTCATACCTTATTAAGATGACACCCTGGTCTTTACTGAGTCTTTCGACAGACACATGGAAGAAGTGAGGAAAGTGCTACAAAGGTTAAAATACTATGGAGTAAAACTAAAACCAAAAAAGTGTGAGCTCTTCAAAAAACAGGTAAGCTAGAATTTCTAGCTCTAAAATGGGCCGTCACTGAAAAATTCAGAGATTACCTCTATTATGCACCAACTTTCACCATGTTTAGTGACAATAACCCACTGATTTCTGCAAAATTGAACGTCACTGGCTGTCACTTTTTTATCCATTACCATCCAGGTAAAGAAAACATAGACGCAGACTCACTCTCCAGGATGCCAGCAGATCTAGAAACAACAACGAGAGACTGCACTGAGGAATTCTCATCTGATTGCATGACAGCTATGATACAAGCAGTGGAGAATCAGGGGAATGCAGATATGCCCCTTGCTGTCACTTGTCAAAGTGTACTAGGATGTGTGGAGGGAAGTAAGGGCTTCCTTAAACCCCTGTCAAAGGAAGAGATAAGACAAGCACAAAGAGAGGACAAGGACATTGGAGTAATTATTGAACACTTACAAGCTGGAACTAGACCGTCCCCACAGTGGCGTTTGGTCAGCTCACCATTCAAAGGCCTCCTAAGAGAATGGGACAAACTAAAACTGGAAGAACATGACATTCTGTTTCATCAGACATCTCAAAGAGTACAACTTGTCTTACCCATCCAATTCAAAAGGACTGTTTTCAAGGAACTGCATGATGAGATGGGGCATCAGGGCCTCGATCGCACTACAAGCCTCATTAGGGATCGGTTCTTTTGGCCCTATATGCAGAGAGACATTGAAAATTATGTCCTGAGAACTTGCCCTTGCATAAAACAAAAAAAAAAAACATGCCGCGAGACAAGAGCACCCTTTAAAAGTATCAAAACTACCTTTCCATTTGAATTAGTGTTTAATAACTGTTTTTCTCCATCTAGAAAAATGCAAAGGGGGCTATGAGTACATTTTGGTAATGGTGGATCATTTCACCCGATTCGCACAGGTTTATGCCACAACCCCAAAATCAGTGAAAACTATGGCTGATCGCCTATTCAACAACTTCGGCCTTAAGTTTTGTTGTCCATCCAGGATCCATCATGATCAGGGAGGAGAATTTAAAAACCAGTTGTGCAAGTACAGTGGTGTCGCAGGCTCAAGAACTACTCCCTACCACCCCCAGGGAAATGGGCGGGTGGAATGATTCAACCGGACATTGCTGCAGATGTTGAAAACCCTGACAGAGAGACAAAAATCAAATTGGAGAGATGCACTCAACAAATTAGTCTTCGCTTACAACTGTACCAGATGTGAGGTAACTGGCTTCTCCCCTTTCTGTTTGCTGTTCAGTCGTTCTCCAAGACTGCCCATCAATGCCCTTTTTGGACTCAAAGCAGACAACAGCTCACAGAGTTACAGTGAGTACATGGAAAAATGGACGAAAGGAATGCAGGAGGCTTGTGAGATAGCAAAGGAAAAGGCAAGTAAGTGTGCAGAGAGAAACAAAAGGAATTATGACCAAAATGTGAGAAGCACTGACTTGGTACCAGGAAGCAGAGTCCTTGTGAAAAATCGGACCCCAAGAGGTGGTACTGGGAAATTACGGATTTACTGGGAAGATGAAATTCAAATTGTTATATGCCAGGTGAGTGATGATGAACCAATCTATAAAGTCAAACCTCAACAGAGTAAAGGTAGAACCAGAATTCTACATCGTAATCTCCTTCTTCCATGTGACTTCCTACCTCTAACCTCAAACCAACACAAAGTGTCAAACCAGCCACTCGGTAAACAGTAAAACTCAGCCCACCGTGGGAAGAGAATGTGGGACAGGGAATGATGATGAAAGTGAAGAGGATGATTACTACTACCAACCGGAGCCATACCAGTTAAGACCACAGGAGCAGAATGAACCTAAAAGAAAAGGGTATGTCACCACAGCAGTCAGTACCTTGTGAGTGTCAAGCCAGTCCTAAAGTGCATGAACCTCAGCCACAGTCATTAACAGACCTCAGAGAACCTGTCCCTGCATTAGAACGAGACTGTTATGAAAATATACAAACTGTTGACACATTGGAACCAGACTTACCTGCAGATGGACCAACTATATCATGTGAGTTTAAGAAGGGGACTTTAGAGCAGGAATGTGATCATCAGTTGTCCAGCAGAAAGCGAAGGCCACCAAAAATGTTTACCTATGACACACTTGGAGCCCCATCATGCTATAATGTGCAGAGAGCAAGCAGGAACTGCTACCCACCCTTTGCATCTAGGGGAACACCAGCTACCATACCCTTGTTATCAGTGCCCTTTAGTTACCCTTAAGTTATGCATTACCAGTAAACAGTGCACCAAACAGAAACTGTTGTTGCTTTTAGTTAAACACTATGCAAAAACAATAAGCTGTCACTAACTGAACAAAAAAAAAACTTTGTTGTGAGATTGTGAAACTGGACAGTTTAAAATGTTAAAATGGATTATATTTCCAGCACGAATGTATGTTTGCTGAAATACTGGGGATATATATATATAAAAAAACTGTGTTGATGATGTAATAATACCTTCTGTTTTGTACTACAAACAATGTGAAGTTGGAAGAAAATACTGTAAGCATGGCTGTAACTAAAGTGGAGTTATCTGATGTCGGTACGACATCTTATTTTGAGGGGGAGAGTGTGGTACCCTGTAATGCAAATTATCATTCTTTTCTTTTTTTGTATATCAGTCTGTGTGAATATAATTAGCACAATCTGAATTCATTATTTTATTATAAAAGGTTTTTTTGCTTTAAGGGATTATTTACTGATGTAAACTGCATTCATATTATTAATATTGTTCATCTTCAACTAAATGCTTGTTTAAAATATTTTGTGTTTTCATTATCGACTGTTATTGTTTTAAGAGGATATATTTTATAGGAATAAGGGAAGATCGGTTTTGTGATTGGTACTTTGATGTTTTTTGTTGGTCCCTCTTAGCCTTAAGTATGGTCCTCAAGTCGACTTTCGGCTTCAAGGAACCTGAAGAGGAACGCTGCTGCCCAGCACGGCCCCACCTCGGGGGGGCGCGTGAGGCCACGGTCCATTTTTGAGCCTCTCTATGTGAGGAGCGGGCTCACGTATAGGGCTGCTCCTGCCCAGCAACCCTGTGAGCAAGAGACTGACGTGGGAGTTACCGCTGGAACGCCTCCACCTGCCTTTTAGACTCCAGAAACCTGTCGACGACGGAACTAACAGTGTCGCCGAACAGGCCAGAAGGTGAAAGCAGGGCGTCCAGAAGGCAAACTTTATCTTTGTCCTTCATATCGGATAAAGTTAACCAAAGGTGTCTCTCCATAGCCACCATAGCTGCCACGGAGCGCCCAATGGCACGGGCGGTCTCCTTAGTGGTACAAAGAGATGAGTCAGCGGCCCTCCTAAGCTCTGCCATGGAGTCAGTGCTTACACGTTCGGTCTCGTCAATCTCTTGCAGCAGGTCGGCTTGGTACGCCTGTAATACAGCCATTGTATGCAGACACGCACCAGCCTGACCTGCTGCAGAGTACCCCTTGCCCACTAATGCTGATGTTGTACGCAGAGGTTTAGTGGGCAAGAGAGGAGCCTTCAGAGACGAAGCCTCACTGGGTGACAGATAGTTGGTTAACGTCTGTTCTACCTGTGGCATCGCTCTGTAACCAAAATCGTTTAACCCTACTATAGTCCCGTAATAATTACTAGAAGGAACAAAAATACGAGCAGAGTAAGGTTTATTCCATGATTTACACACCTCGGTGTGCAAATCAGGAAAAAACGGCAGGCTCCTGTGTGAAGGTGGTGGCCTAGCACGTAGAAAACGCTCATCTAGTTTGCTACTACGTGATTCAGCTGGTTTTTCAACGGGCCAGTCTAATTTTAATTTATCAACTGCTCGTGTTACCACCTCCAATAACTCCTCAAAGCTTTGTGACTGGGGCAGAGGCTCATTCACGCTTTCCTCATCCACCTCCTCGGAGGATGAATGGGGAAGTGTTGACTCAGCCCCGCGAGAGGAAGCCGCTGTTACAGAGCGAGCCTCCGCCTCCGCGGAGCGAGTGCTCGATCTAGCGGGAGAGGAATGAGATAGAGCTACACTCGTCTCCATTTCCTCCAGTAAATTGAGCTGCGAGCCCCACAATTGTAATCACCACTCTGCTTCGGCAGAAGCGGGACCCGAACCGCGAGACTCGCCAACGAAAACCCCTCTTTTGACTAGACACAACAGACCTTCAAATAATTATGTTCAGTTATGCACTCAATACTTGGTCAGGAATCCTTTTGCAGAAATGACTGCTTCAATGC
>JAUMHI010000054.1:325692-340594 GCA_032359435.1 Enteromius unitaeniatus | reverse complement strand
TTGTTTAGTTGGGGACACCTGATTTCTAGTGATTATCATCGTCTTGACTACAGAGACCGTCTCTGCATTTGATAAATGAAATTTAATCTGGTCATTATTCATTACCATTACTCTGTTCTACTTAATAATGTTCAGTGCTTTGCTACAATCTGTATTGTTAAAAGCACTATAGAAATAAAAGTGACTTGACTTGGCTGCACCCTTTTCTTCTGACCAGTGGCTGATTTGAGTTTTTACCACCAAAAGATTCACAGAATTTTGTTTTTCCCATTTCCCATTCATTTCCATTCATGTGACATGTGAGGTGTGAGAGTCAATGTAACAGAAGAGCGACCTCTGATGGTGAGTAGATGGAAGTCCATGGATTGGTATAATAAACTTTTATTGTGGATCCAGTAAGGAGATTCATCAGGAGACCCTAGATAGAGTAAAATAAATCTGAATTTACTCATAAGCAGGTGTATGATACAAAAGCTGATATATGTAATTCTTTGGAATAGAAGATTAGAGGATAGATGGATTCTTAAAATTTGCATATCTTCAAACACTCTTCAGATTTGTGAAATCAGTTGCTGGGGTTGACTTTTACCAATATACACGTAATGATCATTAATATATAATAACACTGATGTTTTACACATATAATTGATTTGTTAATTAACCAGCCTTTTGCAGTTTTAAACAAACTGACATGACCACATGACGTCAATAACGTACTGACAAAATGTAATAACACTAATGAGTTGACAAATGTAGATGAAAGATATATTTCATACTAGATGATTTGAGTACAGACAATTACAGGAGCACTGGACTGTCACATCCACTAGAGGTCACAACGACCCCTCTACAGAACTAGGCATACTCTATCTATTACATTTTAGAAAAAAAGAAATAAATAAGCATGCATAAAATGCATGTATGTTTACTCGCATACAAATTAAAAGTTTGTTTAAATAATGTATGTGTGCTGTTTATATTTAAATTCATAATAAATATACAGATAACACACATATTATGCAGATCTTCTAGATTAAATGTATTTATTTATAATATATAATAGAAATATTATTTATGAATATATGAAGGTAAATTATATGACTATGAATACATACAAACACATGTACAAATACATATATCATATATATATGTGTGTGTGTGTACATAATATTTAAAACACATTATGCAAATATTTTTTTTTTGCAATTTTTTATGATTAACCATTTGACAGCACTAATATACATATATTAAATACTGAACAAAACACACAAGATGACTTGACTTGACTTGAAGATCTAGAAACATCAAATTAAACTCCTTTCTGTAGTGTGGTGAACGTGACGTGAGATGCACAAATCCATCTGCAAGGCGTGGTCAATAACACAGGCAGGGTCAAACAGGAAACACAAAAGCAGTGAACAGATGTGGTTAATCCAGTGAGCAAATCAAAGAGAGATAATCCAGGTACATGATAATAGTCCAGGCAGGGTCAACCAGAGCCCAAAACAACAAGACCAGGGTTAATCCGAAACAGGTTATAAATGCAGGACAGACAGACATCAGACAAGAAAAGATACACAGGCACTCAGGCAAGTTCATAGACAGGATTCCTGACATTTATATAGTTTAATATACACTACTGTATATTGTAACATTTCTTTTCAAGAATGTAGAGAGAGCTGTAGTTAGATTGTTTAGTTGTGATGTGTAAATGAGGGAATGACTAAGATGCTCTTCGAATCCTTACCCACTGTGAAGTTTAAGCCAATCTCACAAGTCAGGATGTTAATGCATGTTTTCTGTTTCCTGGTTAGGGCCAAACGCAGTTTAGGCCCATTTAAAAAGTGCTCTCAACAGCTTGCCTTTAACTACCTGTAATGTTATGCAACTGCTAATGCATTCCAGCAGTCAGAATGTATTAGACCTGCTATGTTTTTCTTCAGTAGCCGTGGGACATTATTTAAAAGACAAGCACTGGTTTTAATGAATATAATACATGTTTCTATGGGAGAAATCAGGAGGCTGTTCTCTGATAATCACAAAGAAATGGTAGAAATTGCTCCTTTCAGAGAATTATTTTAGTGTCATGATACTTGCCTTGATCCACTGCCAAAAAAACATCTGTTTGGTTTTAATTATCATATCAATCACACTGAAATAATGCATTTAAAGCCATATAAGATTTAACTTCTCACATGAATTTTTTTTAAACACACACATCCGTAGTGCACACACAGAGAAAGCATCTGACACATGTCATGTGAGTATATCAAGCTTAACTGTCACATATAAATCATTTTATGTTAAAAACACACATAAGTTATGAAAACAGCTGGAAAAGATATTGCATGTTCTTATTTGATCTGTGTATAAAGTGACTACAGAATTATTTACAGTTCTGAAGAAAAAGAAAACTACTCACTTCTCTGGATAAAAAAATGTCTACAGCTTTAATAGGAAAACATTTCTTAAAGGAATTTTGTTTTTAAATGTTCTAGCATGAAGATAAGCATGGCAGATTGTGTGTGACTCACTCAGGACAAGGTCTCTGCTAATAGCAGTGTCAGTCGACAGTTATGTTTAATCTGTGAAGAGACACTGCTTATGATTCAAAAAGGAGCAGGTGGATATTAATCATCACACTGCACACACACATTTACAACCTGTAATAGTGAAATTGGCATAGTAGGTATCCTTTAAAGGGGATTTGTTTTATATATATATATAAATAAAATGCCTGAAGAAGAACTGAAGAAGACTGGCTTCTACTGGCCAAGATGGAAGAATAATGTCATAATTATAATAAATGGTGCACAGATGTTAAGTACATGTTGAACTTAATGGTAAAGTCTTCCATATTAACTCGTGGTTAAGTAATTTTAAGCCACAGGATGGTGACAGCGGAGTGATATAATTACTAACGATCAAGATGACTAGTAGTAAAACAAGGTTCGTTATCTGGCAATAACAAACCTTGAAATGTGACGACTGACCAATCAGAGTATTCCACAAAGCCATGTAATAGTACAGTATAAGATTTCAATTATAGGTTACTTGCTACCAGTTTCCTATCATGGCCGAGTAGTGCACAACACAATGCAATTAAAAAGCAAACATATGGTCACGACACAACAATACAACAATAAAAAAATCATAAGCTCACAACACAACAAAATGAAGTGATAATACAACGGAAATACTTCCGGTCACTAGGGGGCAGTTGGTCTGCAGAAGCAGGCAATCGTGTGCATGTTATGAGTATATTTGGGTGCTGCTGGGTGATCCAGTGTTGCCAGAGTCATGGTTCATATTTCAAGTGGCAGTTTTTGGGCTACTTTTATAGTGCTTTTTTATTATTATTATTATTATTATTATTACACAAAGCTACTTGAAATATATACCTGAATATACCTGGTGTGGTACAAATTTAAGAATCTCTATAAGATATGCTAAACCTATGTTTCAGACAAAGCATCACATGAAAATTAAAGGAAATGCATAGCATTTATGGTAAAGCTGATGAACAGATCAGATGAATGATTTTGTTAAAGAATGTTTGTAGCAAGAGGTTCTCGCAGGTTCCTGTCCTGTCAAATGAGCCAGATTTCTGAGTCTCTCTCTTTTTGTTTGTAATGGCTCTTGCTGCCTCTTGCTGCCACTAGTATTTGAATACTAATGCTGATTGGATTAGGACTGGTTAATGTACCTGAAAATTGCATTTTGAATGATTTGTTTAAGGTTGCACAGGTGCTCTGTCTCCATTCCTTAGCACTCCAACCTAAATGTAACATTGCCTTAGTTAGACTTCTCATGACTGCAGCGCCACGCAGATAGCTCTGCTGGTGATACCCAAGTACTCCTGGAGTTTCTAAGACTCCAACTTCCAACACAATCTGAAACACATGTGAAGCTCTCAGTGATTTCAGTGTCACACTTTCTCAACTGTACTATCTCCAGAGCCAAAACACATCATAACATTCAGTAAAAACAGCTTGTACATTTTAAAATCAATTACACATATTAAGATCAATCTGCGTTTCTCTGTCAACACTGCTCTCTAGTGGTTGGGAGCATTTCCGTCATTTTTCGTTTGTTGTGAACTTATATTTGCTTTTTCAATTTTAATTTTGTTGTGCGCTACTGGGCCACATTTCATTTAATAGTGCACTTCAATGTCCAGCGCTAAAACCTGCAAAGCATATAGTTACTTGCCAGCAGAAGCGGACCGTAGTAAAGTACATTTACTTGAGTATTGTACTTAAGTACTCTTTTTAAATATCTGTACTTGTGTAATGAGTGCCCTCAAGCTCCACTAAAGGGCACTCGCATCCTCCACACCTCCCATGCACTCATTCCTTTATGGACTCAAATTCCCATCTTGCATTGCACATCCTCTCCAGTTCACATTCAGCTGCAGCTCGTCTCACTGGCATTTATACCACAATCTGACACTTATGCTTCCTATATATAATGTTAACTGGTGTTCTTTCCCGTGTTTGTTTTGTGTAATATACCAAAGTGTTTTCTCCGTTGATTCTGTCTGCTAATACCTACTCTGCCTGTCTGACCATGGATGAAATAAAAAGCTTGCATTTGAATCCGCACGTCCTTGCCTACATTGTTATAACTTGAGGTTTTTTGTTTTTTTTTGGAAATGTATGACTTTAACTTCACTACATTTGAAACACAAGTATTGTACTTTCACTTCACTACATTTCTACTAAAGTCTTTGAAGTAGAACCTGGTTCTGTGTAGCAGGTTTAAAGTCAGTGGGTGATTTTGTTTTTCTTCTCTGAATGTGATTGGTGTTTTACAGGTTTTACAGCCTATCAGTGACCTGTAAGAGACAATATCATTGTTTTCTAAACAAAATGTTTTGCCGCCACGTAAAGCAGTGTTCTTGTTGGACAGTTTTTATTACACAGATATTACAAACTAGTCCATGTATTCTGGAGGTTGCTTTAGAGGCATGAGGTATAAAAATAATAAATCTATGCATTGACAAGAAATTTTCTTGTCAATGCAAATTAAGTAAAAAATTTTGTTCACAACTTTTTCTTGTAATGGAGTAATATTTGACCAGTAGTATCTATACTTTCCTGAAGTAATGGATTTGTGTACTTTGTCAGCCTCTGCTTGCCAGTAACACGCCAAAATAAAAACTTGAAAACATTGCAAAATCATATAAAAACAGTACAAAGTTTTTTTTGCGTAAATATTACAATTGTTGTTTCAAACTGCACATGACAGTTCAGGATCTAAACTGAGTATTTATTGAAGGTGTAACAGGCAAGAGATCAAACACAATAAACAGAAGAAATAATGACAATGATAATGAGTTTAGAGGCTGAGGCAATGAAACAAAGAGTAACAGAACATCAAGAACCAGGATATAATCCTTATAAATCTAGTAACAACACATGCAAGACTTAGTCCTGAATTACTGAATAAACCAGATTTATATTCACCTTTTTCCTCAACACAGAAGTAAGTCTATGGGTGAGGCTTCCGTTCAGGTAAATAAAAATGTGCAGTAAACGATAAAACATTTTGCACTACAAACTAATGTGTTCATAATTAAGATCAGAGTAAGATGGATGTTATTGTGAATTGGCCTGCTCCTACCACCATCAAGGAGCTACAAAGGTTTCATGGGTTTTCAAACCTTTATCAAAGGTTTATCGATAATTATAGTATGCTAACAAGTCTACTTACCTCACTCCTTACAGGTAAACCAAGGCATTTCATTTGGAACGCTGAAGCCTCACAAGCCTTTGAACAGCTGAAAACCGCTTTCACCACTGCCCCTATCCTAATCCATCCAAATCCAGACCTACACTTTGTCGTCGAGGTGGATGCCTCAACAACTGGAGTTGGGGCAGTGTTGTCACAGCAGCAGGGAAACCCTCCACAATTTAAACCATGTGCTGACCACGGCGGGTAGGAATTATGATATCAGGATCAGGGAACTCCTCACCATCAAGCTTGCCCTAGAGGAATGGAGGCTCTGGCTGGAGGGGCCAAATCATCCATTCCAGGTACTTGCGAGAAGCACAACACCTCAACCCCAGACAAGCAAGGTGGTCCTACCGACCTGGACCAAAGAGCAATAGAGCAGATGCTATATGAAGAACTCCAAGACATCTTCCTAGGTGTAGCCCTCAGTCTGTCTTCTGGCTACCATCCTCAAATGAACAGACAGACTGAAAGGAAGATCCAAGAGGTGTGTCCCGTACCTTCTGTCACAGCCACCGGAACAACTGGAACCAGTACCTGGGCTTGGCTGAGTATGCCCAGAAATCTCTTCAACAAGCTCATGGTTGTGGAAGAAGGAACAATCTACACGGTGAAGGAAATCCTAGACTCCCGGCGTTGTGGTGGTAAGCTAGAATACCTTGTGGATTGGGAAGGGTATGGTCTAGAAGAAAGATCTTGGATCCCTAGAGAAGATGTGATTGATGAGACTCTACTTACTGAATTCCACGAAACACATCCTCTTTGTCCAGCACCCTGAGGTAGGGCCTGACCACCACCACGTTAGAGGGGCCCCGCTTCTTGAGGGGTCCCTGGAGGAGGGGGTACTGTTACATCCACGCCATGCTCCACCCTCACCTCCTCACAAAGATCCCAGTCACCTGAGTATTAACCCGCTGCATCTGTCACCACCACCAGTTAGCACTAATTACGATCATTTATAAGCACACATAGCCCAACAGCCATTATCCAAGCTTGTATCATGATAGTGGACTCTCTGTCTTCTGTTGCATTGATACTTACCCATTGTCTCACCTGATCTCTCCTAGCCTCCTCCGTGCTATCTCCGTGTGTCTCCAGATTCCCAGTCTTCTCTCCTTGGCACTGTGGATCAAGTGGTGTGTGTGGTTGTGATCGTCAAAACTAAATGTTATAATATATTAAGCAGACAGTCTATTAATAATGACTGCTAGTTGACATCTAGTTGTAAAATTACTTACAGTTAGTAGAATATCTAAAGTGGACCATCGAAATAAAGTGATATCATGTTTTATTAATATTTTATTTACATACTAATATATAATGGCTCACACTATGCACTTTATGAACACCAAATCTCCAGGTTCTCTCAAGAGCACCAGAATCAAAAACTTCTGTGCATCCCTGATTATTATACATGTTTTTAATCCCAGAAGATGAATTCAGAGAATATGTACTGTACCAGACCATTATTATTCTTATTATTATTATATTACTATTATTTTTCTTTCCTCATGGAAATAATGTATTATATATATTTTTGGCTAAATATCTTATCAGCATAATGGCTTCATATTTCTACAAGGTTTCCTTTGTGATAGTCATCATTTCTCCTCATATTTTAGCTCTACTTACGTAAGTTACCAAGTTAAACAAACCATAAAGGCCTACAGATGAAACTTCCTCCTGAATGGAGCTGCCTACTATAATATTTATACATGTCTTAGGGTCAAAAACCTGAAGCTCCTGGGAAAATCCACTGCTTCATTAGTTTTGAGCACAACACAAGTACAGCAAGATATAAAAATACACTTCATATAATCCACATGAAAAATTATCTTAGGGTGCAAGAGTATTTTTATGAAGTGTTTGTCTCTCTCTGCGTCTACGTTCTCTTGTGTCTGTGCTCCATTACTTACTTGTTTGTTACCATGATAACTACTTAGCTCCTCCCCGTAATTAAATCAATGTGTCGTTATTTCCTGTACTTTAGGTCCAATCCCTGCCAAGTATTGTGAGTTTACCTTTGTACAATGCATTTCCTTGTTTCGACCTCTGCTTTGTGTTTGGATTTCTGCTCTGTTTTGCCCCTTTGGACTCTGGTTGCTGTTCGACCAACCCTTGTGCTCTCTCTGGACTATTCTTGTGTTTTGCCTGATTGCCGTTGTTTTGACCCTCCCTATCTTCACCTTAAGTATAATAAAGTTTGAAAATGGATCTGCACGTCTCAGCTCCCCTCGTTACAGAATACTTGTCCATCCTACATCCCAGCAGCTATTCAGAAGGACTACGGTCAGATCAACACATTACATGTACATTTTTTTTAATAAAACAGGGTACTCACACATATTTCTGGCCTTCGTTCACTATTCTGATTTGCCGGACATAATTTTGATGGAGATATTTTGTGTCACATGACATCACACGTGCAATTTCTGGATTATGCTTTAGCATCTGTTAGTTCATTACTGTGGGAGTTGTGGAGGAGGAATGCGACTCTAGCTCTGCGTACAAAATGACAGTGACGGCAGGACCCAAGCCAATGTTCTCAGCCACTGCGGATGCCACATCAGCATACACCTGCATCATGAGTGTTGCGCATGAGAACACCATGGCTTTTCCGGGGCAATTGAGGCTGGTGTCCAGCCTGGCTTACCCCCCTCTGAAGTTAGTGAGGGCAGCACAGGCCATTATGGAGACTGTCCCCTTATCCTCTGTGTTTCCTGTAATGGCGATGGCCATTTTGAGTGTGCAGGCTCAAAGGGTCCTGGAGCCACAGGCGAAACCTCCAGAGCTGGTGGTTGCACAACCCCCAGAGATGTCAGTTCTCACTGTAGATTCTCTGGCGGTTCTGCCAGTTGGCTATTCTGTGGGTAAGACAGAGATAAAGTTAAGAGTCAGTGTGCATCAGCATGGACACGGGTCTCCCTTGACTAGCGTTCTTCCTCTGCTTTTAAGCCTGGGGTGGTAGTGACCGATTGGCCCGTGGTGACAATCTCAAGGTGTTCCTGATGATTGCCAGGGTGACGCTGATGTCCTAGGGGGTCCTAGCTGCTGTTACACTAAAAACGATCTTCATCTTCAAAACGATCTTAGTATTTTACACAATGGTCGTAAGCAGCAGTGAGGAATCGGTCAAAACGCAATTGTAGTCTAGGTTTTTTGATAACATGAACAATAAATCTGCAGTATTATTATGCAAGTTAACCTTTAATTAATTTTTCAGAATTTACATGATGGTTTTTGAAAAAATAAATTAATTAATTAATTAATTAATAAAAAAATATATAATCAAATAAAAACACTAGTTTTCTGTATGTGATACTGATTATTTGTCCATGTTAACAGCAGACCTAGATCACTGTAGTGTTTTGAACCATATACTGCTAATATATTCAAGATATTTATTTGTATTATTTTTGTATTCTTTCTAAAATAAGTTTTATATTTGCTTGTACACCACAGCATGACGTACATTGGTCAGCAAAAGCCACAAACTCAAATACAGCTCATTTAGTGATGCCTTTTTTGGGTTTCAGGTTTCAGAGCTCAACACATGCAATGTAAAATTTCTTCTCAAGACTGCGACATGGAGGAGCAATAGTTTGGAATTGTTTTTATGACAACTGTGTTTGCACTGCCTTTAAAACCTGAAGTGCACTCAGATCACATCTTACAAGAAAACACAGCAAACACTGTTACTGTTTATTACTGTTACTCACATGGTTTACTCTGAACACACTCTTGACGTCATCTGTCATTTTCCAACACATTAAAGCCAACATAGCCATAAACAGGCCATTATGTGCTTGACAGTTTGAGCACACAAAAGCCTCTGTGTCAAAAATGTTTTGAAGAAGTGAAATTGTATTTCAAGTTCTTATGTGTAAGTTCACATCTGGAAGCCCTACATCGCATCATTTAACACAATGTCGGGAAATATTCAACACAAACCAAAACTAAGCCTGTTGACATTACTTTTAACACATCTTCCATGCCTTTTTCTCATCTGCCATAGAAATATTTCCCATCAAATCAAGGCCTACACGAAATGTTTTTTGTTGAACATCTTGATTATCACCAAAGTGCACTGGTTTCCTAATATTTCTTACTGTTATGCATGTAATGCCTACATTTACATTTAATTACATGTGTGCAGACAAATGATGTTGAACAGCTACTAAAAAGCAGATTTAGCTAATAAACTGTAAGATAACTTACTCAGAGAAATAAAGATATGAAGCTGTCACTTGGGTGGGTCAACCTAAGAGGTAAGAAAGCAAAAAGCTTTGTACCTAATTTATTCCTAAATGTTACATATTAGTATATTAAAGGTACATATTAGTACTGTAAAAGTACATATTGCAACCTAAAATGTACATATCAGTACCTTAATGTTAACCTTTTGAGCTGAATTTGTTAGTAATGACAGTAACTAACTCCATAAACCTACCTTGCTCTGGAGCAGGTTATGTTTGATGGTTACTGGTTTCATAGTTATTACGTCAGAGGTATTCAGCACATGTATGCTCTTCCAGGGGCTGTGACAGCACAGATTAAATATGATACAATATTCATTTCATTCTCCCCTACAAACATCTTTTTTTTCCCAATGTAACATTGCCTGTAATATGAATTCTATTTGCTATTTCTATAGCAAATTGGTAATTACAAACTGAACCTATACATTTTTATCCTCTTTGTGCGCTCAGGCTGGTTTATAATTCTCATTCATAGCCATTAAAATATCAAGTTCTGAGTCACTGAAGTGTAACACACTTTTTCTTCAAACTTCTGAATTCTGTGCTTTTTGAGTTAAATAAACTGACTCTTGATCACATTTCTAGGGTCAATAAGCACTTTAGCACCAGGGGAACCTTTTAAGTGTTTCTAGAACTACTGGCGGAAGTTCTCGCTTTTTGGCATGTTCCTACCCCAGGAACTAACTATGATTTTAGTTCTAGGAACTCTGTTTAGGGTAAATACGTGAATAGCTCCTAATTCAAAGTAGGGTCTAAAACAGTTCTTTAGGAACCATCAGTGACTAAACGCATATGAAATACCAGCTACCTGCAACAGCATTTTAAAAATATTTACTCCATGGAAAACAGCAATTGAGATCATTTACCTGTTGTCTGCAGCATTATAACAGCCGTGATGATAACACTGCAGATTGTCACCGAAGATTTGATCAGATTTTCATGCTTTTATATCATGTAAAGTGTGCGTTCATTCCTTCTCGTTATCATGAAACCCACAGTACACAAGAAAAACAGCTCTGATCATGGTGTCCACTCATCATTCCTGCTGCTGGGGTGAATACGACCAGGGAATTTGTCCTCTAGGAATGACCCTGTTGGCTAGTTACTAGAACTATAAGCACCTAATATCTGTAATTTAACCATGTTTGATTTAACCCTCTTATGGTTTGACCATACATGTCAGAGTTAAACTTTCTGGAGCACCCTCAAAAGCCCTACATATATCTCATTTGAAAGCATTGAGCTTTGGTTTGGAGAGTGATGAGATACTATAGATAAATAATAAAAAATAAGATAATAAGATAAATAGCTTTCTACAAACTAAGATTTGTTTACAATTCACATCTAAGTTGGATTTCAAATCAAAATTTTGCAGCTGTCATTTTTTTGTTGCTATGTAATTATGTGATTTTCAGCTTAATGCTGCAGAACATTTTTTGGGAGGGGTAGGGCTAGTGTAGATAGAGCTTATTCAGGAGGAAAAACATTATGCCTATAGACTATAGTGACTATAGAGTAATACACACTTTAACAGTAATTAATGGTAAAACAAATCGTATACTATTTCTAGCTGATAGTACTTAATAACTTGCAATTTTCTATACTGCCTAAACTGAAGTTTTCAACGTTCATTTGGGGTTATTTGTTTTCCTGAAAACAATCTGCTTGAGCTTCAGTCTTAACTAGAAGCACAAAACTGTAAGCATCATTAAACAGCACAACAAGTGTCATTAAGCATACCATGCATATGAATTGAGTGGCACGTGTGTTGTACAATGTGTATACTCTGTTAAACAAAACACCTACAACAAACAAACTTACAAATAACTGGTTTTAAAGATTACTGCCTCAGTTCCCTTATGACTTCCTAAACAAAGTCTAAGTACACTTCCATTATATTTGCTCCAGCAAGAGGCAAAATGCCAATGGCATGTCTTGACACTTATATTCTGACTTCAGCCATGATTAAAGATTCAGGTACACTGAAATGTCTATGAAGATTATATCTTCCGTGACGCTGCAGGACAGAACCTGACAGTGAAGCATTCTGTTGTTCTTCGTGGGATACCTACTGCATCTGTCTTTTTTTTGTGACATTTTAGAAGTAAATGTGTCTTTTCTCATGTCACATGTGAGCATCGATTTTTTGCAAGGCACAGTAAAGGTGATGAATGCTTCTATAAATCCCTGGAGTAGGGTGTGAGATACGTAAAGCAGAGAAGTGTTGTATATCAGATAAATGACAGTGTAGGTCAAGGGTTTATCCCCATAGCGCAGCCTGTCTGTGCTCAAGGGAGACTGTTAGGAGGCCGCTAATGTTTTGTACATTACATCCAGAGAATTGCAGGAGTTGGGCTGCAGGGCAAGTGTTAAAACAAGGGACATACTGTGAGTGTGTCGTCCACGCAGGGAATCAGGTTACAGGTGGGTGTTGGTACCTGAAATCATAGACCTTTCCAGTTTTAAGCCTAGAGGGGTGAAAGGATTTAAAGAGGGTAAAGCAAAATGCAATACTTTGCCTTAAAATTCCCCAACACCTCTGGCGTACCTTAAAAATAGATATTTTGGATTACCAAAGGTGTGATATGCTATAATATATTAATGTGGTACTACCATTTATTACTGAACTTTAAGAAGATTATGGACAACTCATGTTGCAGTATACAGGATTCATAATTAATGCAAATAATCAGGGCTTGACATGAAATCAACCCATCAAATCTAGATTGATTTCAGCAGTGGCGTATAACACCATCACACACACAGCCTTTTTGGTGGGCTAAATATTCTATACTGTAACAGAGGTCGACATTAATGTTTCTCCGGGACAAGTGGATGTTTTGAAGGGGCACCTAACTGCTTTCCTGGATTGCAAATTTAACAGCACATTCTGAACAAATCATTTGAATGAATGACTTAATGACTCACTCATGATTCCATCTATTTGTGAATTACTTTCACATTTTTTTCGGTAGCCCTTTACTGCATTTTCCCCAACATTTTTTTTAACATTAGTAATGTCTTAATGTAATGTAATAGTCTTCGCCAATCTGAGTGAAGTGGCTAAAAGGCTTTTTTAAAGGGATAGAACAACTAAAGGACCAGGACGTCTTTAATAGACATACCACTAGAGATGATTGAGTACTACGTTGTGTGTGGTTCCTCGTGTGTCCAGCTTGTGCGCCTGCTTGGAGTATCCGAGCGAACCATCCGTAGACGTCACAATCACAGTAAAGATCCACCCCTCACGCTGATTGACAGGTTTCCGAGTAATGCATCAGAAATTCAAATGCAAAGGGAATTGTGATTCCATTTCGGTTACATGCGTGACACAGAGAGAGTGAAAAAGCAGACGTGGTAATTGATTTTGCTATTTAAATATGACAGGCTCATAACTTGTAAGACAATTGAAATGCAACTGCAAATGGACTTTGCTTTTTCATTTGAAATGTGTCAGTCAGTGTTCGTCAGCAAACGCGGGATGCAAAATTTGCAATTGCATTTGAATTATGTCACAGTTTATGCATCCACATATGGAAAATGCAATTGCAAACTCAATTTGCAATTCCTTTTGAAAAAAGTCTGGGATATCATTCCATACTGCTCTGTCCCAATGTAACATGGAAACTGCTCCTGAAGAGAATGAATGTCATTCCTTCATGCAAATCTATCCCAGCTAATAAACACAGTACCAATTATGTGATTTATTGGTATTGTCCTTTTATTTCATGCGTTGCATGCTTATAGATTCAGCATTTTAGTGAAGTGATATACAGTGCGGCGCAGTGTTTGTGCATAGATAAGTGCGCACCTGGTATCTGGTAGGACAGCTTTTCTGAGGTGAGGGTTTTTTATTTCATAACAAGTTATGAAAATAAGAATAGAATAATGACACCTGTAACCTGTGTTTTTCTGACTCTGATTGTAAATGAGCATAAGTCCCATACAGTCCGCCATGCTGGTTGGTTTACATTTAGCTACCACAATTCCTTGTGCTCAGGTAGTTTGGTGGAACTTGCTTGGAATGCTTCAAAGTCGTGAGTCGTGGTTTGAAGTTGTGACTTACGGCTCAAAAACCTTCCTGGAACGCAGCAGTAGACTTGCACTGTAAACAGCTTTCATGCTAATCTTTTAAAATAAAAGTCTTGCATTAGAGAAATGTAAAAATTATATTTTTTTGTTGTTCATGTAATTTCTTTGGCCGTTCATTCCGCAACTCGCCAATTGAGAAAATTTTATGTATTTGACAATATGTTCTGTATTTCTGTTATGAGCTGCACGCAGTGAAGTAGAATGAAGCATTTAGCAGGTTTCTAATAAACAGGATTTAACTAATCATTAAAGGAACACCCCACTATTTTTGAAAATAGGCTTTTCCAACTCCCCTTAAGTTCCACAGTTAAGTGTGTACACATGAACAAATGACTAATGCACTATTAACACTGTAGTAACTATTATAAACTCTGATGAACAATTTAGTAAGTAAAAGCGCCCAGTTGAATCTGGCGTTCACTATTAGCTTATCAATATGTTCTTGAGAACTCTTAAGAGAACTTTTAACAGGTTTATAATTCATTTGAATTACGAATTATTCTAAAAATTAGAATCATTCTAAAATTAAGATAATGATAACGCACTAGTAATGACTCAAGTATTACCAAATTACTTGGATCAGTATTCTCAAGTGAAAGTCATTATAACTCCCTAATACCAGCTGATGTCAATGTAAGCTTTTGAGATGTATGTAAGGTTTTGGATAATAGTCCAAAAGTTTTGACATCCTTCTGAAGAAACTACTAGTTATTTGCAATATTATTCTAAAGTGAAGATAATGGTAACCCACTAGTAATGATTTAAGTGTTACCAAATCTAGCAAAATTAATTACTAACCAGGAACTTACAAAAAT
>JAUMHI010000054.1:301539-314258 GCA_032359435.1 Enteromius unitaeniatus | reverse complement strand
AAGTAGCACCGGCTATGCGTTATTACTTTGGAGCGGTTATTATTTGAAAAGAACGAACCTGCAAATGTCTCAACGACTCAACGAATCAAGCGCTCCAGAGAGCCGCGTAATAATTTATTCTCGTGTTTCCTTTTCTATTTTACTGATTCTTGCTGCCTGCCCCATTTATTTCTGCCTGTTTACCGTTTACTCTGCTGGACTTCTGACTTCTGCCTGTTGACTTGGATTAATAAAGCTTTGCACAAGGATCCGTACATTCATTATGTTCATTATGAGTTCATTACACACACTTGCAACTGACAACAAACATTTAATTCTTAAACGTATTTAGATGAAAAAAAACTTTGAATAAATAGAAAAATACACTTTTTAAAAACATATCTGTAGATTAAACTTTTCTGTAGAAGGATTTTTAATAATGTGAACTAGCACCTCATATCTAGACCTCGTTATGTACGAGAAGCTGCAAAAGACATGCTATTATTATTGTCTTTTTAACATTTATTTAATAATGTTTTTTTTTATGTAAATATAACCAAAAATGATTGAGGTCATGTACTTATATTGTGCGATAAGTCAATATATTGATTATTGCGACAGGCCTAATCACAACAGAATACTCAAAAGAGACCATCAAAATTAAGTGTTACTGAGAGTTGTAAAAGCTCAGCATTTCTTTCTCTACATATCTCTGTAGTAAATCAGTGTGGCCTGCAGACGGGTTGAGTTCAGAGACCGTGTGTTGGTATCAGCTATGTGCTGCCTGTAATGATGAGATGAGAAAGTACTGAACTGCTGTGCTAGCTTTCATTTTGCAGTGGTTAGTCTTTGTTATCCAGAAGTGGTTGGGACTGTTTTTGAGCAATTGTAAGCTGCAAAATATCCAGAGAGCATCATAAAACCAGAGTTTAGGCAGGGCTGCCATTAAGAAACCAGTTGTACCCAAGACCAGTGCACAAAAATACACAAAGAATGAGCACAGAATCTGGATCCCTGAACTATGGAATTTTAAATAGCATGGTCTGATGAGCTATCTTTCATTATATTTCCTGTAACAGGACTGGTTTACAGGTCTGTACCAAGTCAGTTGATATGGTGTTAACGTGCCTGTCTCAAGTTACCAATGCTTTTTATTCTGTATGTTTACAGGAGGCTTAAGAGAACATTTGACCAGATTTACATTTCTGCAGTGGAGCTCAAGATGAGCAAAGCAACACTCACTGCTGTCTTTATAGGTAGGTTTCTTTATTGATTTATTTTATTTAATAACTGTTTTTTTTTTCTCTTCTATATGCATTCAAATATATTTTTCCCCTGTATGCATTTGCTGATTTTTCTCTAAATTAACTTTGGATTCTTGGATTATTCACTGGCTGACTAACACACTGAGAGTTCTTGCAGCAATCATGTCTGGTATCATTTCTTTAAAGATATCATTTTTAGGTTTCAAATAGAACGCTCATAGCTTTTATTTACTTTTGTTGGTGAAATGCTTGGACATGCCCAAACTTTTTAGGCAAATTTTGTTTGAAAAAGAATGCACACCTGTGCATGTGTGTGAGAGAGAGAGAAGGTTATGTCATTTCCAGGTAATGTAGTGGGGAAACCATGGAAATAGTTGTTGTTGTTTTTTTCCTGTTGTTAGTCATATTTCTTTGTATGATCACTGCCTTTGTTGATTTAATTTAGTTTATTTATTTATGATAATAATTGTCAGCCAACCGTTATAGTAAACTGTAGACAGAAGCTTGTTCCTTATATGTTCAGTAACAGTACAATGGGTAATCAGAAAGCTTACATTTAAGTTCAAATAACACATTAAAAAAGGGTTCATTTTAGGGATGTATGCTAGCTTTGTGATTCGTTCATTCACTAACTGAATGCCGGTGTCACGAAGTGTCAGGACTTGAGAGCCACCCCACCAGTCAGTTTTTTACAAGTAGTCTGTATGTCAAAATGTTAGCTGGAATGACACACATTACCCCTGTAAACATCGGGAAGGGAGGAAAGAAACAAATGTTTGGGAAATAAGGCCCATGTTTGAGTTCTTGCACTTCTCTAGGAACAGTCTTATTGCTGTCTTTCAGAATTTGCCTTCAGAGACTGTAAACACCTGGACTATGTTGTCTCGTAATTATCATACGTATGATATTCTGTATGACCTCTTTTTCTAGCATTTCTGCTGACTTCCAGTGGAGCAAAGCCAAATGGAAAGAACAAAAAGCCAAAACAAGGTAGCTGCCATAAATAAGTTCAATAGTTACATGGATGTTTGAGACATCTGCCACCAATGACGATGTACTTCTGACATTGCTTTTCCAGCTGTGCCAGCGATAGAATGTGACATGCGAGCTGGGAAGATCAATCTCTCAGAGTTTATTGTTAAGTGTCCAGCTAACTGCAGGGAGACCAAGGAGAAGGTGTATGGGACAAGTGTGTTTGCCTCCATATCCAGTATCTGCAATGCTGCCATTCACAAGTGAGCTCAGACAGTCTGTGAGACCCAGCATTCACCTGGTGCTAATGCATGTTCAGAAAGTGTGGGAAACCTGTATATGATGCTATGGTTCTACCTCAAGAAGAGAGAAGATGGCTACAGCGATCTTTCACGGCCTTCTCTGCTTTAATAACATCTGTCTGCTCGTCAGCCATCTGTTTCATGGTTGTTCAGTGTAATCACAACATCCTGAGAGGTTTAGAGAGTAGGAGATGTTGGATGAAGGCCTGATGGGTCAAGTTCTGACCCTATAAAACATGATAAATTATTTGAATAACACGGGTGGATCAAAGGGAAAGCTGAATAAAATGTGTGTGCCTCTATGAGGTTATGTTAGTTTATCAATAGCTATGGTGTATCAAGCAGTGCACATGTGGGAGATGTGTGCAGCCAGTAAAAGGCAGATGGTGCACAGTTTGTATTCTTATTCCATAGACCACCCTCAGAAGTGTTTAGGCTAAAGATGCCATTGGATTTCAATCAAATTTAAGTTACATGATCTCAGCTGAATTGAAGCATCCAATACATAGCATAGCTTTTCCTTAATATGTACTCTAAGCTATTAAAGCTACCCACATCAATACAGATCCCTTCTCACATTGCTGTTCTTTTGTCGTAGTGGAGTCATCACTAACTCTGGAGGAAAGGTAATTGTGATGAAGATGGCAGGACAGGCAACCTACAAGGGTAGCTTTGCCCACGGTGTCAGATCTCTGTCCTTACCCAACTGGAGAGAGTCCTTTTCTGTCTCAGGTAGAGCAGACCTTACTCTGAACTAACACTTGGAAATCACGTATGTGTACTGGCAAACAGGCGCCATATATCAACCAAATAGAAAAGAGAAATATGCCAATAGAATATTAACTCTTTCTCTGCCAGCATTTTGATCACTTTCACAAACAATTCTTAAGAATTAAGAGTTTGTTGTTGTTTGGAGACGAACGGTTCTGCTTTGTTTTTTTTTTGTTGGCCAGTTTGAGACAAAAACTCAAACAGTAAGACAATTTCACAGGAAGAGTACTTTCTCACATGCTTAACTTTTTTTTAATATTCGATTTATTGTTTGTTCTGTGTGTCAGTGGGTAAACCAAAGAAGGATGTGACCTACCCATCCACTCTAGTCTTTGTACCCTCAAGACCCCCCATAGTGAAAACAGGTAAGCAGCTTTAGTAATACTCGCATGTGTGTTAACTTAAACAGTAATGCCTGGCGCTGACAATGCCAAGATCATGGGTTTGATTTCTAGGGAATGTATACTGTAAGAAATGAGCAAGGGACAAGAAGTGAGGTAAGTGAAATGGTGTTCTCCTCTGACCAGATGCTAAGGGCCCCCAAATCACTAAGTCTGTCCCGGTAGCTGAGTAGACATGGCACAATCCAGCAGATTCTACCTGTGCAAACTTCAATCTTAAATGACAAAAAATGTAAACGTATGCATAAGGATCTCTGACAAGCATTGTGACTAAAGCCACTCACAGCAGGGCCTGGCACAGTGTGGGTCCATATTCAGAGTCTTCTGGTAAACCAGTAGTAGCTCATCATCTATGCACGTTTCCTTGATTCCAAAGACCCACCATACTCCACGGCGTCACCTGTGATGGAGCCGGAGCCAAGCTCTACTGCAGCTCCGCCCACAACCACTCATGTGACAACACCCATCACCACAGCCCCTCCCACCACCACATCAGCCAAGCCACGGGTCACCCTTCATAAAATCCGCGAGGCAGGTGAGCCAATCTTGTTCACATTTGGTTTATTACAGTAAAAATTCAATGCAATGATTTTTGTCCAGTTGTTCTTGAGTCAGTTTTTCAGTACCCTTCTGAAACAAGCATCCTGTCTGGACGATATGGGTCAGGTTCCCTCTCTATCCATCCTCTTTCCTTCCTCTGTTTCTTAAGCAACCTCTTTCTTTCTGATCTAGGCAGCAGTCATCCATATTTCAGCTCTGTCGCACGTAAGTCAAGCATGTTGAATCTCCTTCACGTGGCACTTCTTGTAGCTGCTGTTCTCTGTCATATAATTTTATTCAGGGCCTCTGGGTGTGTTTTAGTGGTTTACAGAACTAATGGTCTCTTGCAGTTTTCCTTTGGTTCTTTGTTTTCGTAGCAACCATCTGTGTGTTTCGGGGGATAGATGGTGTTAGGCCATGAAAAGTCTGCATTGAAACAGCATTACACTTTGAAAATATGATGTTACTATGAGTAAATAAGATATTTAATGAAAATTGTTCTTCGAGCACCAGTTGTTTCAAAGGCAGAACTTCTTACTACATTTTCATAAAAGTTTCAGATATTCTTATTTTGACTAACATGCTTCTTAGTACGGTTACTCTTACAGTTAAAAGAAACAGAGAATATATCAGTGCTTCAATATTTGTTTTCTCTAAATACTGCATATAGGACAGTCACAGAGCACCCAAGGAAAGGGTCCTGCGCAAGGTAAGTTCTGCTTTGACACTGTCTGTAGTCCTCACTTCCTCTGTCAGTAACACGAGTCCTAAACTCTAACCCTAACATTTGTTTAAAGCATTTAGAGGCAGCTCCGTCTATGCCAATAAGTTTTCACCCCACACAAACACAGGTAACACGCTCCTTTTACTCTGACCATGTCCTGTCTTGTGATGCTTGCTTGTTGTCTTGAAGTGTTTTTGTATTGTAGGAACAGGTATATTGTTTGGTATTTGATATATTGCTGGTGATTGATTTTGTCCTGAGCTAGACCAACGTTGATCTCACTTGCTGTTTTCCGAGCTATCTTTTGAAATTTCAAAAATCAGTTAACAATTTACCCAAATGGAGAAATATATTTGTCTAGAGTCCACAGTACAGTAACCTACCCCATTATTACTTACCTGACTCCATACCAGAAAGTCTTAGCTGTGGATTGTCATGTCTTGCATCTTCGTCTGTCTTTGTGGTTACCTGTTGCACTGTACCTGAAAAATAGAAAGCCTATTACCATCTGAGCTAGGTTTGATCCCACTGAACTAACACTAACACTGAAGACAAGAAGTACTTGTCTTGTCAGTACAGAACATGCATACTGTATGTCAAAGGCGCAGTCCTTGGTATTTCACACCGATAGATCAGTTCAGACCTTTTAGCGTTAATTTAAATGTATTGTGTTATTTCAGTGAGGTGCAGCTTTAGATGTGGCTTTTCTTGAACATGTTTGCGTTTTGACGGCAGGTGTGCACAGGCTAGAGACTGGCACCCCGATCCGGAGACAGCCGCATGTTTCCTCAGCTTCAGGTTCGCATGACTCATTCATTCAATTCAGACATCACTCAGTAGCAGCTGCGATGCAGGCATGAACCCTTGCTTTCTTCTCTCTTGGATGTTTTTACATGTGTTTCACATTGTTAAGCAGCTTTGAGTCGAGTGCAGCCGCAGTCTGAGAGGAAGCAGCACACGGCGCAGTCTAATCCTGGTAAGTATCTGCAGATGCCGTCTATTAGCATGTGCGTGTCTTTGCACGTGTGCTGAAACACATCAAATAACACAACTGACAGTCCAATGGTCTCTTTGCATCAGAGGGATCAGGTAAAGCATTCAGCACCTTTAGAAATAGAAAAACTCCCAAGTAAACATGCTCAAATCATGCTTGACAGTAAATAAACAATGAGTACATCTTGGTTATATTTACTAAAAGCATCAGGTAAGTTAAAGACTAGCAATACATTGGATACTATGACCCGGTTTCCTAGACAGGGCTTAGCCTAAGCCAGGATTGATTTCACAGTTCATTTAGGACATTTAAGTAATTTTTATAAACCTGCTTTAGAAACAAGCATTACTGGTGTGCATCTTAAGACAAAACAAAGACACTGACCTGTTTTAAGATCAGTCAGTGCAAGTTTCTTTCAGTTGAAACAGCTCAGATTTACATCTTAGTCTAGGACTAGCCTGAAGCATTGTCTGTGAAACCGGGGGTAAGTGTAAGGCAATTCAGATGAGGGACAACACCAAGCACTGTCATTTGGGTTACGAACTAAGAAATCATAATTCCCTTGATTTTTTTTATATATAAGAGGTAAAAAAACATTAGTTAGTCAAAAAACAGCTTATATTCAAGCCAATCTTCCAAAATGACATTTTGTGGAATGTTTTACTTTATGATATAATATTGTGTCTAAACACCACCTCCGCAGAAGATCAAGCCCTGCTTCTACAGCACTTGTTAAGCCCCGCCCATCGATTCTACAGCACTGACTGTTTTGCCCCGACCACCGACTCATTTACACACAGGCCTGAAAATAGGACTGAAAATAAAAGACAATGCTGTGCCAATTATTTGGGATCTGACAGTAATGTTGCACAAAAGTTTGAGTAGCTATTTCTTTGTTAGTTATTACAGATCACTTGATCTGTCAAAAATACATAACTACTGAGAGTCACACTCTCAAAGGAACGCCCCCTGGAGGGCAGAATAAAGCTATGTTCCACTGACCGCCAGTCATTTCTACGCAGTTTGCATTAAGTCAAATTTAGTAAAACACAGGCATTAAAAGGTGAATTCAGTAAACACCTTATTGATGATATATTTTGAAGCCAGAATATAAACACAACGTGCATGTTTGCAGAAATGCATAATACATTATAAATGACTTTATATGTTATGTTGTATCATGTCATGAATATGCATAAGAACAGTTTTAATGTGTCATAATATTTACTTATTTGTGGTTACAGCTTTTAAGAGTATGATCATTTATAACGCAATGAACATGATTCCATGTCAGTTACAATGGATTGTATTTAGTTATAATGTATTATAAGCCTCATATCTTACCATTTTACTGATGTTACTTGACCTTAAGTGGATAAATACCACTTACTTATACTATTATATAAGTAATAATAGTAAAAATATATATATATTTTTTTCTCAAACAGCCACATGATGATAGTCTAATATGACACATTTGCTTTGAACTTTATATCATTTTGATTGAACTTTTATTATCAGTTTGATTATTTTGATTATACAGGTGCATCTCAATAAATTAGAATGTCGTGGAAAAGTTCTTTTTTTTTCAGGAAATCAACTCAAATTGTGAAACTTGTTTATTAAATAAATTCAATGCACACAGATTGAAGTAGTTTAAGTCTTTGGTTCTTTTAATTGAGATGATCTAGGCTACATTTAACAAAAACCCACCAATTAACTCTCAATAAATTAGAATATGATGACATGACAATCAATAATCTGATCACCTCCACGTCGTGCTGAATTGAGGCAGTAATTAAAGCAAAAAGAGCCTCTACCAAGTATTGAGTACAAATACAGTAAATCAACATACTTTCCAGAAGGCCAACAATTGTATTGGTTTTATGAAGTATTCTTGTATAACTTGTTGGGTTTTTTGTTAAACGTGGGCCTAAATCATCACCATTAAAAGAACCTTAAAGAAGTGACCTTAAAGAAGAGTACCATAACAAACAAACAAAAACAGAGGCAGTTCATCACCCCTTTAAAGCGTTAAGAAGGCTCTTATCCTAACAGCCACAAAATATACAATGCTTTACATAACAGTTCAATTAATTGGGCATTCTTTAAATAGTTTTTAGACACAATATTGCCACTTACTTGTGTCTAATTATGATGCACTATTTAAAGATGCACTGTGTAAATTTTAGTGGCATCTAGTTGTTGAGGTTGTGAATTGCAACCAACAGCTCATTCCCCTGCACACCCCTCCCATAAAAGTAGCTACTGATGTAAAGTGACGTAAGTCCACTTTAGATATTCTACTAACAGTAAGTAACTTCACAACTACATGTCAACTAGCAGTCATTAGAGTATTAGTAGACTGTCTTCTTAATATCTTCTAACACTTTATTTTGATGAGTCCACAACACACTACATACTGACTATCAGAAACTATGCAGGTGTATGTCAGTTTATTCTACTAACCATAAATCTACCCTAACTGTCTAGAGTTGTGAATTAACAAGAACTAGTTGACATGTAGTTACATATAGTAAGTAGAGTGTATAAATAGACTATCTAAATAAGGTGCAATCCTTTTCTCTGAAGTAGGAGCTAATTTAGTTCCTCTAAATGATATCAGGAAATAAATCCTGCAGTGTGAACAACGCCAAAAAGCGGTTAGTTCCGCAATTAGTACAGATACTATGAAAAGATTCCTGCGGTGCGAAAGGCCCTAACGTTACCTCTAAACATGATTAACAAATGAAGATAAAACATTTACTTGCTACATAAACATGTAAAAGTCAATTTGATGTCTTGAAATAATGTATTGTAAATCGTTTTTTTGTATTGTAAATATTTCCCTATCTAGTATTGGCAAGAAGAAGTTGGCCACACCCTGCATACGCACGACCTGATTGGTTCTCTGGCCCCAGAAGACCAACAGGTATCATAATCATTATGCAGGTTCTCCTCCACTTCAATAGCATAACCCTCCATAAGTCAGCAATAAACAAGACATAAACGTAAATTAAATATCATTTTTTAATTCCAAGTAAATATCCATAAACAATTCATAATTCAAGCTAATCAAAATCTGACATGAGGCCCTACATTCACTTTCTGTGTTCAGATAGTATCCACTCTGTGCCAAACACAGGCTATAAATGGAGCAGGATGAGTACTGGTGACCCCACAGGTAAGGATTTCATACACTGATGTTATATGTGTACGGTTGTAGAATATATATAATACAAATACCGGAAATGCTGGTTGAAATAGGCCATGCCAGTAGCTTCTTCAAAGTTTCAAAACCAATATGCAACCTATCTTAACATAATTTATGCTGGAGCTATATGAACTTCATCATTCATGTCAGAGAATAGGTGGTAAGCTACAGGTTTTGTACTCCTCTTTACAGCTTTTGATTGTTTGAATTTTTTTCCACATGGCCATGATGGGTATATTTTCGATATTGCACTAAGCTAAACTAACTGTTCCTGCAAATGCTGCCTCTATTCTGCAGCGGTTGAGCCAAGGCCTGATAACACAGAACATGAGCACTGGCTGTATAACTTTGGACAGTATTGTAAGTATTCTCATTTTATTTTGGAATAATACATTTACAGTATGCCAAAAAGCTTATGCAATGAGTTTATGTTATCCACGTGTTATAACACATGTTCTGCATGAACATGGCTCTCTGTGAGGGTTTCTAGCTGAAATAATATTGCTTCGCTGGTTTAACCTGGTCTCCTAACATGGTCAGGATGGTCTGGTGGGAAGCTTCCATGAAGTATGTGAAGGCAGTGAGTAGTGTGTGGACTGCACACGCCATATAACTACAGCGTCTGTCCCTATGTCTGGATTCAAAAGAGTCTTTGTTGGGAGCCTCAGTCATGCTGTTAATGCTACTGGACTCTGGTTTTTACCACAGTGTCAGAAATCCAGGGTCAGTTGATATTTGAGTTATTGACTAGTAAAAACCTGCCCCTGTCCCTGCCTGGTCCAGATTTCCTTTTATAAACATTTAGTTAGGTAGCTTATTAAATTAAGTTTAATTAAGATTTTTCATCATTTCTAATAATTCATGCATTGGTATAATAAAAAGAATATTTGTACTCATACCTATACCGCAATTCAAGCCTGGATTAATGAGAAGAAACGTTTGCCAGTCCCCCAGCTTTACTGCGTATTTTTTCAAAGTATTGGTCGTGGCTGTAAAATTAGCTCAAGTGAGTATTTTACTGGTTGTGTAACTGTAGTTAGAAGGGGTCACCATCACTGTGAACCACTGTGTCTTTGTGAAACTGGAGGTCTGATTCATGTGTACATGATTTCTGATTTCAGCTCCTACGCCAGAACACAAGCCTGAGACGAGCCACTCCACAGGTGTGTCAAAGCGCACAGTTTCTTACAGTGAACAATATTGCTAGATAGTCCAGCTTAAGAAACCATGACCCAATACAGAATTGTTATTTATTTATTTGATTAATAACTTCTTTTTTTAATGATGTATATTAATTAGTTTGTGATTATTGTCACAGAGTTGATTGCTGGGCAAAACCCATTCGAGTCAGGTGAGACATCTTTTCATTTGAAAAATGTGCCTACATGAACATTTGCAGAACTTCAAAACTTACCTATACACACTATCCACTGCATTTTCCCTTAGCAGTAAAACACCAACATTTTTTATCCGATTCTTCTTCCTCTTTGTTTTATTTTAGATTTAGATTTAACACTCTTTCAGAAGATGTGTAATCGTGCCTCCATAAAAGGGTCAAAGCACAGAAACCTGGAAAATGAACTTCTAATTATATAGGCAAATAATTTAATAAGTTTGGACTTGATAATGTAGTCATACAAATAGATCTTCAAAGTATGATAGAAAAAGTTCACGATTTTCCTAACATGTATTTGGGTTACACTTTATTTTGATTAATATTTAATATGACTATATTTTCCACTTTAGACATTCTACTAACTATAAGTAGCTGCTGGTTGTTTAAAGTGGACTATGAAATTAAAGTGTTATCTGTAATTGTAACGTCCTCTCATCTTTCAGGTTTCAACCCACCAGGACGCAACCCAACAGCCAGAGTTTCTGAACTCATGTCTCAAGGAGATCCAAGTACAATTCCTTCATGCCCCTTTGAAACTGTCACTGATTGTGAGACTTTTCAGATTTTTTTTGCTGATTTTTGAGAATTTTCATCTTGTCTTTGTAGACTGCAAAGTTGATATTGCATTCCTCATGGATGGCAGCTGGAGCATTGGGAAACGTCGCTTTAAGATTCAGAAAGACTTCCTTGTGGAGGTTTCTCAGGTCATTAATGTGGGTGTAGCTGGACCCATGATGGGCATCATTCAATATGGGTAATGTGTCCCTGTCCACTTAAACACTTGAAGTACTGTATAAATAACTGGTTTTAGCATAAATAAATGTTCACTCACTTGGATAGCCACTGAAATAAACAGTCAATATACTGTCAGTGTCTAAATTCAAAACACATTTACACAAGTTCTGCTCATATGCATAAATGGATATGACTCTACTGAATCCAAGGAACTTACAGCAGGTTTAATTAACATATAATACATTATTCAGTGAACTCTGTGTTTAATAGGGGCACATTTGTACATCTCTATGATCACTGCTGTAATTGCATTGATAATTTGCAAACCTAAACATGCACATACACAGGTAGATCATGTTAATATAACATATCATATTTAATATAATAATTCATTTCTGATCCAGGGATGATCCAGCCACAGAATTCAGTCTGAAACAGTTCTCCAGCTCCAAGGATCTGAAGCCGGCCATCAGCAAAATAGTCCAGAAGGGTGGTCTGTCCAATGTAGGTGAGTGAATAACCCTGAACTATACCCCGAAGACCAAAGAGCAGAAGCCATCACAGGGTTTCACTGAATTGACCCTGTTTGCACATCACCGTTTCAAATAAGACCGAAATCCAAGCTGGGAACTGTGGATAATTACAGGGCTGGTGCCACTTTGTGGTGTTTTTGTGACCAAATGCCTGAGGTTTATCCAACCTAGAGATTAGTTTTTCACTTTGGTTGTATGGTTTGTGTTATAGATAGTGTTTCACTTTAATATAACAGTGGGATCCTGTAAAAAAAAAGCATCTGTCTTCTCTAGCAGAGCTATAAAGTTAAAGATAGCCTGAGGACACAACATTATCTGATTTGATGAATCTGCTTGGATGATGTTTAATCAGGACCATAGCCCTTCATCTTCTGTATATGATTTACTGAAATCTGAAATCCCTGAGGGCAGCAATGACCCCCAAAAATATTTGGGCAATAAAGTCATGCACGATATATGAATTTTAGATAGCAAAATATCAAAGCAAGTGCCATTTATTGTAGAGAAAGATTATACATCCGTCTACAAATTTCAGTGCTTAAACAGGAATGTTAAAACAATAGGTCTAGTGTTACTAGTGTACAGTGTTAATTTAGTTGACGAATAATCTTCGTCATAATGTTCGTCAACGCCATTTTTTTCACTGACGAAAACAAGACGATAATGAACAAAAACTAATTTGAAATGACAAAAACTATGACGAAAAACTATTACTACTGATTTTCGTCAACGAATAAAAACTAGACGAAAATTTTATGGAGAGACAATTGGAAAGAGATTATTTCAGAACAAACGTGCTGTGTGGTTCGGAGGTTGGATGTGTACATGAACTGTATTTATAAGCTATACACTTGCTGCACGTCTCATAAAACATTCAAAAATCTCAATATGTG
>JAUMHI010000054.1:263401-285102 GCA_032359435.1 Enteromius unitaeniatus | reverse complement strand
ATAGCGTTATGGTTTTGAAATTTTAGTTTAAAAGCTTGGTTATAGTGTTTTAGCAATCGAGAAAAACTGTAATATCATCTGTGGTCACATTGTCCAGACATGTCTAAACACAGGCCCGTAGTTCGAACGAGCCACCCCCCACTGCCAAAGGTGCAGAATTTTTTGTTATTATTATTATTATTATTTTTTGAGACAGATTAAAATTGTTGGGCATTATTTAAAATAACACTTTATTTAAAAAAAAAATAAAATCTGTGAGGCGGCATCCAGCGGTGTATAATGTATAATATGGGTCAAAAAGAGCAGGAGAGACGGAAGAGAAAGCAGGCAGCAGCGTCATTATCGCTGAATATTGAACATATGTTCAAAAAGACTGCCAAACAGAGTAAGTCTGTTATATATACTACTTCAAGATCAAATTGCTAACGCTAGTTAAGTGTAGGGTTGCCAACCGTCCCTTGAAATACAGAATCGTCCCGTATTTACAAACAAAAGTATGCATCCCGTATTGAGCTTAAAAGGGACGCACTTTGTCCCGTATTTCTATGAGAATCAAAAACAATAAAAAAACATTCACATCAGTGTTAACTCAGTGCTAGAATTACACTCATCGGACACTACACTTATTCGCAATAACAAATATACATAAAGTCTTGTCGATTAAACATTCCATATGTGTGCTGTCCGGCCGTTTTAAGTGTGCACTGAACTAAGATATTTATCACATGTGATTGTGGTGATACTGTCACAAACACACAGCGTTAAACACAGCTGCTTGTGTCAAAAGTGAAAGAAAACAATCAAGAGATAGTTCACTCAAAAATTATAATCGTGTCTTTATTTACTCACTTACATGTTGTCTCAAACCTGTATTAATGTTTTGTCTAGTGCTAAACGCAAAATAAGATATTCTGAGTAACCAAACAGTAGCTGGTCCTCATTGAATGTAATACAATGTTCAACAGAAAAAAGAAACTCATTCAGATAAAAACGAGCTGAGAGAGAGTAAATGATGGACCTTTCAATACTGCTGAATACACCTACTCTTCCTGAAAAATAAAAGCACTGTTTGTTTATATTATGTTTATTTATAATGTGTATCTATTCAAATAACAAAGACAAAATGACAACGATTTTTTATCTTTGCTCATTTTGGCCTAAATATCTGCCCTTCTTTATTTTATACTTTAAAACTTGAAAGGCTTTGTTTGTATACAAAAGATTAATAAGTGTGACTGTACTGCTCAGACAACTTGCAAAATAGTAAAATCAATGACAAATATTAATGATATAATCCTGATATTTTTGACATATTGCCCACCCCTAGCTCTGTAGTTTGCAAAATAGTCTTAAAAACCAAGTTAAAAAAAGAATTGTGATTAAAATCGTAAATCGTGATTTCCCAATAAAAAATTGTTAGATTATATTTTTCCATATCGCCCACCCCTGTATTCATCTACTTAAATCAGGGTCAAGTCAAATAGTTAAAAAATCGTTTCACACACAAATAAAGGGGCTTAAAAAATAGCCCCTTTATTAAAAAACCAGCGGGCCTGAAACATGTTTTCCTCCGGTACCGTCATCAGAGGAACGCGGAAACGAGCAGCACGCGGGAGAACGGGGCTTTAACTCGTGTTTGTGTTTTGAGGCGTCTGGCGTTCCGTACAGCGTGGCGCAGTTACCCTGTAACTACGTCACATGATTTAGAATTTGTAGACAAGAAATGAACACATAAGCACGTTTCTGCCGGAGGAGGAGCGAAACACAGATCCTGTTTACGATTGGTGAAATTCACAGCGGAAGTGTTTTCTGATTGGTCACAGTGACAGCGGACTTTTTATTTTCGACAAGCGTTACAATCGTTTGTGGTTGTAATGTTAATCATTTTAATCTATATATCTTTTACGTAAACATTTAATTAATTCATCTCATTATCAGGCACCAGAACGTCGCGTGTTGTGAATGAAGCCCCGCCCACTCGACGCCGAAGGTTCACTCCTGTGAATGAGCGCTTCCTTTCTACGAACGAAGCTTCCGGTTCTTTCTTTTCCTCCGGTGCGATCTGAGCACAGTCGCACATGTCCATCTGCCCCACAACATCTAAAATGCCGTCTAAGATCCTGCCTGAAGTCGATCAGAGCACACTGACGGAGGAGATGGAGAACGGCCTGCAGCTGCTGAAGGTGAGAGGAGCTCGCTTAGCGATGCTAATCACACACACACACACACACACACACAGAGTTCTGACTGATGCTAATCACACACACACACTCTCACACACACTCACACACACCGTCTCATCACTAACCCGCGTCACCCCGCTCAGAGCGGTTCTGGGGTTAGGGTCACTTCTGTCCTGAAAGAGCCTGAAATCAGACACGTGCTGGTTTTCTTGTTTCTGTCCTTCCTTCAGAAACTCTGCTCACGTGGAGCCGATACATGTGACGTCAGTTTCATCGGCGATCACGTGTGATTAGCATACACACCGACATCACGTGTGTGTGTGTGTGTGTGTGTGTGTGTGTGGCTTTTTAGAAATAAAAGAAATATTTACGACATCTGTCTCTGGTGTGGTGTAGTTTGAGGAAGCTCCAAAACTTGTAAAACGTTTATTTAGATTGTGTTAAACCAGTGTAATTTAATCACAATAAACAACCTTTTCTTCCGGAGGTACTTACTCTTGAATGAGCCTCGTCTCCACTTTCAGTCATTTCTTTAATATGACGCCGCTTCCTCTCCCGGAGCCTCATGGGATAGGAAAGTGTCCATGGTATGGCTACAACAGAATTCGGCCGGAAGCAGCAGGTCATCCGGGTACTTCTCGCCTACTGAATTTTGAATGCTATGAATTCGGACACACTACTCGCCTCGCATGCTGTTTTTCACATGCTAGATAGTAGATAGTAGGGAAGGATGCCATTTCAGACGCAGCAACAGTAGGGCAAAAAAGTATTTAGTCAGCCACCAATTGTGTAAGTTCTCCCACTTAGAAAGATGAGAGAGGCCTGTGATTTTCATCATAGCTATACCTCAACTACAAGAGACAAAATGAGGAAAAAAACCCCAGAAAGTCACATTGTAGGATTCTACTCTGTAAATTCCTCTGTAAAATGGGTTTTGGTCATCTACAAACAAGCAAGATGTCTGGCTCCCACAGACCTGTATCTTCTCCTTTAGTCAGCTCCTCTGTGTTACCTGTGTTAATGACGTCTGTTTGAACTCAGTATCAGTATAAAAGACAGCTGTCCACAGCCTCACACACTCACACTCCAATCTCCACTATAGCCGAGACCAAAGAGCACAGAAACAAAGCCGTAGCCCTGCAGCAGGCTGGGAAGACTGGGGCATCATGCTTTGGGCCAGTTTGTCTGCAAAGCGATCAGGACGACTGATCCGTGAAAAAGGAATGGGACCATGTATTGGGATTTTTTTTTTTCCCTCAATACTTTTTGCCGTTAATGAAACCTACATGTTTCTTCCAGTCTTTCAAGCTCTTCTTCCACCATTTGGTTGATTGGGAAACACTAAAAGATAGATAGATAGAACTTTATTAATCCCTCGGGAAGGATCCTCTGGGAAATTTTTGAATAGTCACTATATAGATGACGTGACCTCATCAGAAAACTATCTGGAGTATTTCTAGATGTATTTCTGAAAGTCTGTTTGTACCTTTTGATGTGTGGCCATGTTGACGTTCAGTGGATCGATGGAAATGATGAGAGACTAATAATCAATATCTTATATAGTGGCCATTTATATTTGCATACGAACATAACAAAACAACGTTTTCGGCATTCCTCTTGTCTTTGGCAGCTTCTCGTCCACATTCTCGTTGAATCTGCAGATATGGCCTTGTTTAGAGGTCTGGCCAGTAGATAGGGGTCGTGTTTTCACAGCCTTGGTTAGCAAAAAAAAAGGAAAAATCAAGAATACAAGAAAATGTGTATTTACTGTTTATTCAAGGTCTTTAAAGGTATTTTGATACTTAATTTCTATCTAAATATTTAAGAATTAAATGTTTGTTGTCAGTTGAAAGGCTTTCTTGCATTATTATGATTATACATGGCATAAAATGGTCTTGAAGGTGCCAGGCCTAGAGAGAATATTATAAATCTGTGATATTATTATAAATCTAAAAAAAGTGCCCCAACATCATATGACTGAATGATTTCTGGAAGAAGGAATGGTGGTGGTGACTGGATCGTATGTCCAGGGCTGGATTCAGACTGAATCAAGTGATCAAGACCGCTCTTAACAGCAGTGAAAGTATTTTTCTCTGTCGTAAAGGACCGCTGATAGCTTACTTCTAGATAATTCTTGTTTCTTGTTTTCTCCAGAAAAAGAAAAAGAAAGCTAAAGAACAGAAGGCAGAGGTAGACGAGTGTGATTCACCAGCTCCTAAGAAGAGGAAGGCTGAGAAGGTGCCCACCGAGTCCACAGACGTGAACGGAAACACGGACACACAGCAGGTCAAGGTAAGCTTTCTTTTGCTCTCAGCTAATCATTATCCTGGAGCACTGGTTTACTGAAATCTCTGCGCAGCTGAAAAAGAAGAAAAAGGCCAAAGTGGAGGAGGTGATGGGAGAGGACAGAGAGATGCATAAACCATCTGTGACAGCTGTAGTAGACACACCTGCACCGTCCAGCGAGGACTCGGACAGCGACCGGGAGAAGGTGTGTGCTCCTCTGCTCCAGGTCATGACTGGGATGGTAATCGATGTGTTGTGTGTGTGTGTGTGTGTGTATATAAAGACATGTCTGAATGCGTGGTGCTTTTCTCGGAGTTCAGTTCTAATATCTGCAGGACCTGGCCTAGATAATCAGTGTCACAGTGCTGTTTTTTATTCTTCAAAAATGTCTTTAGTTTTATACACAATATTTTCTGTTCTTGCACCATTTCAACAACAAGAAATAATAACCTCAATCAAAATCATTTTGCGTCTCTGAGCAGCTTGACAGTGATTCATATCTGAGTGAACCAAGCGTATAAAGCAGGCCTCATCAAATCTTCCCCTGGAGCTCCAGCCCTACCTGTGCGTATACACTGATTAACATGCTCGGGTGCGTCTGATCAGGGTTGGATCCGAACTCTGCAGTCCATCAGACCTCCAGGGGAAGATTCGATGAGGCCTGGTATAAATGATTCAGACCTACTGACACCTGCTGATGCTTTTCATTTCATATTCAGAGTATCTTTTGTTGAAATAATTTCGAGTGTCCGTATACGCTTTTAGAATAAAATGTATAACTTGGTTACCACTTTGGGAAAGGTGACTATCTATCAGTCACCAGTACACAGAATATGAAGAATATCATAAAATGTAGCTGGCCAGACCAGCACAATAACAAAATATCTTCTAATTATCGTAACCGATAAAATCCTGCAAAATATCAAGATCCTAAAATGATCATCCATAAGACTGAAGCGACTCACAAGTGTTGACCGTGGGCTGTGTGTACAGGTGAGATTACAGATTACACACAAGTGCTTCTGCTGTTCAGGTCGACTCAGAATCTCCACTCATTCAGAAGAGCTCATTCTGCTTCCACGTAGCGTCCCAGCCCTGCTTCAGTTCATAGTGAGCTGCTCCGCTGAGTTCTGATCATCGGATTATTTGTGTTTAGGAAACCCCGGAGCAGAAAGAAGGAGCCTTCTCCAACTTCCGGATCTCCCAGAACACCATCAAACTGCTGCAGGGTAACGCTCCTCTCAGCCTCAGAAACACAGCTCTCACATATACTCTGGCTTTTACAGCAAATACTTCCTCTGTCTTTTAGCCCGTGGTGTTTCGTATCTCTTTGACATCCAAGTGAAGACCTTTAACTCTGTGTATGATGGGAAAGACGTGGTGGCTCAGGCCAGGACCGGCACTGGGAAGACCTTCTCGTTTGCGGTTCCTCTGGTGGAGAAGCTTCAGTCCGAAGGGGATGACCGCAGGAGAGGCCGGGTCCCGAAGGTATTTTTGTTTTCTAGTATAGTCTAAATCATGATGCAGTTACTGATTTAATATAGCGCCTACACAGAGGGATCACTACATATAAGTTAAACAGCAGAACGATACATTTCAATCTTATCTCTGATCAAAGGATTTTTTTTATATTTAAAGAACAGTGCTTTAGTTTTAATGTAATGGTTATTGGTGTTTTTTATTGACCTGTATGTGAGCACTGTGTGTTTATGATGTGAAAGTGGCTCACAACCTTAAATATTGTCGTTTTGAGCTGTACAGTGCTGTGGCTGAATGTTTAGGCCTGCTATGCTACTGGATCTTAATGTTGAAAAACGGAAGTCAGATTAAATAACCTGTAGATATTTATACTCAAAAACAAAACACACATTCAAAAAATCATTTTACAAAAACTGTGGCTTTCCAAAATTAATGTGATGCATTCTGGGATACTGAAGGAGGAAGGTTCCTGTGTGCTGTTTACTTGTTTGCTGCATTTAGAGACGTTTTATATGAAGACTCACTTTAATGGCACTGACTTTGAAATTATAAGTTGATACAATTAGGGTTGGGTACCGAAACCCGGTACCATTATAGCACCGGTACCTAAGTAACCGTTATGTACCGAACCGAATCAAAATGCGGATTTCGGTGCCTCATTTCGGTTCCGTGCCTAAACGACAAACCCAATATATCCATGGCGGCAAATCTATGGCATTAATAAGCGAGCGCACCACTGATGCAGGCGCGCACGGTAAATCATTTCTGCGAGAGGAAAACTGCTCTATACGTGAAGAAACGGGAACCCGCGAGCTCATCTCAAACCCTCGTGTGCACGTGATGTGTCATCTGCGAACATGTTTATTTTTGTCAGTCGTGTCAGTCTTGGATGACTGTTATAAGATGATTTATTCACTTGACTTGAGACATGGCATTGGAGCATATGTTAGTAATTGTTTCATAAGCTTAGTTTGATTCGTTAATGATTTTTTCTTCATTTAATGTAATTTAATATATTGTTTAGAGAGTAAATCTTTTTCAGATACTTTATGAATAGACCTTTTTAAGCCTTTCATGCAATTTCATAAATCATTCAAGTGAACAGTTGTACAGTTTCATATTATTTGCATATTGAAATCCTCTTTGTAATAGATATGATTATAAATCAAGAACAAGGCATTCACAGCTGTTTATAAACTGCTTACTAATGACTATTAATGTTGGAACAATGCTTTCTAAAGGATGAACCGACTGTTTAATCCTTAACTAATGATTCATAGTATTCAGTTATTATAAAGTGTTACCATTTTTATTTTTTAAGTATCGATTCAGGCACAGTTTAGGCACCGGAACCGTTTGAAAAGTATTGATTTGGCACCGGTATCGAAAAACCCCTAAACGATACCCAACTCTAGATACAATGAACCCATCTATATTCCCACTGTCAGCCTTACCCTCCCAAGCTGTGTCCGTCAGTAGATATGATGTCCACACAGGTGCTGGTTCTGACACCGACTCGAGAGCTGGCCATTCAGGTGGCCAAAGACTTCAAAGACATCACCAGGAAACTGTCTGTTACATGTTTCTACGGAGGAAGCTCATACAACCCACAGAGTAGGCCTTCAATCATTCTACAGTTGTTGTTGTTGTTTGAAATGTTCAGCTAAGTTATGTTACTAAATTATGTATGGTAAGTTGTGACTAAAATGGGAAAATATATGTGTACACACACAAAACATCCAGCTTGAGGATCTGTAATAACCTGAGGATTGTGTGTGATCAGTCGAGGCCATCCGCAATGGCATTGACATACTGGTGGGGACGCCGGGACGAATCCGAGACCACCTGCAGAATAACAAGCTGGACCTGTCTCAGCTGAAGCACGTGGTGCTGGACGAGGTGGACCAGATGCTGGACATGGGCTTCGCAGAGCAGGTGGAGGAGATCCTCTCTGTGTCATATAAGAAAGGTAACCCAGTCCGCTCCAGACAGCATCTCTTCAGAAACACGCTGTGCTTCTCTGAACTTATTTATGAATTTATGAACTCTTGTCTCACAGATGCAGAGGTCAAACCACAGACGCTGCTGTTCTCAGCCACGTGTCCCGCCTGGGTTTATGAGGTGGCCAAGAAATACATGCGTCCTCAGTGCTTGCACGTGGATCTGATCGGGAAGAAGACCCAGAAAGCCGCCACCACAGTTGAGGTAAAGCAGCCTGCTCTGTTCCTGAAGTGACCTGTTAGAATTGTTCCGTAAACATAACGGGGCTTCTTAGTCGTGTCCAAGGTAGAATAAAATCATTCTGAAATCAAGAGCTCAGAACAAAACTGCCTTATTACCGCATAGAAACATCACACAGTGATAATATAAAAAAATAAGTACAAATAATAATGAGGTTTGAAGAGGATCCAGACTAGGGGTGGGCGATAGGACGATGTTTGATCGTGGGCGATAAAAGATTCTCCACAATCTGCTTTTTAAGGAATATGGTAGTATGGTGATATTTTATCATTTTCGTCTCAATCTGCTGCACAGCGAGAGACACACTCCCATCCGTCTTAACTCACCGGATTCTCAGTCACTAAACTACATGATTCACTTTAAAGTTATAGTTATAGTTTATAGTGTTTCCTCTTTCAATACTGCTGAATACACCTAGTCTTCCTGATAAATAAAAGCACTGTTTGTTTATGTTTTTATTAGTGGTGGGGTGTTATCGGCGTTACCGTGCTGCGTTATCTCATCGCGCAATTAAAAAAAATATATCGCTGGTAATCTATTCACAAAGTTGTGTTGGGAGCTGGGTCTATTCTACACAAACTACTTCAGTTCAACTATTATGACTTTTATTTGTAGTAAAGCCATGTTTAATTTTGATAAACAAAACATATGTAACCGAGTGCACGTGAGTAATCTTACCTGATACTGATATTACAATAGCCAGTCTTAACGTGATCTGAGTCTTTATTTGTGTTTATTTTATAAATCACGTGCGTGTGGTGAAGCATCTACGGCATATCTCGTTGGCTAAAACACACAAGGAAACGCGTTGTGAAATATAATATCACAGACATGTCATTCGGACTCTAGAATTGTCAAAGAGGTTGTGAGAGAAAAACACAGACGTGGCAGATTCGGATGGGATAAAAATCACCAAGTATATCTGTGAAACAAAACACTTTCTAACGACCGCCTGTAAAGCTAGTCCCGTACCAATAGGGCTTTACTTTTAGTCCTTGTTTAGGTAGAGAACACATTCTGAATGACGCTGGCAGAATTCATATTAGCCATTTTAATCTAGATGAATAAAATGTGTCTATGCCCACCCCTATTTTATGTGTAATGTTTATCTATTTTATCTTTGCTCATTCTGGCCTAAATATCTGCCCTTCTTTATTTTATACTTGGTTACCTTGAAAGGCTTTGTTTTTATAGAAAAGGTGAATTAGTTTATCTGTACTACTCGGATAACTTACAAAATAGTCAAATCGGTAACAAAGAATCATGATATAATATAAATCTTTTGAAAAATCATTGTAATATGATATTTTTGCCATATTGCCCACCCCACGTCTGTAATTTGCAAAATAGTCTTAAAAACAACTTGGAAAAGAATCGGAATAAAAAACGTGAATCGTGATTTTTTATTTTTTTTCCCCAGAAACAATTGTGGTGATATATTTTTCCCATATCGCTCACTCCTAATCCTAACCCTGAGTCTAAGCCAGTCAGGGTTCCTCCTCCAGGTGCTGTCTTAACACTCTCATAGAGTCACGCTTTCGTCTAATGTGATGAAGGACAGTGAGACACATGCATAACTGTGTAGAAGTACCATCTCTTCACTAGTTCAAGACTAGTGTGTTATATCATTGACCAGAGCTAGTAACTTGGATTTGGATTTTTAGTGTGCTGTCTTGTGGGTAACACTACGTTTTAGTTTTATTGTGTTCATGTTAGTGTATTGTACATATATGGTAAGGGTTACTTGCATGGAATTATGCACAATTAATTATTATAATAGTAAATACATGTAATGTGTCTAAGAAGGACATCTTAAAAGTGCAATTTCTAAATTATATATTTAATAGTTTTCATTTCAGATTTATTAAATTCATAATTTGTTAATTGTTTGTCAGTTGTGTTGTTGAGCTCTGTCTGGTTCTCTGGCGCAGCACCTGGCCATCACGTGTCACTGGTCTCAGCGGGCGTCCGTCATCGGTGACGTCATTCAGGTGTACAGCGGCAGTCACGGCCGGACCATCGTCTTCTGTGAGACCAAGAAAGACGCCACCGAGCTCTCCCTGAACTCATCCATCAAACAGGTGCAGCCCTGCTCACTTCAAAACATTCCTGCAGGTGGTTTACTGACAGCATGCAAAAAGCGCCTTATGTGTTTCTGAAAGTGACATTTCATGCAGCGTGTAACACAGCTCTGTAAAGTGAAGGAAAACATCCTGTTAAGTGTTTATAAAGTTATTGTCTCTCAAATCCCAAACCGTTTCACATTCAGGTCAACATCAAACATTAGCCTATCACCTGCTCACTTGTCACCAGCTGCTGAGGTGAAACAAGGGAAGGCTGTCCTCAAATCCTCACATGGTAGTTTAAGACATGGTTCTTCCCCCCCCGCTCCACATCTCGTGTGTTGTTTAGACTTCATCGCACACGTGCAGTGCTTTCCTCTTCAGTTCTCAGAGTGATCAAAGTGTGATTGTGATGGAGCTGAGATTAAATGTGTTTGTGTGAAGGCTATCAATCTTTTTTGTGTCTCCTGTGGGTTCAGAGCGCACAGTCGCTGCACGGAGACATTCCTCAGAAACAGAGAGAGGTCACGCTCAAGGGCTTCAGGAACGGCTCGTTCGAGGTGCTGGTGGCCACTAACGTGGCGGCCCGAGGCCTGGACATCCCGGAGGTGGACCTGGTCATTCAGTGCTCTCCTCCAAACGTACGGCTGCTCTCTCTCACTTCACATTGTTGATTTCCTCCTCAATAATTCAGTTCTAGTTATTTTGCTGCACCTTTAGTAATCTGTGGCTGCTTCTGGTTTTGCCCAGTTATACTACTCTTTTTATTTGTTTGGTCTCTGATGAGTCTCAGCTGATAGGACGTTTTTCCTCTCTCACTAGTTTAAGATCATTTTTATTAGCTTAACCTTGTGTTGTAAACGCAGGATGTGGAATCATATATCCACCGATCCGGACGGACTGGCAGAGCCGGAAGAACAGGCATCTGTATCTGTTTTTACCAGCGTAAAGAGGAGAGCCAGCTCAAGTTTGTGGAGCAGAAAGCGGTGAGAGACTCTCAGAGGAGCCTGTGTGTGTGTGTGTGTGTGTGTGTGTGTGTGTTAACCAACTGATGATGGAGGATGTGTGTGATCAGACAGATGTCACATACAAGATATTTGTATAAACACTGATAAATCCTTATTTTCCAAAAGACCTCTGCAGTCATAGCAATGCATGTTACTATTCAAACCTGTCAGCTCGTATTTATTTACGGTGGAATATTAACAAAACATCTTCATGGAATATGATCTTAATATCTAAATGATTTTTGAAAAATGGAATAATTTTAATCCATAACAGTGTATTGTTATCTATTGGGACTCTGGTATTGATTGGGCCGAGGTGACCTTCCGTCCTGATCATGTGTTGTAAATGAAGCATGATGTCATGGCTGATCTAACGTCTCTTGTGTTCACCTGCTCCAGGGAATCACCTTTAAACGGGTCGGGGTCCCAACAGCCAACGACATCATCCAGTCGTCCAGTAAAGACGCCATGAGGTCAGAGTCGTTCAGATGAATTACACGGGTGAATGTTGGGGTGTAACATCACAGACTGAGTGTGTTGAGTGTGTGTGTGTAGGTTCCTGGACTCTGTGCCGGCCGTGGCGGTGGGGTATTTTCGTGAAGCGGCGCGGGAGCTGATTGAGCAGCGCGGGGCCGAGGAGGCGCTCGCGGCGGCCCTTGCTCACATCTCAGGAGCCACCAGCCTGGAGCAGAGGTCACTCATCAGCTCCGACGCTGTACGTCCTCCACTCACAACAGCTCTTACAGCACTGCTGCTTTATTACTGTTTTCTACAGAGTCAGCAGTCTAACACGTTCAGCACAGTGCTGGCCGTCTGCGTGACTTTTCCAAATCTGTGTTCTTCTGTCAGGGGTTCACCACCATCGTACTCAACTGCTCTCAAGAAATGCACAACATTGGTTACGCCTGGCGCAGCCTGAAGGAGCAGCTCGGGGAGGGCATCGATGAACACATCAAACGCATGACCTTCCTCAAGGGCAAGATGGTACGTGAAGACCTCATGCAGCGCTCTTCAGTGACTGGCAAAACCTATGACTACAGACTAATGACAAATGAGAAACAAAGGGCTAACTACTTGTGTGTGCCTGAATTAGTGGTGTAGTACACACACATTTATATGTGCACACACTAAGGTCAGGACAAGCCTTTACGAAAAGTACTCTGCATTTAAATGAAACATTTCTAGTCGAAGCGTGTATCAAATGCTAGGAATAGCACTCTGTTCTGACAGTCGCCGTGACGACTGCACAGACCTCAGTAATCTATTAATAATTAGTCATCCTGTACTATTCTGCATTTTCACTCATCACTTAAACACATTTGCACACATCTCTAAACACTCACTCAAGGCGTAATCTTCTGAAGGATGTTTATTTCTGAATCATGGTATCGGTGTGTCTGTGTGTTTTTTTTTTTTTAAAGATTTTTTTCTAACACGTCCTCTGTGTGTGTGTTTTTTTTCAGGGTGTGTGTTTCGACGTCCCGGTTGACAAAGTGAAAGAGTTTCAGGTACGTAGATGTGCTTGTGTGTTTGTAGCGGCTTGTAAAGCGACACTGGAGGACGTGTCCGTACACACGCGGCGTCTTTCTCAAGCCTCTGCGCTGTGTTTGAGAGTCTCGTGTTTCACCGGTGGAGGCTTGTCAACAGACGCCTGTCCTTGCTGACTCCACTCTGTCTCCGTGTCTCTGCAGGAGCAGTGGAAGGACTGCCGGCGCTGGCAGCTGACTGTGGCCACAGAGCTGCCCGAGATAGAGCAGAGCGCGCGGCAGATGAGCGAGCGCTCCTACGGAGGCTTCGGGGGCCGTGGCGGGGGACGAGGACGACGATCGTTCGGCTTCAGAGGCAACAACGGCTACGGCGGCAGAAGAGGAGGAGGAGGAGGCGGTCAGAAACGCAGCTTCAGCCAGGCCTTCCATTACTGATCTGGACTCTGTGACATGTTTTTAACGCCCTCAGGACCATCTAATATGCCGAGTTCTTTCACTTTCAGTTACGCCATTTTTACAGTCTGTTCCACTGATAATAAAGTGGTGTTTAATCGACAGCCCGGCTGCGTTTGAGTGCTTCTAAAACTCTCTGGCTCTTCTGACATGGGCTGGAACTACATTATCTTAAATGCTTTCAAATGATGCAGTAATATGATTAAAATCCAGCGCGTCCAGCCCTGCTGTGTTCCTCATTAAACACGTCTCATCCAGCAAATCAAAGTCCTGCGCTCGAATCTGGTCTAAGACTCATTCAGTGCTGGACTGTGAGCTCTCGAGTCACTCAAGCACCTGATTCAGTGCAAACATGACTCCGCTTGTCCTGAGCTACTCTTTATGTCCTGCTCATTCATTTGGGAATGAAGGCCACACACAGTTTAATCCAAAGAATTAGAAAATATTTATTTGAAAGATTTGACAAACAAATAAAAATAGCTGAGATCTTCTGTGGATAACTTATGTCACTGGTATTATTGACCACAAAACTCATAATCATAATTTATTACAACTGAAAATCATTCAGGCAGAGTTTCACTGTCCATTTTTTAACATACTAAGGGTTTCCTTCAGATTCACTGCAAAAAATAAAAACTAGAGATGTAGGATCCTGAACAAGATCTCAGTCGGTCTAGTCGTACGGAGCTGATGAGGTATTGTGAAGGTTACAGTCTGTGTGGAAGGAGTAACCGGAAAACTCTGTCTCGCCTGAAATCAGAGTTAACACATCTTAAGATTACATTAGATGGCATCAGTCTTAAGACTGATCTAGTGAACACTTAGAATATTATTTAGTTGTTTTACTGGATGTTGAGAGGTTTTCTTACTCAGGCATCCCATCCACATGGAGTTTGGCCTCCAGCCCCTGTCGCTCTCGTACGAGGGGCTCCAGTGCTCCAGGTTCTTCAGGTGATCCACGATCTGCAGAACATCATTCAGGGAGTTATTAACCAGAAGAGATCAAAACAAACCTTGGCGTTGGCTTAGTTTCTGCTGAAATGAGTTCACATCTTAAAAGAGCAATTCTGCTATCGTTTAGATGTTTGAAAGACTTTGCACAGGTTGAATACATTTTCATTTAACTTTTTTTTTTTTTTTTTTTTTTTTTTAATAATGGTTGACTGTTGACCCAAATGAAAACAAAAAAGTAATAAAGTAAATAATAATTTTGTGCTTTTGAACCATAGTAAAGTGCTCGAATCAAGTTGTTTATCTGTAGTTGCTGAAATATAAACTCATTAAGATCTGTGTCGCTAATGGGCATATTATACTAGAGATTGATTACAGTAATTTATCAGTTCACTATGGCTAATGTTACAGTATGCTGTAGCATTAATTTAGTGATGTAAATACTGTAATATATACATTATAAACCTGTCGAAAAACAGCATATGCTGGTTTGGTATGTTTTGATGCTAGGTTACGCAGGTCATGTGCTGGTCCGACAAGCTTAAACGTTGTCTTGTCTTCATAACCTGTTCCAGAGCCAGTCAAGTGTCCCGTGGAACCACTCATGATCACCTGGAAAATACCTTGTTATCGCTGAGACTGGTTTTTCATCAGATGCTCCAGCGTTTGTGTACAAAAGACAGTTTTTCTGCTGAAGATGCTTTTATTAGGCTTTCCAGCTTCTTGTTTACATCTCTGGCATTCTGAGAGCTCTTCTGCTCGAGTCCTAACCCATGTTTGGAGAAGAACAGCGTGTGGATCTTACCTTCAGCACAGCTTCTGTCTGCTCATGCTCGTCTGTCTTGTTCAGCTGCAGTCCTGTGGAGGTCATTGATCAGTCACTTTTAATCCTAGTTTAGCTAGTTTTATTGACTGTCCACAGACGAGTAAGTTACCCTGTGAGTAGCTGATGAGCGCTCTGTCCTCCTCCACACACTTGGCTTCAGCCATGTCACTGCCTCGTTCATCTGTCAGCTTCCAGAAGGCCTCTGTATCCATATGAGAAGTATGAATTATAACGGGGAAGGTAGCTAGAGTTTCAAGTAGTCACCTGTGGTTGGTTCACACCTGTAAATCTCTCCAGAGGTATGCTCCTTTGTGTTTGTGGAGGTGTAGCTGCTTTACTGTCGCTATCCAAACACCTCAAAGCTGAAGAGAAAAATCACAAACCCAGACTCTTTATGCATCAATGAGAATTATCTCAATCACATTTAGGAGCACAATACATGCAGATGCACTATATGTGAAGTCTAGGGAGGATTAAATAATATCCCAGAAGGTTTATACCTTTGCGTTTTTTGACTGTTTTGCTGTGTGGAAGGAGAATATAAACTCTGAAAGCGTTGTGGCCTTTCTTGATGCTCTTGTCCTGAAGCTCTTTGACGTCTGTCAGGGAGTTGAGGGCACATCTGAAGTTGGCTTTCCACGTCTTGGGATCGGGTTTGTCTATGCCAGGTTTGTATCGCCCTAAAATCCACAAGAAGCAGACTTCACAGCTGTATTCCCTGGACAAGCTGATTTAGCCTCTTTCAAACATGTTTGGTAAGTAATACAGTGATATTAAATGAGCTGTTCTGGAAGTTAGCAGTCAAAGAAATTCAAATCAGGCACATACCACAATTACGAAAGTAAAAATGCATTTTTATTATATACTAAAATACCAAACAAGCCACATTTATTTTAAATGACTTTGACAAAATTTGACAAACTATCTTTAACTCTTTCTGTTTGTCACTCTGTGGAATGCGTTGACGGTTTGTATGATTGTCTTCATGACGATGTAGTCAAAAAGAAATCTTTCTGATAAAAAGCATCATCTAATTGTCACATGGTTTGATATTTTGTATATTAATATTATGTAGATTTTTAGAAGTGTCCATAAATGTTTTGAGGCTGCTGAATATGGAACAAGTGTTTGTTGATAAGTTTCGCAAAACATCAGGTGAATCTTGCTGCTTTAACAAATGCCTAACATTTTTGACCTTTAACAAATCATACAGTATGTTAGTATATAGAATATACATTAGCATTCAAAGTCTTCACTTATTTATTTAGCCTGTTTATTTATTTGGTATTGTTAAATTTCTTTTGACAACCGACTGTTACAAGTGAAAGAAAAACTAAAACTGGGATATTTGAAAACTTTGCGATTTACATTTCTATGAAATATCTGTCTGAAACACATTTCCTGTCTGTTTCATTTGTTTGCATCAATGCCATGTTGATCATATTTTATCTCAAGATGATATCTCGTATTTGTCGGTGCTGTAATCAGAGAGATCAGGCTCGGTACCTGTGTGGATGGCCCAGTTTCGAAACAGAGTGGCATCCTTCTCGATATTCCAGCCGTGCCGGGCTGCATGCTTCCAAGGAATCTGGAAAACTCTGGCAGCCTGCAGTTACACAACAAGACATAGAAACATAAGAGTTACAAGTAAGTACAACATCTGTCTAACACTTAGTGAGTCTGCTTCAGATAGGAAGCCAGTTTTTTTTTCTCTATTCTGTCAGTTGTGGTCTGGCTTGATTTCCTGTGATATCATTGACTTGACTGCACAGATCCTCTTTAATCTGAGGTGAGCTGGAGGATGAGTGCTTGCTGCTGACCTTCTGCATTCCTAAAACAAAGTGTGCTGTTAAAATCTGAACAGAGGGGAGTAGAGCTCTGACCTGGTCCAGCCACACGACCCCAGGGTATCCGCCAGAGTCGATCTGCTCCTCCAGCCACGGCCGCAGACGCAGACGTCCCTGATGCATCTCCGTGTGCTTCAGAAGCTGCTCTGGCGGTCCTCAGAGTCGCTGCATCACACTCACAGCGCTCAAATCAGTGGCACACACTCAGATTACAGCAGGCTCGGTGACCTGCACCAACAGGTTTGGAGGCTTTCCTTACAACTGTGGGAGGATTTCTGTGGTAGTGAGGAGCCCGGCACAGGCCCGCCCCATGATGTGTTCCACTGAAAGAGAAACAAATACATCATATTAATGACAGGATAGCTGGAGGCCCTAACTAATAAACAAACATCCAGCAGAAGAAACTAAGTGTGCCTGATAGTTAGTATTAACCGCTGCTTTGGGCTTTCTCCATTCTTACTGTAATTGTGGCAAAATGGCCTTAGAAGTTTCACTTCAGGTTCTTATCAGACACTTGTGTGTTCTCAACTACATTTTTCTGCTTCACCTTGTTTCCCGTGAACTTCACTCAGCCGTTTATGCATCTCAGGTATTTTCCAATGAAACGGTTATTGGTTTCGCTCCTCTCTCAGCCAAGGCAGTGCAAATAGTTTGTTTTAAATAAAAATTCCAGCAAACAAACACAGAATGACTGTCAAAACAGCACTTTTCTCCACTATCTTGGTTGTTGATTAACCGTTAAAAACAGTGAATCAGGCCCAATTGGTCACACAATTAAATAACTCATGCATATCCAGGTTAGTCGTGTGTCCGTAAATAGATTTAGGAGTCTTGCATAATGCATAATTTGGATTATTTTGCATTTATATTTGTTTATTTATCAGATTCTTTTATCTAAAGCAAATTTACACAGAGCCGACGATACCTTTGTTTTAAATGTGTATTATAAATCTTGTGTTTTTATTCTTATTTTTCTGTTCAGCACTTTGGTCTGCTGCTGGGTGGTTGTAAAGTGCTTTATAAATAAAGTTGAATGAATAAATGAATGAATGAATATTTACAGCACAGAAAGAGTGTGTAGGAACTAGTGCAGCAGGAAACTGATTGCTTACGTTATATTTGACTGCGGATTGTTCCAGAGAGATGAGTAACTAAACACACACACACACACTGGTATTCGTATCATTCCACAAGCGTGATGTTGATTTTTTTCAGCTGTACAAACGGTATTTTCTATGCTCACTGTAAGCCATCATCTATTCCTCACGCAACTAAAAGCTATTTCAGATTTTTAAAAAACTTCTTTCTGTATGATTTATAAGCTTGTTTCCTCGTGAGGACCTTAAAGTGTCCCCACAAGGGCAAAATGTACTGCAGTTATCGTGTGGACATTTTGGTTGTCATAATGCAATGAATACCAGGTACAAACACACACACACACACACACACACAGACAAGATGCACATTTCAATGGATTGTTTACACGTATTGAACTTTTTACACCTTTATCTTCAGGCTACATCCTAATATAGTACTGCATACTTCAGGAACAGAACTGTAATATCTTAAGGAATGTGATTAACAGACTCAGCTGGTCTGACAGATACACACAGTATAGTATTTGTCAGTTTGACAGATTGTATAGTTTTTGACTTTATAGTACAAATCTCAAAAAGGTTGATAGTGTGTTGATAGCACTCTAACCCTAACTCTGCTCTCTCAGGGTCGTGATCAGCTGTGGATGATTACACACAGTACAGCTGCTTCTCAATAAACTAGAATGTCGTGGAAAAGTTCGTTTATTTCAGTAATTCAACTTAAATTGTGAAACTCTGTATTAAATAAATTCAGTGCACACAGATTGAAGCAGTTTAAGAATGTTTTTTCTGTGTTTAAGAAGTAGTTTAAGAATGTTAATTGTTCTTTTAACTTTACTGACAACCATCATAATAAATCTGGTGAAAGAAAGCCACTTATAAAACCAACATAGTTTTATAGTTTTGACTGTAAATTATACATCGACTTGTTTTATTTACATCTAAAAACTGTACAATTAACACCATTTAACTGTAAAATTACATTAAATGCCTGGTTAGATGTTTTACAGTTTTTCCCTGCATAGAGTACGGAAATTTACTGTTAACCTATTAACAGTTTTTTTCCTTAGCATTTGTACAGCATTTATCAGTTAAAATTACATAATTTTTTTACATTTATTATGCATTACTGCACACCCACAGCAGTCTCGACCCTCACAATCTCCTCGCATCACAGCGGTGGAGTGAACCTGAAGAAGATGATCTCTGGGATACTTCTGTCAGGTTTTGGAAAAAATAATGTCTCTGTTTTCAGGCATCATCACTAGAAAGCAAGAAGTGATTCAGTAGATAACCACTGATCTAAACAGAACTACTCAAGACAGTAACCAGCAGCTTCAGAGACAGAACACACCAAGGACTAAAGGACAGGTGAGAGCCACAGACTAAATCTGACAGGCACTCCAATTCATAATGTTTACTTTTTGTTTGTTTGTTTTTATTTTTATTTTTTTAACTAATATTGAGGTTGACAAAGTTCACAAATCCATTACTCGAGTGAAAGTATAGATACTACTGGTCAAATATTACTCCATTACAAGTGAAAGTTATGAACACACATTTTTTATGAGTAAATTTCCTGTCAATGCATAGTTATATTATTATTGCATTGTTTTATGTTATTCTTGCACTGTTTCTTCCTCTGAAGAAACCTCCTGACTACACAGACTAGTTGTAATATCTGTGTAATAAAGAGCTTTAAGAATGTTAAAAAACAAAATAAATCAAACAACTGAACATCTTTTGGAAGAAAAATGACTTTATAATCAAATTCTTATGAGTAAAATATCTCAGAAGTATATTTTCATTGTTATTCACAAACTTGAGCATTCCAGGATGATTATGAACTTGACATTATTCAGCCCTGGCTTCCTGTTTCACAGAAATATAAATAGGAGGGAAAACAAGAACAAAATTCCCCCAAAATTCATCCATCACAATAAGAAAAAACACAGAATATATTTCTGATATGCAGCAAAAGATTATTGTGAAGTGGCTTTAACACTCATACCCAGCATCACAAAACAGCCCGGGGGTGTACACACATCAAAGTGTATTCATTCATCCACATTTGAATCAAGTGTACAGTGAAAGTTCTTTAATAAGAAAAAAAAACAACTCAGCTACACAACCATAGCTACAGTATATAACTGTCCAACAGGAACACTGCTTTACGTGGCGGCAAAACATTTTGTTTAGAAAACAATGATACTGTCTTTTACAGGTCACTGATAGGCTGTCTATCACCTGTAAAAACATTTAGAGAAGAGAACTTTGAGTACACGAGTTTGAGCCTGTCAGCATGAAACGAGCGAAGCATGTTTAGCGTGCTGCTAAGGGAGGAGAATTAGGAGGGCTGCCGAGCCCTAAGGTGAACAGCCCTAAGGGCTCGGGAGAGGGAGGAGAAAAAACAGCCGGTTCCTAATCCTGAGTGCCCCCCAAAAGGGCAGCAGGATGAGCAGCCGCCAAACAGATGAGTGCCCCAAAGAATGCCGGGGACGAGAGAGGCTGCTGGACCTGGAAGAGAAGAAGTAGACAGGTTAGTCAATTCGTGGAGTGGGGGTCGATATGGACGGGATTTTTTTTTTTTGTGGACCGTCCGGGGCTGGAGCCAATGAACTGGGATGCAGACACCAATGCTCAGGGGCTGAGGCTGATGCTTGGGATGGAAACAGGCTGGCGGAGGGACAAGGGCAATGAAGGATTTACAGGAAGGGGCCGAGAGGAGGTGGAGCCGAGTGTTGGGGTAAAGGAATTCTAAAGGAATGGGACAAAAAGATTTCCGTGGGGATGCCGGCTAGGTGCAGGGTGGTTTTCAGGTGCTTCTGGAACCAGAAACAGGTAACGGGTTTACTATGTTCGTCTATGAATAGCGGGTCGGATAGGGGAGCGGGGCTAATATTTCTGTATTGAAGGTAAGAAGGTCTGTTACTGTAAAGTTTTTAAAAATATGCATTGGCAGTTATGAAACAAAGAACCTTCTCACAAATTGAGCATTGTTTTCAGTTGTTTTGCTCTAGTATGTAATGATGTCTATAGTGTTTACATTTTTTAAATCTTCGATCTGCTCTTTTGGTGTGAAAGTTTGAGTTTTGAAGAGAGAAGGTGTGGTTGTGTTTTTGTAGCTTTAGAAAAGGGTGTTGTGTTTAGACATTGGGGAACATGGAGGAAACGTTTGTGAAATGTGTTTTAGCATTTGAGAAAAACTTTAATAATAGCTCAAAGCTAGTAAACTGAAATTATCTGACAATGAGCAAGTAAAGACTGTTTAAAATAATGACCAAACCACCATAAAGTTCATTCTGTAAACAAACTGCATCAGCCTTACAGATATCAACAACTGATCACGAAGGTCCAGCAGCATTCGAGCAGGAGTCTGACGGGCAATCTAAAAGCAGCACAATTTAAAAGTAAAAGAGAAAAGAGGAATTTAGGCCCAATCCCAATTCTATTTTCTACCCCTTTGCCCACCCCTCGCCCCTTGAAATAAAGAGGAAAGGGGAAGGGTTAAATATTTTCCCCTAAGACACCACTACTATACTGTTATATGTCATCATCCATTGTCACTAGCTCCTAACGTTACGTCAGAGGACATGCGCCGATGTAAGCACCGTTCATTTACATGTACACATAATGCTGTAAGCAAAACAAAACAATGCGTTACCGGGTATATGACATAAAAATTAATTTCCTAAAGTTTTTGCCTATTGCTTACACACTAAAACTGAATGCTTACACCAAAGCCTCAATACCTAAACTTCTTGTATCTTATCTTAAACAC
>JAUMHI010000054.1:229932-245776 GCA_032359435.1 Enteromius unitaeniatus | reverse complement strand
TTATTGTATTTTGAAAATTAGTTTTGCAGTTAAGTTTCCAATGTGTGATTTTGAGCATGAAATTAATTGTTTTGCCAGTTGTGTGTTTTAGGTGTGTTGGTGCGTTAAGAGTTTAGAAAACTTGTTAAATGTTTTGAAAAAACTCATAGCGATTGTAAAGAACTGTAATATGGCACCAGAGGCCTTCGGTCTTTTTGACATTATGGTAGATGTTCACTGATAAACTGTCAGCATCAGGTAACTGATGAATGTTGCTTGAAAGTGGCTGCACAAGGAAAGATAGATCATGCGTCGAGTTGGGAGAGCAATAAAATAGTTAATTTTTTTGTGGGACAATCTAAAAATAAAATAAATTGTCAAAAAAAAACCCACTTCACTGGTTTTGGCGCCCCTAGGGACCGGCAGCGCCCTTAGCATACCTATTCTGCCTATGCCCAGGACGTTATTCTCTTCACAAACATAAAATATAACAAAATTGAACTCCAAATGTAATAAAAGGGGAAATATTATGTGTACCCGGGCCACATCTGCTAAACAAACAGCAAGACATTTTCTAAGCAGTTTTTTAATAATAATTATTATTATTATAATGGCAATGTAAGGTCAAGTCAAGTCACTTTTATTTCTATAGCGCTTTTAACAATACAGATTGCGTTGGGTTGTGTAAGGACTTATAGTGTGTGTGTGTGTGTGTGTGTGTGTGTGCATCTGGATCTGTCCACGGAGCTCATCTAGGTGTTCTGATGAAGATCATCCAAAGTACATTAACATGTGTAACTACATCACATTAAATGGTCTTAACTACTATGTACTGTAGTACACTTGTGCTGCTGTTGAGGTAGATGAGTCAGTTTAAGGTGTAAGGGATAAAATTAACTACAGATGTAATTACATGCAGGTATCTTTAAAACATAAGTACAGTACAGATGCAAAATGTGTATGGCAATGCATTGTTCCAAATGATGAATATAAATGTAAGTACATGATATTGAAGGCCACGTAATAAAAAGTGTGACCCTTTATTAGGTGACTTGTCTCTTACATGACATGGACTATTATATAGATATATAGATAATTATCTGTAACGATCCAACACATTAAAGGCATTTTTTGTATTGTAGGGCTCTCTGCTGGTTTTGACCACTCTGACCAGTCCAGTGTCATTGAGAAAAGATGAGGACAGACAGTTTTACACACTGATGCTGATGTGTGTGCTAGTGATGCCAAACGTGCTGATGTTCCTGAAGTCTCTGTGGAAGTGCCTCTTCAAGAGCTTTGTGGCCCCTAACCCAAGGACACTGGGAATCGTGAGTTGACTTGATGCAGATTAACACAAGAACACTCCTTTCCCCAATATTATACAGAAAAATACATGCAGAAGTCGAACAGTTCCTATGAGGAATGAAAAGAAGAAAGTGGCATGTGATGCATTAGCTTGTGAATCAAACTGGTAGAAATAGATGGATAAATGACTACTTACTCAGATCGCTGCTTTCTGATAAGTCTAATTCAAACTCGAAACTTCAAGTACCACCAGAAGAGAGTCAGTACAATCAAAGGCACATATTCATATGCAAGACCATCATAACACCTGCAGTGTTTACTGAGCATGCTGATGGCTAATGCAAAATTGTTCGGTATATGCAATCTGAAATCTGCTTTCCAATAATTATCAGTTAACCTTTGATAAATTTTAGCTGAACTGAAGGTCTTCAAACCTCATCCTGAGGACCCACTGTCCTGCAAAGTTTCTTTCAAAGCTGTTTCAGCACACCTGTACTGTGACTATTCAAGACCTTGATTCAACCCTGTTTGATTAGGGTTGAAGCTGGAGAGTGGCTCCCCCAGGAGCAGGTTTGAAGACCAGTGCCCTACAGGATGATAGCTCTCCAGAAATAGAGTTGGGTACCCCTTCTTTAAAGCACCAATAAAAATATTAAAGCTAAAATGTGAGCTCACACACTCTCTTGATGGACATCGAATGCTGAGTTCAGACTGCAGGATTTTCAAAGTAGTCACGTCACAGATCTTTTCACACTGCATGACTATCTGGGGTAGCATTCAGTTGCTGCTGTGTTCACACTGCATGATAGAACGGCGACAGGGGGTTCACACTGCATGACTTTATAACAGGAAGAATCGTGACATGGAAACAACGCGAGGTCACGTGTGCAAGACCGGAGTTCTCACGTGAGACTGGGATTATTATTAAAAATGATAGCAAGCAAAATAATCTTGCCATGCAAATTGCATGTGCGCACATTTGCAATGAAAAGAAGAAAAAGAAAAGAAGATTATAGATTTATCTTCTATACCTTCGTAACTCCTCCCCCAATATCCCGCTGCCCTGGATGTTGCTCTCTCATTGGCTGTAGGTAATTGCCGATGTTATTTCCAGTCTGAACACATTCAAACAGCATGATTTTGAATCGCAGACAGGTCCAGATATTTAGCATGCCAAATATCTCTTGCGTGTCGGCGACTCATCTGTGATTCTCTCAGATTGCGTCTTTGATAGTTCAGACTGTGTGATTAATACTCGCATTTGTCTGTGATTTCTCAAAACCTGTCAGCGAGTCAAAATCGGGCTAAAATCATGCAGTCTGAACTTGGCATAATCCAACTCCATCAAGATACCCTTAGCCCTGGGAATCGGTTGTCCAGTTAATCAACCACTTAGACCTGGTTGGACCAACCAAAGAACATGAAAGACCAGCTTTGAAACCTATACAATCCGAGCTGAATTTATTTGGATTTTCCAGCAGGTTAGACATCATTTCATGTAGGATGTTGACTCAGTCTGTTCATGCTGATATATAATAAGGATAAAGTGATGACAGAGGAGTAACTCCTGCTGTAGCTCCTCTACTTCATGCATGCATGAACTGATTTTAAATGTGTCCATTCTTCTGCAGATGTGTGGGATTGAGAGTCTGGTGGCCATCGGGACCGCAATCCTGGTGCTCATTGTGATGCCTAAGCTTGACGTTTTGACAAACCTCTGCATCCCCGGAGGCATCTGCATTTTTTCGGCTGTGTTTCAGATCGCCTTCCGCTTGCAGACGCGGGGTTATATGATCCTCTACCCCATATGCTCCCTCATCCTAGTGCTCACTGGCTACGTCCTGCTGGCGATCGACTACTACGTGAGGGAGTCTTCTTTTGTGCCAGGACAAGTAAAAGGTTGCTATATTTATGTAGGCATTGCAATTTTTGCGACGCTGCTGATTTCTCTGAACTGGTGGGAGAACCCTTTTCAGGCCAGCACTAACATTCAGGAAATGCTCAGCGAACTGGACACTTTCCGAGACGCCGTTTATTTGTTCACCAGCCTTATTCGAATAGCACTTACTTTGGGGGTATACTTTCTGTACTACTGCTTGATCGCTGAAGACAAAGATCTCATTAAATGGGATGCTTTCTCCAAAGCCAGTAAAGGCACGGTAGAGATAGGCCTTGGGCTGTTTTTCCTGCAGGCGTTCTGCTCTGCTGCCTGCCACTGGTTTGGAGTCGTGGCCTGCAAGATCCACTCGATGACGTTTGCTTTTGCTCTGCCCGTGTCGTTAACTGGTCCAGCGACGCTAATCCTGGGCATGATACTGTTCTTGACACAAGCTGAGAGTTTGGTCCCTTCATCACAAAGTGATAGCTTATATGTGGTCAATGAAAATTTCACAATTCAAACTCCTTTCTGGACATTCTGTTTTGAACTTGAAAATCTCAAAGACGTCAACACCACCCCAGTCGTGATGCTGGAAATGTCCTATAGCATCTGCAAAACATCACTCAACAACCCCAATGCCATGTGGCCTTTCTCCATGTTGGCGCTGGAGGGGGTCTGCATGTGGCTCGGCCTGGTCTTGTGCACGTATTACGTGTGGAAAATCAAGGTGCAGAGGATCGAACGCACGTCCCAACTTTTTGTTCGCCGTCTATATGAATCAGCCTTCATCGACCTTTCTATGCTGCTGAACACGAAAATGAAAACAGTTCGTACGGCAAACAAAGAGAGGTGTGCATAAAAACCGTTATGTATATAAAATGATACACATAACTCAGTACAAGTGCATGAATTTAGTCAAAATCTGACTGTTTCTTCTTTCTGTCGTGTAGTAGCGGCAACGATGCAGTGGAAAACTGTGTCATTTACCTGTGTGCAACAATGTGGCATGAAACATATGATGAGATGCTGAAAATCATGACTTCAATGTTCAGGCATGTATACAGTGATTACAAATGTATTTCAGCTGAAAGCACAGTTGACTGAAAACCCTCAAGCATAGAATACACACCACTAAGGCTTTTCTTCACCTAAGGGGTTTTAAACAGCCAGCTGCAGTTCTTCATTCATTTGGCTTGTTTGTTGTTTTCAGATTGGATAGATACCGAGGGGATCCGAAGGAGGAACACAAGGACTGCTTTGACTTTGAGTGCCATATTTATGTTGACGATGGCTTCATGTTAGAAAAAGACACAGAGAAAAAGCTTGTCAACACCTATGTTTGCGACCTTATTCAGGTAGTCATGGAGGTGTACAGGTAAGGCAAAGGTTTTGTGTCTGTGATCAGCGAACAGACCAATGTTACTGAAAAATCTGTATGTTCCACAATCAACTGTAAACTAAATTTAACCGTTTTTGTCCTCAAGGGTATTTACAAATAAGGAGCCCGATGAGGTTTCCATCATTGAAACACCTTATGGTGGTCGTCTTGTGTTTGTCATGCCAGAAGGAAACATGCTTTACGTCCACCTTAAAGACAAACAACTGATTCGAAACAAAAAGAGATGGTCTCAGGTGAACGTCAATACTGTATTCCTTAGTATTAAAAAAAAGAATCCAATCTTTGCAGCACTGTTTGTTTTGAACATTTGTCTGAATCATGTGTGCGTTTTCAGATCATGTACCTGTATTACCTGCTTGGCTGGAAAGGATACAATGTCAAAAACCCTCAGAAAATAACAGTAAGTTTTTTTTATTCTTTAGTATTGAGCATTTGGTCACTAGTGACATTGGATAAGTCTATTGCTTATACGTTGGCTTACTGATTCAAGTAAACCCTTATGTTATGTACACTTGTAAATTCTGACTTATATTTTTATTTTTATACATATGTCAAACTGTGATACAGTAAATGCATGTCCATGATGCATACTCATGACTACTATAGCAACCTGTACATTATTCATATACTTGTAAATTCCTGATTATAGTTCATACAAACTGTATATTGTTTTCATATCACTTTATATCCATCTGTAAATATTATCCAGTTTCTGCTTGAACATATCTGCTATAAGCGCACTTATAACTTATACCTGTATCCTGCACTTGCTGCTATTGCACTGCTGCTTAGACCTAAACTGCATTTCGTTGCTCTGTACTTGTACATGCGTAATGACAATAAAGTTGAATCTAATCTAATCTAATTTTGCCTAAATCATACTGCATTAAAGCAATCAAACATGGATGAGAAAGGTCCCAAACAGTTATATGAAAGGAGGGATCTGAGCCATGTCTAGACACTGAAGCTACGCTAGGAAGGATCCTTCTGTCCCCTGAAGCAAACCTAGAAAAAGATGACCCAGTAAGCACATATGGTTAAAGATTACTATGTGTGTTTTTACAGAGACAAAACAACCCATGTCGTGCCAGTCTCATATCATTAGATGGTGAGAGTTATTTGCTACCTTCTTATGACAATGACAGCAAGAGGAGGCATATATCTGATGACAACACATATATCATGGCCTTGGATGGAGACACTGACTTCCACCCCGCCGCTCTGATACTGCTCGTCGATCGTCTGAGAATGTATGACAATGTGGGCGCAGCCTGTGGACGAATCCACCCCACTGGAATGGGTAAAAAATCTTCTGTGTTTAGTCAGAAAAAATCAGACAGGTGAACAGAAATTGTCATCTTTTGAAATAGCCTGTGATTATAGGGAAAGAAAGAAAGAAGCTGCAATCTGGATTTTATAGCAGATAATGACGTGCACTTTTATAGGCCTGCTTTTCAAATGCTGTTCATTATACAAAGTCCACTTACATAAACGCTTTCAGGCAATCACTGTAGTTTCATATTAAGACTTCATACTAGAAAGAGCCATCAAGATTATCAGAAAGCTTATCTCAACAAGAAAAGACTGCCAGCATTTACAATATGATAACAGCACTTAGCTACCCATCCCAATGTTTCAGGCCCAATGGTGTGGTATCAGAAGTTCGAGTACGCAGTGGGTCACTGGCTTCAGAAGACGGCGGAGCACGTGTTTGGCTCGGTTCTGTGCAGTCCAGGCTGTTTCAGTCTGTTCAGGGGTTCTGCACTGATGGACGACAACGTCCTGAAACGATATACCACCAAAGCAACACGAGCCTCTGAGTATGTGCAGTATGATCAAGGTAAACCCTGTTTCTATAGCATCTCACTGGAAGTCTTGTTTATGCTTAATAAATACCTTGCAGTTACATTATCTTTGTCTTTACTATCTTGTCATCCACTGAGACAGTTTCTTTGATTAGCCTTTTCCTGGTATGTATTGACCCTTGTCATGTCTAGTACTGCAGTGTTTGTAAAACGTGTCTTCTTTTGGGGCTGATTTCACCCTGCTGCAGAGGAATAGCTAAAAAGGCTTAACCCATATCAATGTCATGTTACCTTTTAACAAAGACTTTTTTTTCAAACAAAAACAGTTCGTGCCATCGCAAACCATCTTTTGGAATGAAAGTAATGCTGTCAGGATTTACTAAAGATGCATTTATAATTAGTTCTGGAAAGGAGTGGGTAGGGGTTTCCCTTTTAGACACAAAATTTATTGGAGGAGACTAAATAAAATGAATCACACAATGGGATTTACTAAACTTTTTCCCAGAATAAATTGGCTTAGAAACACATCTAACTCTGCAGACTTACTGTACCTAATGTTTCTGTGGTGATGCTGTATTAATATTGAGAGCCAGGCTCTTCTGTGCTCCACCAGTTCATTATGTTTCTCATCCACTCATGTTTAGGTGAGGACCGTTGGCTGTGCACTCTTCTCTTGCAGCAGGGCTGGCGAGTGGAGTACAACGCTGCTTCAGATGCTTTCACCAACTCACCGCAAGAATTTAAAGAGTTTTACAACCAGAGGCGTCGATGGGGTCCTTCAACACTGGCCAACACTCTCGACCTGCTCCACAGTGGGACAGACACGGTCAAGAGGAACACCTCCATATCCATCCTCTACATCTTTTATCAGATCTTCACTGTGGCTTCCTCCATCCTGGGACCTGCCTCTGTCACCCTCATGGTAGCAGGTAAATATTCACAGAGTAGACATGTTATGGAGGTTTGACTGGCCTGCTGGACATGTCAGGTAAACCAGCTTCATCTGATGGGGCTGAAGCTGACCTTGCTGACATTTCATGCCAGTCTTTGTTAAATTTCTACACAAACATAATTCATTCTGTTTATTGAGGTAATTATTTTTGTCAGCACCTGAATCCAATTGTATTTAACAGGAAAAGTATAAAAAGCACTGTTGCACACTTTCCTCTTGCAGTATGACCAGTTGGATAGTAAAAATGCTAGAAGTCTTTCAAAAGTAGTTAGAAATGTAAAAATAAACAGTGAAAAGAAAGGTTTCAATCAAGAAAAAAAGGCCTCAATCCTAGCTTTACTGGCACAAGGATTTAGTGAGCGTCAAGTTGCTTCTATCCTTAATATTTCAAAGACGGTAATTCACAAAACAATTAGACAAACGTGCATTGATTTGTATTGATGGTATATTGGTGAGATGAACAGTTTTAATAATAAAACCCAAAAGAAACTGATTTTTCTGTAGTGGTCTCTTATTTTTTTCCAGAGCTGTATAATTGTCTGGGAACTGCTAATTGTCTCCTTCTTTTCCATTTTTAGGAGCTTTCCAGTTTGTGTTTGGAATTGAAGGCACTCTTTCCATAATAATTGCTGTCATACCTCCAGCTGTTTACATGCTCATATGTTTTGTGGCCAAACCCAACTTCCAAATCACAATTGCTGCCATTCTCAGTGTCATATACGCATTCCTGATGACTGCATCCTTCTTTTCCATTATTGGTAATTATTATCTTTTTTTTGTTTTTTGTTTGTGAGTGTGTGTGTGTTTATAACACGCATGGTGATATTCAGTTCCATTGTGTGCCTTATTTTAGGTGACATGGTTAAACAGGGAACATTTATAACTCCTACTGGACTCTTCCTGGTGTCTGGTGCGATCCTATACATGGTGACAGCCATTCTTCACCCTCAAGAGTGCCTTTTGATTATCTATGGTCTGATGTACTTCATCTGCATTCCCAGTGGATATCTCCTGCTCACCATATATTCCCTTGTTAACATGCACATAGTCTCTTGGGGCACTCGAGAATCCAACAAGGAGAAGGAGCAGAAAAAGCAAGTGGGTGTTGTGTGTAATCGCGACTGCAAAATGTGCTGTTGGGATGTGAAAATCCAAGTCACTCAAGAGACCGAAAATTTAGTCCTTCAACAAATCCAGAAAGCCGTCAATCCAAACACACCTGCTGCCAAAACCGAGCCAGAAGAGCCGAAGACTCAGAGCACACATGAAGTCCAGGACAGTTTAGATGTGAACAAACACATCTACCAGGAGATGCCTCAAAAGAAGGACGATTCCAAAGAGAATCTCAACAAGGACAATGATGAAAGAGACAGTTGTTCTGAAAAAAGGTAAGACTATAAAAATGTGTTAGGATTACATTTGCCATGCAGCAGAAAAATTCTTATATTTCCCAAACCGTCTTCAAATTATTTTTTATAGTGGGAGTTCCAAAAGCTATGAGAAAAAAGCAGACGCATTTAACGATGACACAGACTATGATGACGATGACGACGACGACGATTATGATTACAATGATGACGATACTCAGGAGACAAAAGAAGTTGTGCCTGAGAGTGGTAAGAGATCACATTTTTTCGATCCATTCCTTTAGGTATCTCTCCACATACCACTTCAACTTCTCAAATGTACCCTATTCAGAGTTTAGGGTTGGTCTGTGAAATTAATTCTTATTCTTTTTCAAACCGACAGACTGGGTGGAGCCTGTGAAGAAAGAGTTCCTGAAGAAACTGACGTATGCAAATTTAAAGAGAAACCTTCAGGAGCAGATCCGATACACACTGAGAAACAAGAACCAGGAGGATCTGTGTGAGGAGCTTGTGCTGATTCTCACCGACACCCTGAACGAGGAGCTGAGGGATAAAGTGGGTCCTGAAGACGTCTTGAGTGTGAGTCAGCTGGAGGAGCTGCAGTATGCTTTGAATGAATCCGCCAGGCGCATCGTGAAGACCAACCGCATCGAGAACGGAGCACAGCGACTGGAACGGCGTGTCAAGAGGGCAATCGAAAGAACCCTTGTGGCTCCACAGGTGGAGAAACTATCTGAGGTAATGACTTCTGTATAGTGTGTGTCTAATGGGTTTTACACAAGTAGGACCTCTTCCTGCATCTACACTCTTATCAGTGCATCAACACTTACCTTAACTCCAATATACCATAAACTACCACTAAAAACTGGGACTGGACGACTCTGGTACTCGAGATCCACTTTGCAGAGTTTAGCTCCAGCCTGGCTTTCTGGTAGAGTATTTTCCAGTCCTGTTCCTGCAGGTACCCCAGTAGTCTGGATGTTTTGTTTTGCTTATCTGATCATCTTTTGAGAAAATGTTTAGAATTGGGGTTCCCACCAGGAACCGTGTTGGAATGTTGTAATCCTAAAGACATGGATTAGCTTGTTCAGCTAATATTGGAGCTAAACCCTGCCCTAAACCCAAATCTGAAGGGCTGGGCGATATATATTGGATGATATATTATGCACATCTCGTCAGTAAAGCCGGTTCTTTGATTAGCGCTAAATCTTCGTCAGCTGTTTTTAAATGCAGCACCAGTTTATGAACAGAGCTGTAGATCACTGAGAAGCTACGCGTTAGTTTCAGGGGTGAATCAATGGCGCAGCTTCTCAGTGATCTACGGCTCTGTGTATAAGCTGCCGTCTCTTTTGAAGACAGCTGACGGAGATTTAGCGCTAATCAAAGAACCGGCTTTACTGATGAGATACGCATAATATATCGTTCGATATATATCGCCCAGCCCTACAAATCTGTACTTTAAATATGATTTCTTGATAGGGAACTTAGTCCAGGAACAACAAGGAAGTTGATTCAAGAACACAATCAAACTGGTCAAATCATTTTCAGATATTCAAAATAAGCCTGTCCTGATTAGGTATTTTGTGCCCCTGTCCCAAGAGCGACAAATAATGTACATTCATTTATGTCAGTCATGTTGGGATAAGATTCAGTAGATTTCCAATGGATAAGTAATGCATTTGGCTAAATTAACTGGTAAGCTGCATTCAAAATATAAAGTCTTTTATGTGTAGCCACATTATATGTTTCCTATTTTGCCAGGATGAACACGATTTCTGGAATAAACTGATAGAGCGTTATCTACTACCCATACAAGATACCAAAGCTCATCTGGAGGAAGTGACACGGGAGCTAAAGTCGCTACGGAACAAGGTAAGTTGGGGAAGCAAATGCTTCATGGCTCCTGGCCGTAACTCTGTATACTAAATGGGAACTATTCTCTCTGTTTTGCAGGCAGTGTTTTTGTACTTTATTATTAACGTCCTATGGATCGTAGCAACATTCTTCCTTCAGGCCATTGGCACTGAGGTTCTGAGCATCAATATTCCAAAGTACTATCCTAATGGATCTCTGGCGGCAGAGCCCTTGAGAGTGGAGCCTTTGAGCCTGATGTTTCTGCTGTCATTCGCCGTTCTGCTCATCGTCCAGTTTTTGGCCATGCTTTACCACAGGTAAAACACTCGTCACATCCTGCCTAAACAGTCTACCATTAAATACATTGCGTTTGTATTTTGAATAAACACTGATCTTTTAAACTTTATTCATCAAAGAAAAAACAACACATAAATCGATGAGCGTAAGAGACATAACAAATTGTACAGATCCCAAACTTTTGAATGGCAGCGTATATGCATACACACACAGAACTTGATTATGAGATGTAAAGCCCTGTTGTTTCCTATTGCAGAGTATACACCCTCATCCATGTGGTATCGTACAGAAGCACAGAGAAAGACTACAAAGAAAGAGATGAGGTGAGTTTACCGTGCCTTTATGCTGCCATTTAGCCACGCTTCATATGAAGTGTGACGAATTTCTTTCTAAGAGCGTTTACATTGATATAAATTTGGATTAACATGTTGTTTTTACAATGTTTTGTTCCTTGCAGGAGGATGAAGATGAGGCACTGGTTCTGGGGAATCCCATTAATCTTACCGTCACTGCTGATGACTTATGAGGTGCTGATTCTTTCGCTCCTAGTCAGTGAAGTTACAGAAGAAGTGAATGATTTCTCATGCATGAAGAAGAAAATGAAGTCAGATTAACACCACATACCTGGAGCTCAGATTTGTTTACTGTAGACATTTGCACTGAATACGTCTAATTTTTTGTCTATGTATTCTTTGAACAATGTATTATCGTTTGATCACTTGATCACACAAGCTAGTTATTTCTGTGTTATTGTTTGTCGAATATTAAATGTTCTGTAACAAAGTGGACTAGGCGAGTTTGTTTCTGTGGAAGGGACATCATTTATTGACCTCTTTCCTGTGGTGCGGCCATTTAGTAATTCTATGGGTATAGCTTCCAGTCTCACCCGCGCCCAGCAATTTTTACCTGTACTGACCAGTTTTGCTGATTGATATTGATAATTGGTGTGTCTTGTGCTATGTGTATTATCAAATACATCGTATTATCTTAATTATGAACACACTGGTTTGTAGCGCAAACAGTTTTGCCGTTCACAGTACATGCGTATTTTCCTTGTGATAGTCTATGGGAGAGGCATCCAGTTCGTTAGCTGCTATAAGACATAGTTCTGCGTCCAGGAAAAAGGTGGATAGCTGGATGAATCCTGTCATTTGTTCCCTCTCGTGTTTTTCACTCTACTCTATGGAACAGAACGGAACTGTAGAATATCCTGACCATTTCCACACTAACTGAATGATCTCCATCATGACAACAGAACTGCTATGTAATGGCTTCTGAAAGTCTTTGATAACTTTGTATAAAGTGCAGATAGACAGACAGAAAGAAAGGTAGACAGATAGATATAGTCATACGTAAAAGCATTATTAGGCGTTTTATTATATATCTCCATATTCATCAACATACACACTGATCGCATTAAGCATGGAAATAAATTAATCAAATAGTTCTACATTACATACAAACCGTAACCTTCAAAGCTGTGTCATAAGGCTTAAAATGTTATATGGGTAACAGAGAGGAAATAGCATCAAACCAATCACCTATGTTTCCGAATGACTATTTATTGTATTAAATCAGATCAGATATTGCAGTACAGATTGATGGATCCTCCTAAACATGAACATCATAAACTGTTATCATTTGGCCATCTTCTTCTCCATGCTGAGGAAGACAATGAGAAATGAGTTCGTTACCTTCTAAACACACAATCAGACTGACCTGAACACACCTAGATATAATGATAGAACATCAGAAAACAAGGTCTTACTTGTATTTGATGAGTCTGCTGCCCTGAATGAGCTGAGCACCCTCGTTGGTGAAGTGGCAGGCGAACAGAAGCCAGTTTCTGGGCTGGACCTTGTAGGCGAAGCGCATGAACAGCAGCGAGTAGCATGTGAGAGCTGGAAAACAAGAGTGAGAACAGCTCCGTTCACCTTTGACCTCACAGTATCAGGCTGTTGCACAAGCTGCTGCTCTGTCACGTACCGAAGGTCATTCTGCCGCTGATGATCTCTGGACTCTTCTTCATGTCGCTGATGGCGGCGATGGGCAGGCCCCAGTTTGCCACGGGACCCCAGAAATGCTGCAACAATATACGATGCCTATAACTGCTGCATACGTGCTACGAGCCATGATCATAGATAGATAGATCAGATCATAACACTAGGAACGTACTGTGCTGAGGTTATTGAAGATCCCACAGCGGGAGCGGGTCGGTCATGAAGAGAATCCATCAGTGCAATGATAAAGTTAAAACAAGCAAAGCCACACTCAATGCAAGACAAAAACTGACTTGATTTAATAAAAAACAGTTCTGCAACGTTTATAAAAATGTCAAATGATTTACATCATAAAACAACTTTACTAGGGAAACTTTCATAAGCATCTTATTAGTCTCAAGACACTTTCCTGCCATAGTTAATAAGTTAAACGACTTAAGATATGTCTTATTCACATATATATCCTCTTTTTTTTTTACTTAAAAAGTAATCTTGACAAATGTCAGTGCTCGTTTACCCCGCCCCTCACACAGTGACATGTTTATGATCGCATCGTTGTTTCTAAGCGTGGTTCAGTGAACTCTGACCCCGCGGCGCCCCCTCCGGCTCTCGGCGGTACTGCAGCAGTGTCCTTCACACCGTAGACGAGCGTGCGTTTGACATCTACATTTCTACACATCTACATTTCTACACATCTACACATCTACATTTCTACACATCTACATTTCTACACATCTACTCATCTACACATCTACTCATCTACATATCAACGCTTTCCAACGCATTACAGCGCTTTTCTCTGCAGCAGAGCTCTCGCGCCTCGACGCTGTTAGACTCGTGACTGACCTCATAAGATAATCTCTGAACTCTTTACTGCGGAGATGGTCCACGGCTTTCCGCGCCAGAGTAGCAGCCATGGTCAGTCAGGAGATGATAAAACGACGAAGTGAAGTAAACTGTAAACACCGCTCGCTGCTGCAGCTACGCGACGTCAACTAGAGGACAGAGTCACGCAGGCGGCGATGACGTCACTTCCAGCGTAAACATTTACCCCCGGCAAGTTCAAAGTCCTCAAAAGTACTGAAAACAAAGTAAAAACAAAAAAAAAAAAGAATTAATGATAATTAATGCCATTCGCTCAGAACCTGGAAAAGAAGTCTTAAACTGTGTGGAATAAATATAAACGAAAGAAACTGTAATAATAATTTTCTTAGAACGATTTGCCAAATTTCTTCTGTTCTTTCAGCCATTGGTTTTAGAGATCACAATTTCAACATGTCAGCTAGAAACAGACCTTTAAGATCTCCTGGCGAGGTATTATTGTTCATCGTATTTATCCTGAAAGTTTTGCCACTTGCTATTATTTTTTAAATACACATACATTTGATTTATTTTTGTTTGTTTAAAAAGTACTAAGATTGAATTGCACCTCGAATAAAAGTTATTGTAACAGCAACAATACTAGAAATTCAGTTTACTAGGTTAACTTTATGAAAGTTTTCGCGTTTACGGAAAAAACAACAACAATACAAATTCTCATTGGCTGTCGTGAACACGTGTCAGGTCGTGACGTGTGACGTTGAGCGGAAGTAAAGATGGCGCTGGACGGCTCGTCCACGTCTGTGATGGCTCACAATAATCCATACCACAGTCATGTTTCTGATTATTACAGCAGAACACTGAGCAACAAACCCGATGTAGTGCCGTCTGGAGTCACCGAGAGGAAAGTGTCGCCCTCCGAGAAACCTGACATGGTGGTGCTGGACGTGATCAGCATCAAGGACTCGGGTGAGAGATTCACTGAAGAGAGAGACTCAGAGAGAGAGTGAGAGTGAGAGACACTGAGAGAGACTCAGAGAGAGAGAGTGAGAGTGAGAGTGTGAGAGAGAGAGAGAGACTCAGAGAGAGAGTGAGTGAGAGAGAGAGAGAGAGAGAGAGAGTGAGAGACACTGAGAGAGACTCAGAGAGAGAGAGTGAGAGTGAGAGTGTGAGAGAGAGAGAGAGAGACTCAGAGAGAGACAGAGAGAGAGACTCAGAGAGAGAGTGAGAGTGAGAGACACTGAGAGAGACTCAGAGAGAGACAGAGAGAGAGAGTGAGAGTGAGAGACACTGAGAGAGAGAGAGAGACTCAGAGAGAGACTCAGAGAGAGAGAGAGAGAGAGAGAGAGAGAGACTCAGAGAGAGAGTGAGTGAGTGAGAGAGAGAGAGAGAGAGAGACAGAATTTTGAATTTTGCAAAACACTTTATTACAATCCACAATAACAATTACCAAAACAAAAACCAGTACATAACAAACTTACAAACAAAACACTAGATCTTCAGACAAAGTGCACAAAGCCCCATGAATGCACCAGATTTGTTTAAAAGCCACAAGATCGTTCATAGCTTTATAAAAGTGAAAATCAACCAATACCCTGGACTTAACAAAAGCCAGGAAACACAAGAGAACGTCATCACTAGAGCTTTGTTCAATTCTGTTTTTTCGGCCAAGAGACAGAGACAGAGAGAGAGAGAGAGAGAGTGAGAGTGAGAGTGTGAGAGAGAGAGAGAGAGAGACACTGAGAGAGAGAGAGAGAGAGAGACACTGAGAGAGAGAGAGAGACACTGAGAGAGAGAGAGAGAGACACTGAGAGAGAGAGAGAGACTCAGAGAGAGAGTGAGAGTGAGAGACACTGAGAGAGAGAGAGACTGCTCCTGACAGAAAACCTGTTTGAATTCTACACTTTCAGATAAACATCATTCCACATTTTTATAATTTCAAACATTTTTAATATTTTTTTCCGTTTCTGGGGATCGCAGGCCGGTTCCCACAATTACACAAATGCACACACTCTCACACATTCACACACTCACACACACACTCTCACACACTCACACACACACTCTCACACACTCACACTCTCACACTCTCACACACACACACACACACACACACACACACACACACACACACACACTCTAACACACTCACACACACACACTCTCACACTCACACACACTCTGACAC
>JAUMHI010000054.1:215805-229832 GCA_032359435.1 Enteromius unitaeniatus | reverse complement strand
CTCTCACACACTCACACACACACTCTCACACTCTCACACACTCACACACACACACACACACACACTCACACACACTCTCTCACACTCTCACACACTCACACACACACACACACACACACACACACTCTCTCACACTCTCACACACTCACACACACACTCTCACACACTCACACACACAGACACAGGCTGTCTGTGAAATGTCAGTAACTGTGTTTTTATATTCAGAAGCTGCAGTGCACAGAAAGAAGCACGAGACAGACACGTATGTGCTGGTAAGCCTCACATGAAGCTCATGATATCACGGTCAGGCGCTGAGAAGTCTTCAAATATATATATATATATATATAGCTCAAAACACTTTTTTACTAAACTTACACCAATTAAATGAAGTTTTTATTTAATAATGTATATGCTGCTCAGATGACACGTTTCACACAAGATACGGTACCCGACCGCTTTGGGTTTTTTGTGATGGAGACAGTGTATTATTACAATTTAACAATAAACTATGAGCCTGACATCTGTTCACTCAACACACTTTATGTCACTTATACATCACACACACACACACACATATATATATATATATATATATATATCTATCTCAAACTTGAATTAAGAAAATAAATATGGTAACTGTAGAGCAATAAGCTACTGTCACTTTCTGCAGGAAGTACAGCTTTTACAAATGTCAACATCTAAAGTAATAATAAATATCTTTCACAAATTCAAAGTAGAATAAACATGCAGAACATGAGGATTTGCATTTATTGTTTCTGTTTATAGTTTAATATTCACATGCACAATATCAGGGTGATGTCAGTGTATGGAGCTGTTATTACTTATTCAACACAAATATCAAGTCTGGGTGCTTCTCAAATCATAGGGTCCTACTAATGTAGCAAACGCTCAGTCTTTACTCAGGAACAGGTGTATATATGCTCTGTCAGTGCCACATGGGCGCTATATTCAGATACTGACACCATATATCTGCAACAGCTTCATATCAGTCGATAAAATGATCATCAAGATTTCTTTATATTTCTGAATGAGAAGTAGTCTTTATTATGCTCAACAGTACTAATAAAAGTACTTTACAGTGTAAATCATCTGTGTTTCTGTGATGTTCAGCATCATTGCTCCAGTCTTCAGAGTCACATGATCTTCAGAAATCCCTCTAATATACTGATTTACTGCTCAGCAGTCCTTTCTGATCTGCTGTCTGTCCATCACTGCAGGGTACGATACATCCCTTCCGCAGAACCCACCGCTCCGTCCTGGGGAAGTTTGCTCAGGAGTTGAGCTTGGTGACGTCTGACAGACGGGTGAGTCTTGGCTTCAGTGCAGGAAAACAACAAAGCAGTCCTTTAGCAGCACATTCTTCAAGAAGGAAAAAAATAACACATTTAATATCAAAGACATAAACGCCCTGCTTTTGCATTCTTGCATATTGTTGTTGAAAGTTAAAAGATTATGATATATATGATTGGGATTCCATTTCCAGAATCAGACACTTGTTGTAAAATGACAGTTCCTCTTGATCGAGTTGATCGAGTCAGTTTTTCTGTAGCTGGCTGATCTGTGTTCACTGTATTCAGCAGAAACTCAATGTTTCCCAAAAAGAGACACAGAATGAATATGTTTGAGCAGATGAGGTGGAGTAGTGTTTTCTGACAGCAGGGGACAGTGTTTGAGTGGTTTTCTCTCAGCCTGAAGGCCTCATCTGATCTCACACACACACACACACACACACACACACACACAATCACTGTCGGTCTCTCAGGACAGAGCATGTGTCTGTGTGTTTCAGTCCTGGAGGATTCTCCTGTTCGGCGTCTTGAATCTCATCTGCACGGCCTGTCTTCTGATGTGGTGCAGCTCCACCAACAGCATGGGTGAGCCCTCCCAGCACACGTTACCCAGCATGCCCCAGACCACAGAGATCAGCTCTTTAATGTGACCGTGTATATAAGACCTTTCAGAAGATCCTCATAAACAGTGATGGTTGAACTCTTTAACTCTAGGGGAGTTGGAGAATGAGCCTATTTTCAGTTATACTGTTCCTTTAAGTTCTGTAGTAAAATGTATTTCTCAACATAATAATAAAAATATGACAGAATATTATCACCCATGTTTTATCCAATTTAACAGTAAATCTCTGTCGTGCAGGACTTTGCCAAAAAATAAAAAAATTGTACACATTTTATTCGGTTACCTTTTTAAAAGATGAATTTAATGTTGAATATGCATTTATTTGATTTCAACAGTTTTTGATTACAAATCATAAAACAAAGAATCTAGAAAAGACAGCACAATTTCTTTAAAAATAATGAAAACAATTGCGTACTGCACTATTAGTGTTATAGTTGAATAAATTTTTTGTGACTTCCTTTGCTGAAATCCCTGTAAAGCACTGCCTCTTGTTGCTGACTGTGATGCTTTGTGAGTTTGTTTGCTGAAGTGAGTGTGTGAGTGAGTGTGTGTGTGTGTGTGTGTGTGTGTGTGTGTGTGTGTAAGTATCACTGCGCACCGCTGGGTCTTGAGCAGGAGGAACGTGATACTCGTGTATTGAGCTCTCCAGTAAAAACGATCTTAATGTCAATGGCCACAGCATGTAAGAAGCACCTTCAGAGCTCCTCTGTCCCACAGACACTGATTTCAGGATCAGACTCCGTTTTAAGTTTAGGCGAGGAAGGAAGTAGAAAATGATGAACAATGTAGAGAACCGTGAGCGAAGCAGTCCAAACTGAGGAAGATCGTTTAAACCACTGCTGATAACAGGACTGGGAATACACAATAAGAAAACATTAACTCAGGCACCTGAGCGTGCTAATCAGTGTCTTCAGGATCAGTAGAAGATCACAGGGAGGTGAGTTTATCAGAGCTGGAGCTAAACTCTTCAGTTCACTGGACATCCAGGTTTGAGAAACCCTGGTATAGAGGAATAGCTCAACCAAAAAACTGAAGATTAACCAATATGTAGGCCATCCCAGATCAGGAGGAGTGCTTCATCAGATCTGGAGCAATGTCTCAGAACGATCCACAGCACTCCAGTCCATCAGTAAACATCTGGAGAAGACACAAGATCAAACTAGTTAAAGCGTTAAGATGATTTTAACTCAAATATGAGTCCATGATAACTCTTCCTCGCATCAAAATCCAGACGATGTTAGTTTAGAGCTGTTTTGGCTTTCTCCTGATTTAGGCTTTACTAAAGGAAGCGTTATTGTGGATCGTGTGGAATGGAATGTGTCTGTTCTGCGTACATTTCTTCTGTTTTACAGTCAGTCCAACAGTAATATAATGGATTGTTTTTGTGAAGGAGAGTGCTGGATGTCCAGAGGTGTTTGTGAGGGGTGGTCAGACTGAGCTTTAGTAAGATGGCTGTGGTTGGTGTTGTAGGTGAGCGTTAGGTTTTGATGTGATCGTGGGGCAGGATGTTTTTATCGTGCTGCTCGGCCACTGTTTCTTGCAGGAGCAGCAGTCTCGGTTTACTTCCTCCCACCGGTTTCCGTTTTCCCGCCAGGTGTTAGTTTGTAGTTTGTCAATAAAGCTTTTAGTTTACATCTGGAGCTATCTATTGTTATTTTAATGTGCCGCGTTGACAGACACCCGAGCTGAGCCGCTCGATACGTGTTCCAGAACTCGATGACAGCTGAGCGCTGCAGTTTGCAAATCTTCTTTACCGAAAGTACCAGCTCGCAGAGAAAGCCGATACTCGCGGGGGGCTGCTGCGACCGCGGGCTCCTGAGCGCTTCGCTTGTGTTTCGGATAAGCGCTCGCCGCTGAGTGCTTTAATGGGGCAGAGCTCCCGCGAGGCCTGCAGTGAGACGGCTGAAGGTCAGGGTTCGAGGACGATCAGATGTGTTTTGATGCTCTGGTCTGTAGATGTTATTAAATATTCAGCTAAAGATCCTGGCTTGGTTTACCACTGCGTCTTCGTCTCCTCCTCTTCTTCATTGATTTGGCCTGTAAACATACACAAGTCACCTTAATCTGCACACTGTGTGCTACAAGATGTGTGTCTTCTGTGTCCCAGCTCTGGGATTTCTTCATGCGTCGGTCTTTAGTGCTCCTCATTACACCATACTGTTTTCAGGTTTGTCTTTTTGGGCGGTGTGGATGGGCTCAGATACAGAACAGATGACAACACTGAGTTGCACTCCCCAAGGTTTAAATAACAAACTATGTCGGCTTTTTAAGTTTGCAGGTTTGTGTGTTAGAGTCTAGGAGTCCTGGGAGAGTATATATAAATATATATATATATATATACAGTTGAAGACAAAATGATTAGCCCCCCTGTAAACGGTTTCATTTTTTCAAATTCAATTCAATTCTTGGTTATACGTTTATTTCTATTTCTATTACAGACACTATTAAACTGTTTATGTTTAAAAATGCTGTGTTTATAAAATCATTGTTCTTTTAATCATGACTTGGTAAATATTTGTAAAATAATTAAATATTTTATACCGATACTTTTAAAGGCCAGTATTATTAATATTACAATAGCAATATCGATACAATACTTTTAAACTGAACGTTTCAAATGATATATGAATATGAATAATTAAGTGGGTTTAGTTAAATAGCCACTATATTTTTTAAACGCATTCATTTTGCCTTCATTGCAACTGATTAGTTTATATCTTCAACTATATTTACTTTAGTGGTAATTATGTAACTCTACGGCTAGATCTACAGGGATTTCAAAATGAATACATATAAAATATCAACAGCATGTCATGCAGTACTTCTATTGCTGTTTCAGTCCACCGCTGATCCTCAGATATCATCTACATATGACCAGATCTCATATTTTCTTAAATATTTAAATGTCAGCTCTAGCTGAAGTTGAGTGAGCTTGTACTTGAACACCAAGCTTGTTCTCGCTGACTGATCCTCCAGAAAGGGCATGTTTGTGTCACGGCATATAAATGACATGCTGGTTTCTCTCGCGAGTGTGTGACAGGGCTGTTTTCAGCATCATGTCGGTCTTCTGTTTCAGCTTTAACGGCATACACATACCTCACCATCTTCGATCTCTTCAGGTGAGTGTCCCCAGTGAAACACCAACACCTCAGTAAACCTATAGAGATTAATGCGTCCGTAAGCAGTAGTGTGTTTGATCAGCTAGCTGCTCTTTCATCATCTGATGCTGTCTTTGCCTCTCACAGTCTGATCACCTGTCTGCTGAGTTTCTGGGTGACCATGAAGAAACCAGGTCAGGTGTACTCCTTTGGGTGAGAACACTTCTTTCTTCAAGTATCAGTGTTTCATTCTCATGTGCAACACAGCAGTGATAGTCAGCACACTATAGTAGGAAACAACACAAAAGCTTCATTTGTTTTCGGAACACAATTAAAGATATTTAGGGTGAAAACCAGGAGGCTTGTGTCTCATTGACTTACACTGTCAAGGAGCAGAGAACATGAAACACATCATCTGAATGCTTCATCAGTGGTTCTAACTTAACAAGCTACGAGAAAACCTTTTGTATGTAAAGAAAAAAATGACTGTTCGTTATTCAATAATTTGTCTCTCCCTGTGACCGTAGAGCTGTTTTGGAGAAGATCCACTGAATACACTACATGCGCTGTTCTGTGTCGGCTGGGCCACAAGGGTACGCTGAGAGCTGACAGAAGGGTGTACATAGTTTGAGTCCTGTGCGTATTCTCCAGAACGGTGCTACGGTGATATGGAGAGACCAATTATTGAATCATCTCATTGTTTTTAGATTCTTTCTGTACAAAAAGTGTTCTTGTAGCTTCATAATGTTGTGGTTCGTCCATCTTTCGTACTTCTCTGCACCTGGACAATGATGATGACAGTCATAAGCCACCCGGTTTTCATCCAAAAGCATCAGAATTCATTGATCAGTCTAACTGATTTTTTTCTGTGCACACTAGTTTTGCATTGCATTTGCTCAAATAACTACTTCTGACTGGTCATACCTAATCTTACTAAACCTGTTGAACACAAACTCAGGATTTTATCCAGATCTAATCGGAATTCAGAATCTTTTCAAGATTTGAGCCTCGGGCCGGCTGTTCTTCAGTGGTGGTGTGTGTAATGTCAGGTGTTTGTGTTGTTGATGTGTGTTTTGTGGTCTCAGCTTCGAGCGTTTTGAAGTGCTGGCGGTGTTTGCCTCCACTGTGCTGGTTCAGCTGGGCGCTCTCTTCATCCTGAAGGAAAGGTGAGATCCGTGTGTCTCTGCAGAACTTGATCCCGTCGATATTTCGCTGCTGTGGGATTGCTGTGACCCGACTGACTCGCACTCACATTGGGCTGATCCACACACACACCTACCTGTATGAAGAGCTTGCTGAGGCTGGAAGTCCCTCCATTATTCAGCATAAGCTCCCAGATGTGCTCCATCTTTGTTGGTTGAGTCTTGTTTGTGTGTGCTAACTGTGTTTCCTCTTTCCTCAGCGTGGAGCGTTTCGTGGAGCAGCCCGAGGTGCACACGTGAGTTCAACAATCTCTGAACACGCTTATCTTTCCGCATATTTATATGTTGATCAACGTTGCTGAGTTTTCACCAAATTGAAGTGTTTTCTTTAGCATTGTTACAAAGTCAAACCATTTCACCTTAAAACATTAAAAGGAACCGTATGTAAGAAATGGCCAAGGCTGGGCCTACAATCACTTTCTAAACACGGTCGAGCGGTGTCTCCCCTCCCCATTGACTAGAGGTTGCCAGATAAGCTGCTTTTATCCGTCTCCATCGTTCAAACGCTTCTCCAATGCAAGCCTATGTCTTATTTCACACTTTTTTTGGATTCATAGCGAGGTCTTTTAGGTTTCATACTCGAAGTGTTAAACATTTATTTAGTTGCTGCTGCAGCCGCGTCACTTTAATGAAGAGCAGGCAACCTGGAAGCCGAAACACTACTGACTCCATGATTGGGAGATAGATGGAGGGTGGAGCTTCAGACCAAAACAAAACATAAACATCAGTTGAGGGCTGTACTACTACTATTGTCAGTCATAGGAGTACTTTTAATTAACATGATTTCTTTATGCCTGTTGAACATAACAGAGACATTTTATGATTATTACAACACATTTCTTACATACGGCATGCTGCATGTTGATAGAAACCCTTAGTATAAACACCTCAGGAATACTCTTAAGGACCTTCATGTATCCAGCACTGCAGGGCTGCGTTTCTCTGGAGCATCGTAAGCCTGATCGTTGCTCCATAGGTGCCGATGGGTCATTGGAGGCATCTCTGTTTGTTGTTCTGAGCGGTGTGTGTGTGTGTGTCTGTCTGTGTGTGTTTTAGGGGGCGTCTGTTGGTGGGAACTTGTGTGGCTCTCTTCTTCAATCTCTTGACTTTACTCTCTGTGAAGAACAAGCCCTTCGTCTTCGTGTCTGAAGGTAAGATCTTCTCCACAGACAGCGGTTTCTAAGTGTGTGTGGATGCTCCTGAGCACATTAACCTGAAGGTAGAGACCTGGACTGAAAGGCACATGCTTGAGAATCAGTCAACAAGCAACAAAACATCAACTAGTTCTGTCCGCGTTTGTTTCTGAAGACTCGAGCACTTTGAGCACATCTGTTTCTCTGTGTTTAGCTGCGAGCACCAGCTGGCTTCAGGAGCATGTGGCTGATCTGAGCCGGAGGTACAGCACAATCTCACTTTTCTGTACACTTTTGAGTTATTCAGTGAAGATGTTGTCTGAATATAAGTATATATGTGTGTGTGCAGTCTGTGCGGACTCATCCCAGCGCTCAGCAGCGTGCTCCTGCCCAGAATGAACCCATTCGTGCTGATCAACCTCGCTGGAGCTTTTGCTTTAGGCATCACGTACATGCTCATCGAAATCAAGTGAGCAGACCACTCTCTTATATATGACATCACAGATCCAGTCACAGACAACGCTTTTATTGCTGTAACTGTACATCCCTACAACGGTGTGTTTACTGCTGCATGGATTACTTCTCCTATTAAACCTCATCAGGGCTTTTCATACTTTAAATTGTTAACCTTGGGTTATCCTATAAACCCTGGATAAACAGAGTCCTGGGTTATCTGTAATCACGTTTCACACCGCTCGTAATAACCCTGGGGTTAGATGTTCATTAATATGGTTAGTTCACACCAAAATACAAATTCTGTCATTAATTACTCGCCGTGGAGGGGACAGACACCTCTCTGATATCATTAGAAATATCTTCGTTTGTGTTCTGAAGATGAACAAAGCTCTTTTGAACAACATAAGAGTGAGTAATTAATGGCAGAATTTTAAACTAACCCTTTAATGCTGAGTATTCATTAACAGATGTTGCACACTGTACATTCTTATACCCCACGATAATGCTCATATTTGCACAGTCACTGATTGGACGAACAGCAGGCAAACTATTTACATGGCTCTTTCTGTGTCTTGTTGGTTATTTAGAAAATATAAATATATATATTGCTACTTAGGCCTTTTGCTCAGCCAAGATTGAAGAGCAGCTGATCATAGCTGAGGCCTACAGGGATAGCCTTTTTTTAAAGGGGCCTAACACAAGCAGGATTGGCCATTCTCATGTTAGTCTTGAGAGTAGTACTGCATCCTTCATATCTCCAAAAAGTCTTTCGTTTTATCATATTTATGAAAGAAAGAAACAGCTTTACGATTCTCTCTGGAACAAAATGAGCTCCTGGAGGTGTGTCGTGTGGGCGGAGCTAAAAAGTGATGCGTAATCTGCACCAAAACACAGACACGATGCTGTTTCACTTACCGTCAGCTGCTCTGAGTCAGACCACTCCATCTTTCAGTATCAAACAATGAGCAAGCCAGCGTCGACCTGGGCCTTGTTGTTTAGCCAGGGTTAAAAGCGGTGTGTAAAATGACGATAACCCGGGGTTAAGCTCGGTGTGAAAAGCCCTGTCGTGTATTCAGCAGTAATTGTTTCTCATGAGGACATGTAAATTCTTTTTATCCACTGCCTAACGCCATACTTTGCTGTAATTTACATGCATGATGATCTTGTGTTGTTGTGCAGTAACTATAATGCGATGGACACTGCGTCTGCCGTGGCCATCGCCCTCATGACCTTTGGCACCATGTACCCCATGAGTGTGTACAGCGGGAAGGTGCTGCTGCAGGTGCGTCAGTGGGGCATGATGAAGGGATGCAGCCATACCAAATCTCACTCTAGGATATTATTGCGATATGAAGTCTACAAAACAATATTACTGCAATATTTAAAATGAAAAAAGACGAATGAAGAATTATGACAAATTTTTAAGTTAAATGAATCTGTCTAGTTCCCTTTGAGAACTCTAACCCTAGTCCGAAAAAAGTCTTGTTGGGGTGTACTTGAACTTTAAAGGGGACTCAACCCTCTTGAGGTTGAAGGAAAACTCCAGTTTCAGTGAAAACAGGCTTATATAAATGCTTCTTACTAAAGATCTAGTGAACCGCTATAATCATCTGCCACAGAATAAACATAACTGTGTCTGCTGTATCCCAAACACTAGATGAACAATGTGTGTGTGTGTGTGTGTGGGTTTCACTTGATGAAGAGAATAAGATGAAAAGTGTTTTTGACCCAGAGTGCCAAAGCATAATGTAACATGAAATGTGATAAAAACTACACTTTTTGTCCAGAGTTAGTATATCGTCATGTGACCATAATAATATCGAGACTAGAGTTCAGCTGTCGCAATATTGATGATATCTCTAGTCATGTGTCTGGTCAGATGATCAGCTGGAACTGTCCTATCTCTTTCTGCAGACCACCCCCTCTCATGTCATCGGTCAGCTTGACAAACTGCTCCGAGAGGTCAGGATTTTTTCGTGCTCTTGTGTCGCTAGATCTCTTGTTTTTATTTGGCAAGATCTTTATCAGATTGGTTCTTGATGTTTTTCAGGTGTCCACATTGGATGGAGTTCTTGAAGTTCGAAATGAACACTTCTGGACAATTGGCTTCGGCTCTTTGGTGTGTAGATGTTCTTTCTTGATGATAGAGAATACTGTGATTATTTGCCTGACCCAGGGTTTGGGTTTGGTCCTGCAGTGGCCCTAAACACTTATTTCCCAATCAAACACACCTGATTCAAATCATCAGCTGATACAGACTCTGTGAGAGGTGTGCACTGATGAGGGTCCAGATGAAGCCAGAACACTAACCACAGCCTCTCTCCAACCTGCACTCAATAACCTTCAAGCTTTAGCGTTTAAGGGCTTTCAGGAGATGTTTTTAATGTCCTGACATAGCTTCAAGTCAAAATTTCAACAACCGCAGTTGCAGTTTGACATGTGCTTAGTAATTTAATATATTTTTCATATTACGACATTGGGGACAACAAATATTTAATATTTATCCTTGTCGTTTCTGCATTGTAAGTCCAAGTAATCTTTAAAATGTTCAGCAACACATTGTAAACATAATCAGGTCTTGTGAACAGATCGCTTTGTATGATGAACAGATTCAATTTAGGCTTTTGTTCACTGTGTTCGTACGTTAGGCATGTACGGTTGAGCTGCTGTTGATTATATTAAGATTAGAGCCCAAGCCCATCTTTTTCCCCTTCTACCAAAACATCTCATACTGCTGTTTCAGCTAATAAAATTGTTTAGTTAGGGTTAGGGTTAAGTTTGGAGCATTTTTTGTTTCGTTAAATATAAGTTTGTGTTTTTTGTACCAAGCGGCCAGCGGCCGACAGTGAGCTGATCATAAAGTATAGCCTTCTCAAATCATCACGACTTGCCTTAAAAAAATCGCTAAGCATTGTAAAATGTAATGTAAATGTAAATATAGAGAAAATCTCTTTTAAAGTTGTCCAAATGAAGTTCTTAGCAATGCATATTACTAATCAGAAATGAAGTTGTGATATATTTACAAAATATCTTCATGGAACATGATCTTTACTTTTATCTTTTAGCATAAAAGAGAAATGACCTGTGCTACTTATGACTGCTGTTGTGCTCCAGGCTCAGATGAGAGCTCCTGAGTAAAATGAGGCTTCAGGTAGGAGACCTTTAACTTGCTGTGTTTTTGCGCAGGCCGGCTCCGTTCATGTGCGCATCCGCAGAGATGCTGACGAGCAGATGGTTTTGGCTCATGTGACCAACCGTCTTCACGCACTAGTGTCCATGCTGACCATTCAGATCTTCAAAGACGACTGGGCACGTCACTCACTGACCTCCAGCACCCTGCCCACTGGCTCGCTCAGCCTCTCGGAGTACGTGACCGCTGCCGCCTTCCCTCCGGCAGGGTCCAAACCCCTCGAGGACTCGAACCCAGTCACTTCTACGCCTGCGAAGCCCAGCAGCCCTCCGCCCGAGTTCTCCTTCAACACACCGGGGAAGCACATCCAGCCTGTGGTGTTTCAGACGGCCCATCAGCACAGGCCCTTCAACGCACCTCTCTCCTACGGGATGTCTCCCTACTCCAGCATGCTTCACCCTGGAGGAGGCCCTTCCGCGAGACTGGGCTTTGGGGTGCACGGATACAGGACTCTGCATGCAGCGCCGCATAGATACGGCAGCGGTCTGCCCCCGTCACAGACTGGCCAACAGAGACCGTGAGCCCATCATCACGCCGCTAGCACACCACTACCCTGAGTATTTATTTTAACAGGACCAAGAGCAACAGTTTTATTTTGAATGGATGTTTTATCTGTCTTCTTTATTTGTATTAAACCGTTGTCAGACATCTATGAAGTCACATTAGTTTTTTTTTTTCCACAATCTTCATACTATCCATCCTAAATAGTTTGTCAGGATAGAATGTGTGTCCCAAAGCACAGAATGTTGAAAAGAGCATGGCACAAGCATAGCTGCGGGAACGAGGGGTGCTGAGGGTGCTGCAGGGCTGGGTCTGAGATTTTTCTTTTGCCTGTCAATCATCCCAAAGATACTTCATTTTTGTGATGTTAATTAAACTGACCTGAATGTATAGATTAGTGCAGTTGTGTTTTTCCCCACATCTCCCCCTCGCACTGGAATTTCATGTGAATATTCATGCAATATTACCATAATTTGACGTTCTGACTTAAGAAAATATTCACATTCTCCTCCTTTTTTGAGCTTTTTTCCGAAGCTTTCTCACTTCTCAAGACTGCCACCTCTTAGTCTATGCTCAAACCACTGAGTAATCTCTAGCCTAATGTAATTCTTTTAACTACACTCATCATAACATTTTAGGCTTATGACAAATATTTTGAATATCTAATTCTAAGTTGAATTAGAATTTAACTTAAAATGTCATTTTAAACATGATTAAGTTGAATTATAACATGCATGTCTGTTATTATTCTAACAACAAACAAATTATGCAGCGAACAAAACATTTAGAACAAACGTTATTAAACTAAAAGCACAAATATATTGGTTCACGTTGTGTATAGAAGTTGGTATCAAATCATCACTGCTGCATGTTTCCAGTTGCCAGATATGTTAATGAATTGATTGATTCTATTTCTGTTGCTATGGCATTTCTGCACTGAGTCAGAGATAATAGACATATATAGGCTAAATCTACATTTGTATTTTAATATATTTGAATCCCCCCAGCACCCCCAGATTTAAGATGTTCCTGCGGATATAGCCAAAAGTGCTCAGATGATCTGTGGCTGCCCCTGACTTGAAAATTTAAGAAAAAAAATTTAAATAATAATAATAAGTCTTTACTTCTCATCATAGCCTAATAAGTGTTTAAGTGAATGCCAAAAGTTTGCCACAGCACAACAGCAGAAGTAATGATTATGTAAGTGCTGGAGAAAAACAAAAAGTTGGCTGCTTCACCATTTTAATAATTTAATTAATTTGTTTCTGTGTTTTGCGCTCAAGTCACAGAGACGGCAGAAAGCACATTCTGTTTGGTTTCTTGATTTTACAAAAGCACAATGTTTGGTTGTTATTGTGAATGCATCAAAATGCAGAGTTTTAACAAATTTGAAAGATGTATTACTCTTATTTCTATGACCAAAGATGAGGCAGTATCTGTCCATCTGTCCTGCAGTGAGCTGCAGCTCCACACAGACTCTGAATAGAGGGGTTTGAGTTGAATATTTGACAAAATATTTATTTCATGTTAAGAGAGAGTAAAAGCACATGCTTGCATAGTCTTCTACTGCACTCAAAAAGGTTTACTTTTTCTTCACATGCTTTAACAGTGTAGTATAAGTAGGTATTCTTCATTAATAAGTTCACACTGACAGTTGGAGACCACCTGCTGGAGCCAGACAGAGACTCACTGCCTCCAGCCATTTAATCAGTGCCAGTGAGAGCAAGGTTCAAGAGTGCAATGTTTCACATTATCTTTTAGTTTAGAGTTTATCTTTATATGAGCTAATAACCTTACCGAACATCTCTTAACATGACCATATAGAGGTGCTTGTTTATTTCTTCATGTTTTCACACAAATTCCACATGAGAAATTTATTTTTCACTGTGTGTGTGTGCCACACTAAATTGAGTTGATTTACAAAAATTCAGTGAATCCAGTACCTGGTTCTGAATTAAACTTCAATATAATGAAAGTAAACTCAAATGAGTTTCAATGGGGTTGCCAATTTTGGTCCTGGAGAGCCTCAGTCCTGCAGGGTCCAGCTCCAACTCTTATCAAACACCAGAATCCTCTCAGAGCTTCAAATCATCTAACTAGATCTCTACTTAAAAGGGACTCAGGACCAGTTTAAGAGCAACTCTGAGCGAGGAAAGACAATAGCTTGTATCTTAGTGAGGACATGGGGATGACCAAGTTACTAGCTATGACACAAGATACATAAGAAACGCAAAATGAGTTTCTGAAAGTGTTGTAATTATTTGTGTGATAACTTTAATTAAAGAAGTTGGTATCAAATCATCACTGCTGCATAGTTGCATGTTTCTAGTTGCTAGATATGTTAATGTAGCGATTGATTCTATTTCTGGCACTATGGCATTTCTGCACTGTGTCAGAGAAGTTAGCCTGTCTCTAATAAGATAGGTCACAATCATGCTTGTGTGACGGAGCAGTACAATTGAGAAACTGGCCCTTTACCAGTAGAAAGATCCGACTACGCCACCCTAGAAGTAAA
>JAUMHI010000054.1:184652-195021 GCA_032359435.1 Enteromius unitaeniatus | reverse complement strand
GGGAACGGAGAGCAGATGTTTTCTCTCTCCAGATTGTTCCCACAGATTGGAGAAGTAAATTGTTTTATTGTTTTGGGTTATACCTCGAGAAGTTCTGAGTTTTGTGTCACAGGGAGATCAAGGCATTCTTATATTAAAAATGCTTCCATTTATTCCAGATTAGCCGTCTATTTTTCTCTGGGCAGTGAATGATGCCCTTGTTTATTTTTATTTATTTTTTATTTTGTAGAACAAACCGAAGAAGTTATGTTCAGATGTTTAGTAGCGGTATTGTGAGGAGTTTTCACTCTTCTGCGTGTCAGAGGTTCATTAATATACTTTATAATATAATTTAATTCAGTGATGCAAATCAGAATTTTCATCAGCTGTTACTAAAGTTTTTAAACGCATAACATTTAATAATCATTCTAATATAATTTATTGCAGTGTTTTGCTGCCTAATATTTTTGGAACTTGTGACATTTTGTTCTGGATACTTTTATAAATAAAAGGCTCCGCATCGCTCCGCCACCTCCTTCCCGGACCCACGAGGACACCAGTGTGCATGCACGGGGAAGAGACCTGTCTCCCGAGGAGGGGCGCGCATAGTCCTTTTACCGGAGGTGGTGATGAGGCACCATTAGACTCCAGTGCACCTCATCACACACGCCAAATGTGCATAGTTCTGCGCCCCTCCTCTCATCCGCCCACTCCCGCCGGGAACCTGGAGAATGGCGGCGCTGAAGTACGGGGGAGGCGATGATAGGCCTACGAGGCCGGCTGCCTCGCCACACTCCCTTCCCCAAGCGACACTCCCGTTGCTGTTGCACCGGCCACGCAGGGAGTGCTACCTCCCTCATCCAGGCTACATGGGGTTGGAGGGGCGGGAAAGGCGTTCTCCACCAGACTGTCACAGATGACAAAGGAACACAGGACAACAGGGTAAGGAATAACAAAAATGACCCGGAGGGTGGATTTATTGAACATAAAATACTCAATAATGAAGTCTTGGTAGGGGCGCCGAATGACCCCTTTAGGCACTCTTTGCTGAAGCCGAGTAGCGCTGGATTCTGTCTCTGGGGAAATGCAGGGCTGGGCGTTTAATAAAAGAAGAGAGTGGTTAGTTCACATCTGGAGTCAAAATGAAGCTTGTTGGTTGGGGTGCCTCACGCAGCTTATCTGGCTGCGGGCTAATCGCTTGCAGCTGGTCCTGATAATCCACTGACGAGCCTTGCTGGTGCTCCCTCGTTGGTAACCAGGGCAACGATGATCAGTAATCGGGACGCTCGTCACACACTAAAATTCTGATTTGCATAACTGAAATAAATTACATTTAAAAAAAATAAACACTTCAGTAGGTTTTTTTTGTTGTTGTTGTTTAAGATTTTTTTTCTGCAGTTTTGTAGCCTTTATTATGATAGGACAGATCAATATTGACAGGAAGTAATGTGGGAGAGAGAGAGAGGGGGGGGATGTTTGAACAGCAGACGCCCCAAGTGCTACAGCACTGTATGTCGCACACTGCCCATAAGGCTATTGGCGCCGATGTTCTGTAGTTTTATCATAACATTATAATACCATTCATATGTTTTCTCTTTTTTTCTACTTAAAAAATAGGTCAATCCCATGTATAATTGTCTATTGAGGCTTAATACTATCGAAAAGCAATAAAGATTTTTCAGTTTCTTCAGCTTGTTTATATGCATCAATAAATATGGCATGCAGTTGCTTCAAACAATGGTATAAACATCATTCAGTGTAAAATGTGAAAATTTTAATTAATAATCATGATTATATCTTCAGGGGAATAATTGACAATTATGTGTCTGTGCGTGTATATATAATACATGTTACCTATATATCTAAATAAATATAGACTATGGATCTTCAGTATGTGATCCAAAGTAACCAGTAACTAACTTTGAGTAGTTTTTTTATCCAATACTTTTTACTCTTACTCAAGCAACTATTCTGAGTATTACTTTTACTTTTACTTAAGTACAGTTTTTGGGTACTCTGCCTCATGTTTTATGTTTATGTTTATTTCCTGTTGATAACACCTGGTCTGAATGATTTGAGGACCAGTGATTCATCATTTACTGTTTTGTTTGATTGTGCTCCAGGTGCAGAGGTGCATTACCTGAACGTGACAGCCCTCATTAAAGGTCAGCTCAACTCCTCCTTCTGGGTGGTAGACAGGAAACACATGTATATAGGAAGCGCAGGCATGGATTGGAGGTCACTGTCTACGGTAAGGAACAACTGTATAGTTAAATGCAAATGCGAAAAATGCAAAACGTTTTTTACTGATTCCATTGAGTTTATTTGATTGTTATTGTATATGTTGGAGGTATTTGATATGGCATGTTCTTCATCATGTTTAGTTATATTTTATTGGTCTGGTGAGTGAGGTGATGTGTTATTTTCACAGATGAAGGAGTTTGGCATCATAATTTATAACTGCAGCTGCCTGGTGTTGGACCTGCACAAGATATTCAGCCTCTACTGGCAACTGCAGTATAAAGAGTTTTTGCCTTCAGTATGGTCCAAGAAACTGAACGCTCTGTATAACAGAGACGAAAACCTTCAGCTGCGTCTGAATGACACCGAAGCAAATGCATATTTTTCAGTGAGTTGAGTTAGAAGAGTTTTGATTTTTCATCTAACTGAAGTCTAATGGAAGCAGAAACAAGTCCTGGTGCACGGAAATTATCCTTCATTTGATTTGTCTGAACCTAATGATGTTTAATATGTTTGTTACTGTAGACCAGAGTAATAAGCACGCTGCCGCCTTTAGAATCTGTCTCCATACACGATTTTGTGTTAGCTCTGTAGAATCGCTGTAACAAAGTAATTAGCTGATTAAAAAAAATAATTTTCTTATTATAGAGTTCACAACAGTTTTCATGTGCAGAAACAGTCTGTAGGCACCACAGTATAAATAGAGCAGAGAGACATGTAGCAATGCAGCATTTCAGCATCATTTATAGAAGAGAGATTTGCTATTATAAATTAGCAGATAAGTTTCCATTGATTAAAGCAGTGATTTTAGCAGCAGTGAAAACAGTTCAATCATCATTTTCTTATGGATTTTATAGACTTTTCTGACCACTGCAAGGATTATTTCATAGGACTGATAAAGCTGATTACATTGGGCAACACATGTTGTTCAATAATGACGGTTTTTTTATTGTGTGTAGAGTTCTCCAGATGCTTTCTGCACAAAAAAACGGACAAAAGACCTCGAAGCCATTAACAGAGTCATTCAAGAGGCAGAGACATTTATCTACATCTCCATAACCAACTATCTACCAATGCTCAACCGCAGTCGACCCAGGTCCTGTGTTATGACCAAAATATCTCAAATTAATATTATTATATAATACTTGTGATGTATCTGATCTATCAGAGTACAAGACTAAGATATATTTGCACCAGCACCAAGCAATAGGCTAACTGGACCATGCTAATCTGAAAGTGGCTCATCATTTTTTTTTTTTAAATCCAGTCATCTGAACAGTACATAGATATATATACTGACTAGATGTGCCTTGGGGCCTCTAAGCATACGTCAACATCGCCGCCATCTTGTGTTGGGGATCTGAAGGAAGCGCATCGATGTAATATGATGGTGAGATGTTGGAAATTTGTCCACACAGTTGTGTCATTGTAGTCTGTAAAGTTATTTTGCTCGACAAGTTCATGTCTGTTACTGTTCATGGTGATGACCACAAAGTTAATGTTATCCTATGAAAGAAAGAGCTTGGTAACATTAAGTTATGTTAATGTAAGTTGAAGAAAACCAACGATGAATATAATATAATTGCAAGATGGTGAAGAGTTGCGTAAAGTTTGTGTCAGTGTTAGTTTGTAAAGTTAGTCGTTAATGTGAATGACGACGTTCACACATAAACTATAACCATATGAAGAACGATACCATTTGGGGTCACTTTCAGAGCGATTTGAGAACGACAAAAAGCTAATAGTCAGTCAGAACCCATCACATTTTAGCCATACAGTATTTAACACTTGGAGAGACTTTGCTTGTCAATGGTCAGTGTGAACGCTTTTATTGCTATGGTTAGTTATTGCTGTCGTCCTCATTGGTGAATGAATGCCCATTCACACTGCTATCACGTGGATATGTCCCTTGAAGTACACTACAGAAATGCTATGGACTTTTGGATTTGTTTTGTTTGTAGATTCTCCAGTGATAAACAGAGGCGTCAGTCATGGGCTATAGCCGTACTGTACAGCTGTCATTTTCGGCCTGAAGATTTTTGTTTTGTGCAAGAACAAATTAATTAGTTATGTAGGTGTGTCTAAGTATTGTATTGTATTGTATATGATAAATCACATATTTATGATAGAACATAGATTAATTAACTATTATACTTATAAGTAAAATAATTAATTAATCAATGTTCTATCTTAAATATATGTCTGACATTTATAATAAACCAAACAGCTTGAAAATCGATTTAAAATTAAGCAAATTAAGGTGATTTTAATTGTTGATAGTTCTCTGCCAATGTTAACTAATGCAGAGTAGACGCGGCTTCCCCCGACACAAGATGGCGGCCGCGCTGAAGCATCGTTCCTACGGACAGCAGTGTCAGAGGTGACATCTAGTCAGTATAGATATCTATGTGAACAGTAGATGTCATGTCACTGACTGATGACATCACAAAGACACAGATTTTTAAACCTTTTCCTAGTAATTATCCTGAGCTTTGATGTCAAAGACAGTGAACAAGTCTAATGTGCTCATTACACATATTTAAAAGAGACTGTGTCACTGGCAAAACATATTGTACAAAACATACAAAATAAACAAAAGAAATTGGGATAAATAAATATGTTAGTCAGAATACCTGCTAAATGTCCCTGCAGGAAGGAAGAAGTTTAGATCTACATCTAAACCTGCAGCTATAATGGGATCATGATAATAAACCAAACCTTGGCTACTAGATGTATTAGTACTGATTAGTACAGTAGCAGCAGTGCATTACTCATGTTTACTCTATGTACTTTAACAGGTACTGGTCCCGCATTGACAACATGCTCAGAGAAGCCTTGATTCTGAAAAAAACCATCAAGGTACGCCTGTTAATAAGCTGTTGGGAGCAGACTGAGCCACTGACGTTGAACTTCCTGTGGTCTCTCAAAGCACTGTGCACAGAGTCGCTCCGATGCTCTGTGGAGGTGGTGAGTGTACATTTATCAAACATTACCAAAGATTTACATGGAATAGGGTGGCTGGGGTTCATCAGCTAATGTTGTACAGCAATCCTCAAATCTGACAGGTTGTGACAGATCAGCAGCTGGGACTAGTCTCTGTTTGTCTGTGTTTACTGTGCATCTCTGCATCACATTTGACTGCGGCTCAGTCTGCAGCTCACAGCACTGGGCCAGTAGGTCGAGTCGAGATTGAGTCATTGAAACAAACAAATCATTCAATTATGCTGATTTATTAAGGAACTAAAAAACATTCTAGCTGCGTCCAAAACAGCAAACTTCCATAATATTAAAGGGGTCATCCAGTGCTGCATGCCCTTTTTCAAGCTGTTTGGACTGATGTGTTGGGAGTGTGTTCACAACCACCCTACAATGATAAAGATCCACCAGTAGTTTTCTTTTAATTTAATAAAAATAAGTTTCTCCTTCTGAAATCAAGCCATTCTCAAATGCATGTGGGTGTGACGTCACACCGACAGAGGCCACTCCCACAATAGATGATTGACAGCAGCGTGTCACACAGACAGAACTGGTGTCCTACATCAGACCCGCCCTGAGTGAGCCGTCATCAGACCGAGACACAGAGACAAGCAAGACTCCTGAGAGATTGAGGTGTTTTGATGAATGTATTAATGAACAGAGCAGTAGTGATTTTCTCCCGACATCTGAGTGACTGAAGCGTTTTTTACTCTATCTTTAAGAAATTTTAAAACAAACTTTCCATTAAGGCCCTAAAGAATCATATTATATTAACAAAAACAGTGCATGTGATGAGTAGTATATCAGAAATATTCTTTTTCTTCATAAAGCAGTATGTGAGCAATACCTGGATTACTTACTATTTCATACTTGTAAATGAATCACTTCAATCAATCACTTTTATTTCTATAGCATTTTAACAATACCGATTGTAGCAAAGCCCTGAACATTATCAAGTAGAAGAACAGAGTGATGGTAATGAATAATGACCAGATTAAACTATTTATTTATGAAATGCAGAGACCTTCTCTGTAGTCAAGACAACGATAATCACTAGAAATGAGATGTCCCCAACCATGAAAGAATGAGGAAAAAAACATTGGGAGAACCAGGCTTACGGCGGTTTCACACTGCACGTGTCAACAACACATGTTAGGAGAGGAATAGCCAAGCTGATGAGTCAACGAAGATGTAATAAATCTATGCACTACTTCTGACAATATATATTAGAGGAGTTGACCATTTTTACCAAAGACATATACTCTATGGATTACAATTAGAGAGAAAAAAACTCATGATGCAGATACAGGTGTAAGTACACTTAACTAAAATGTACTAAAATATCTAAAACTATGCCAATACACAAGCTCTTTTTAACTGTTTTATGTACAAATCTTATAAAACAGGAGACAATCCCTTTGCTCCTTTGAAATGTTTTACCAGTAATAATGTAATCATCTCTTCAGCGATTATAATTTTCAACTAAACTTTCAGCAGAGGGAGCAAAAGTTACATAATTAATAATAATGTTACATGATAAGTTCAATAAATCACATTTTATACTTACGTTGTTTTTGCTTTTAAAGTAAATATTTTACAATGTATAAAAAAGAGAAATAGGCAAGCAAACTCTATGTTTGTTCTCAATCAATAAATCACTTTTATTTATATAGCGCTTTTAACGATACAGATTGTGTCAAAACACTGAACATTATCAAATAGAATACAGTGTCAGTAATGTATCATGACAAGATTAACACTCACTTTTCAGCAAAAGGTTCATTATTAAATGGAGAGACGTCATTGTCTAGATCAGCTCATTGTAAATAGGATCTTTGTAATCAAATTGACAATAATCACTAGAAATTAAGTGTCCCCAGACGTCCAGACATCAACAATGCTTCAGCCCACTGTAAAGCTCTTCCAGCCAGGTGAGGGATAATAAAAGCGATTTTAGTGCGGCCTGTGGGAAAGAGGCATGGTTGTGCCTCAATGAGGAGTGAGCATTGGAGAAGAAATCCACTACATGAAACACTGTCTCCAAAGAATTGAGCAGGACGTGCAACTGGACTGGCTGTGGTATTTTGAGTGCGTACCTCATTCAACACCTTGAAACCCCATGTAAGGTTCCAATGATGCCATGTCTTCCTCTTGTCCCATTTTCCTTTAAGGGCTGAGCTTCTGTCATGCTCAGTCAACAGGCAGAGACCAGAAGGTAAAGTTTAACAGGTGAGTTTTCTTTATTTACATCACAGGAGCAACATAGGAATCGGTGCAGATAAGTAACAACTTATCAGGTAAGCAAAACTCAAAAGGCTCCACAGCAGGCTTTAGCATAAATGTCAAGAGTATTACTCAGTCTTTGAATCAGGGCAGGTAGCGGCTCCAGAAAGCTAGGCAGACAGGTGAATACAAAGTCTTTGGGTGATTTAGCGATCTTAGAAACTCAGGTAGGCAGTAAGAAGAACAGAATCTGAGCGTCCTCCAAGATAAGCTCAGAGGTGCAACCTTGTTTTCAAACTTCAATTGTGTTCATGAACAACTTTTACAATACATTTATACAGCATTTTTCCTTCCACTGTACAAAATCAATATATCCATTCATTTTAGTACATAAGAGAGGGCAAGTGAAACAATCCCCATCAATAGTGGGGAGAATCTTAATATCTGGGAAAAGATCTTTGTCATAAGGGACTAAAGTCCCTGCACCAAACTCCTCTAAAAGAGTCTTCTTTTCATCAGTTAAAACCATATTTAATTTATCAAGATACTTCTTAGCAAAAAGCACTGAATCAATCCCTAACAGGGTAGCAATTTGTTCAGGTCTTTTCAAATTATATCCTGATTCATTAATAATATATTTTAGCTTAAAAATCCTTTTACTCCATAAAAAAATCAGTAAATCAGTCACGGCCAGGAGAGCTGGTCCATTCCTAAATTATGGCCAGAAAAGCCATCCTGAAGCCCTGCACTCGAGGCACTCAAGGCACTCTAGGAGAGCCATTCGCAAGTCCAAAGAATCCGGTTTCCAGTGTTCAGCTCCGTCTCCACCAGAGGGATCATCTCTGAACCATCGTCCAACCCTGCTACGGCTATGGAAGTTGCCATGAGATCGTATTTCCAGTCATGGCCACAGAGATCACTGAACTCTCATCCCGCCCAGTTTCAGCCATCTCTTCCTGCCTTGCTACAGCGATAGAAGCTACTGAGTTGACATCATGCCCTGAAACGGAGGCCGTCGAACCCTCGTTCTGCCCTGTTTCAGCCATAGGGGCTGCCATTAGCCTCTTGCCCTGCCCTATCTCAGCTATAAAGGCCACTGAGTCGACCAACTGCCCTGTTCCAGCCATGGAGGCCACTCTCGAACTCTCAAACTACCCTGCTCCAACCACAGAGGCCACCGGAGACACTCACCCTCACCATACTCCGTTCACTCCCAACAATCACACCGGAAGTGAGAGAAAGAGAGAGAATGTGTGTGTGTGTGTCTGATTCCCATGATCTGTCTCTGGGGCTCATCTAGGTGTTCTGGTCTCCGCTGACGGTCAGGGCAGTAGACATCATCTTTTGGTGCTGATCCACCATCTGATCTGGATACAGACTGAGAAAAACTACAAAGCTCATGCTGGTGAAACAGTTTCACCAGCTCCATTTTGAACAGTATGGATATGCTGGTCCACCAGCTAGACCAGCAGAAAACCAGCCTAAACCAGCACTATATCAGAGTACACCAGCCTGGACCAGTGCTAACGAGCATAAGCCAGCATGAACAAGTTTGGAATACATGCTGGTTCAAGCCATGTTCACACAGCAGCAGAATACAGTTGTCAGTCCGTGTGAACAGAACGGAACAGGACTGGACAACATGTGTCTGTCACATCAAACACTGTGAGAGAGAGTGTTCCTTTCAGGGAACTGAGATTACACATGTAATAATTTTTGTAAAAACCTTAAAAAATACATCTCTGGTCACCACAGTCACCACAAGTTTCTCCTCCATCATTGCAGTCATCGAACCTTCTAAGAAATAGTAAACTTTCATCACTTGCTTGATGAAGCAACTATGCAGAAAGAATGTTTAATCATTTACATCAGATTTCGGCTTTCAACATACTGACAGATGCAACATATTAAACTTGGAAGACCAAAGTGCCCCATTGTCAATTCAATTCAAATAAAATGTATTCATGATACATATCATTCCAAAGCAGCTTTACACCAAAGTAATGTTTCACAGTATATGTAGTAGTAGTTTGTACATATGGCATAGATGTGAGATAAAGATCAATTAATAACGTAATCGAACAGACAGAGAACATTATAAATTAGTAGCAGAGTTCGGTAGTGCTGTGTGTTGTTTCAGGGTTGGCTTGACAGGTAAGAAGTAATATTTTATAGCTGATGTGGAATCTAACAGGCAGCCAGTGCAGAGACTTTAAAATTGGGGTAATGTATATTGAAAATAGTAGAGGACCTAGGACAGATCCTTTTGGGACTCCATACTTACCTACATACTGGTGATAACTGCGATGACTCCCCATTTAAATAAACAAAGTAGTAGCGATCAGACAGGTATGATCTAAACCATCTTAAAGCCTGCCCTTGGATACCTGCATAATTTTGTAGTCGGCCTATAAGTATGTCATGATCTATAGTGTCGAACGCAGCACTAAGATCAAGTAAAAATAGCAATGAGATGCAGCCTTGGTCTGACGCAAGAAGCAAGCCATTGATGATTCTTCATAATTATCGTTTTTTTGCAAGAATGTGCACAGTTGAGCGGATACAACTTTCTCTAAAATTGTATACATAAATGGATTTAATTAAACTAATTAATAATTAATAATTAAATTTAATTAATTTAATTAATTAATAAGAGGCTTAATAACCGTCAGTTTGAATGGTTTAGGGACGTGGCCTAAAGATAACGCAGAGTTGATAATATTGGAAAAAGGGTTCTTCTGCTACAGGTAACAATTCTTTTAGTAATTTAGTGGGTAATAGTAATTTAGTCATTACTATTAAACTGTGAAGGAATGTTTAGATCGGGTGGCGTCTGGTTATTTATTAATCTAGCCACTGTGCTAAATAAAAAGCTTGGATTGTTTTGGTTATTTTCTATGAGTTTGTGGATATGCTCAGCCCTAGCAGCTTTTAAAGCCTGTCTATATCT
>JAUMHI010000054.1:137310-147895 GCA_032359435.1 Enteromius unitaeniatus | reverse complement strand
ACTACACATCAGATGATCGTTTCCTCACTGTTGGGCTCTACTGTAAGATAATAACACTACATGGGTATCTGGATTTTCAATTAACCATGGTTTTAGAAGAAATAAAAACTGAAAAACCCTTGGTAACCACAGATTAACCATGGTTTAGCTGCACTGGACCTAGTTTACGCTGTGTTTTTAGCAAACTGTGTTTATACAAAAATAAATAAACATGCTGCCAGTGTTGGGAACTAAATTTCAATCATTACAAAATTAATTTTAATCTGTTATATAGAAAAAAAAGAGTAAATGCGGTTAGAAAATGTTAACATAAGAAAGATGGAGTATTACACGCGTTTCATCTGAATGTTTTCACTCATACACGTTTAATGGATTTCTTTCGTGAGTTTCTTGACTGCTCCGTGTTTCTGGAGTTCAGGACATGATGATTTTCTAACTTTGATGTCATATTTCAGGTCATGGGTATGATGAACTGTTTTATTAGGCATTGATGGAGGCCAGTGATTCGTAGCTATAATAAAATCTGCTTTTACAAAAGTAAGGTGTCCTAGCTGCTACTCATGATTTCAAATCAACCTCCAAATGATCTTAAAGAAGAGCTGCTGAAGTCTGATGTCGTGCTAAATTGACTTATTTTCCTTTTAATTCAAGTGATGACGTATTTCCACCGCGACAGTGCGGAGCTGACCCTAACGTGCTAGTTCCATTCATTAGAGATGGACCCGCGTCACTGAACTAGTCGCAGCGCTCGTAATCTGTGACTGCTGGTTACTGCGCTGTTACTATAGTAACCCCGGCCGCTGCGGGGGCCAACGCACCGCCGGCGTCGCTTCGCGGTAACTATGGTAACGGCGCTGTCCTGGCGCGGCCGCCGTAGCCCGTGCGCGGAAACCCCGCGCCATCAGAGCCGCGCTGATGCGGTAAAAGACACACAAGATGGCGGCGGGCGACGGAGAGCGAACATCCGCGTAAACACTAGAGCCGCTCCGCGCTGATCTCAGACACACCGACCCCGGGACGCGGAGAAACAGCCGAGGATCATGCGCTGCGTGCGGTCCGGCCGGTTCTGAGGCTTCGTTCACGGCTTCGCTGAGTGTAGGATGACCGAGAGCAGCTGACGCTAGCGGCGCGTTTAGCTCGAGCGGTAGTGCTGATAGAAACTCTCCGAGGGTCCCGTCGAAGCAGCCCGGCTCCGGCCCGTTTAGCGTGGATTCGTGCGGGTTAGGATGAGCGGCGCCCGGCTGCGCGGATCTGAGGCGAACCTGTGCTAGCTATGCGTTAGTGCTGCTTGAGCTGGTTCGGTTCGGTTCGGTTCGGTTCGTGCAGGAAAGATGGGCGACACCCGGCGGCGGGTGAAGGTGTACACGCTGAACGAAGAGCGTCAGTGGGAGGACCGGGGCACCGGGCACGTGTGCTGCTCGGAGCCGGACTCGCTGACGGTCACCGGCGAGGCGGACGGTAAGACACGGGTCTGGGGGAGCTCGGGCTGGGCCGGGCCGGGCTCATGAGGTGTTTGTGTTCTTCTGCAGGGTCTCTGCTGCTGGAGTCCAAGATCAACCCCGACACCGCCTATCAGAAGCAGCAGGTGAGTCCGGCAGCGGCCGCACGGGTCAGGAGGACCGGAGTTCAGAGGTCATCTGCTCTGTTAGGAAAGGACAGTAGAGTTGAGATACAGGGATCTGAGTGAGCTAAACGTTGAGGAAATGATCCAAATGCAGTTCTTGGCACTGAATATTTCTGGTCAGACGGTGTGTTTCAGCAGGAGAGCTACAAGATAGCCTAGTGATCTTTGGCATAACAGACAAGTGTGTGACCGTGACCCCCGCAGCAGTGTCTGCTGTAGCTGTGTGTGAGCTGTGTTTCTGTCTCATCAGGACACGCTCATCGTCTGGTCTGAAGCCGAGAACTATGACCTGGCTCTGAGTTTCCAGGAGAAAGCGGGCTGTGATGAGATCTGGGAGAAGATCTGTCAGGTGGGTGACGCTTGCTCTGGTTATCAGTCATCTCTCAGTTATTACTCGTCAATAATCTGACCGTTTTTTGTGTGTGGTTTTAAAACGGCTTTAAACTGCATAGAGTACAATAGTATTTAGTTCAAACAACGAACCAGAAGCATGGTTGTATTGAACAGTTTTGTTAAAATGCATAACAGTAGAGCTACTGTACATTAAACCTCGTAACAAAGACCTGACGATTGTTTTACTGTTTACTGCGATCTAATATTGACCAGACTTCAAATGACCGCTTGTGAATGTTTGTCCTTCGACAGACGTGCTGCAGCTGTGAGTGTTTCAGCTCCTCTCAAATCACGAGAGCTGTCAGCAGATTAAGAGACGCATGTGTTCTCCTGTGTTTGTGTAGCTTTATAAACGCTGCTCCTTACAAATCTGATGAACAGGATAATAAAACCAACTCACAACAGTGCTGATGAAGAGTGTGTGTGTGTGTGTGTGTGTGTGTGTGTGTGCAGGTGCAGGGTAAAGACCCCTCAGTGGAGATCACGCAGGACCCCGTGGACGAGTCTGAGGAGGAGCGCCTGGAGGAGCCGGAGCCGGGGCACCTGCTGGAGCTGCCAGTCTGTGAGCCGGACCGTCTGGAGGAGCTGGCCGAGCTGGTGACCTCCGTGCTGCCCTCGCCCGTCCGGCGGGAGAAGCTGGCCCTCGCTCTGCTGGGCTCGGGCTACATCAGGAAGCTGCTGCAGCTGTTCCGGGTCAGCGAGGAGGCGGACGACCGCCAGGGCCTGCAGCACCTCTATCAGATCGTGCGCGGCCTGCTCTTCCTCAACAAGGCCACGCTGTTCGAGGTGATGTTTGCTGATGACTGCATCATGGACGTGGTGGGCTGCCTGGAGTACGAGCCGGCGCTGCTGCAGCCCAAGAGACACCGCGAGTTCCTCACCAAGACCGCCCGCTTCAGAGAGGTCATCCCCATCACCGACTCAGAGCTGCGGCAGAAGATCCACCAGACCTACCGCGTGCAGTACATCCAGGACATCATCCTGCCCACGCAGTCTGTCTTCGAGGACAATTTCCTGTCCACGCTGTCCTCCTTCATCTTCTTCAACAAAGTGGAGATCGTCAGCATGCTGCAGGTACATGACAATCTCCATCTCCTCGTCTGGTCTGGTCGGTGGTCACAGCTCTGATGTCCCTCAGTGGACTGAGCTGCTCTGGGCAGCATGCTTCTGTGTATAGAGTTATACTAACACCCCTCCAGCATCAGACACTGGAGGATCTCTGCTGCCCTGATATTTACAAGCTCTGACACGAGAGGTGGAGTGTCAAGGCTGTCCTCCTGCGCTTCATCTAACGCTCTGTGTGTGTGTGTGTGTCTCAGGAGGATGAGAAGTTCCTGACGGAGGTGTTTGCTCAGCTCACAGATGAAGCTACAGAGGACAGCAAGAGGAGAGAGCTGGTACGTCTCTCTCACACACACACACACACACACACACACACACCCGTCACACACATGCAGGGTTCACACGTGTCCTCTCTACGTCTGCAGGTGAACTTCTTCAAGGAGTTCTGTGCTTTCTCTCAAACGCTGCAGCCGCAGAACAGAGATGCCTTCTTCAAAACGCTGGCCAATCTGGGCATCTTACCGGCGCTGGAGATCGTGATGGTGAGTGCAGGCCTCTCGGTTTAGCTCCGACACTTCGGAGATTTCCTCTGAAAGCGGTGCTAACGATAATTGACAGAATTGTGTTTCTTTAGAGAGAAGTATGATCTTTCCTGTTGTGAGCCTGGCTGAGCACACACACACACACACACGTGCTGTAAAGACAGCAGAGACGTAGAAGGAACACTGCAGAATAAAGTTATTACTGAACAGCGCAGACGTCTCACCTGAGGAAGCACATGACAGCACAGTATATTTATAATGCAGTGCTGATCTGAATATAATACTGTAAGATGAAAACACGTCTGATCAAACACTTACTGTTATTGAGAAGCAGTGCCTGAGACCGGTCTGTGCACAGGCTCACACACACACAGAGCTGTAGGACGTTTATTCAGACCGACACAGTCCTGACCGAACTGATCACTAAACGTTCATGTCCACCTTCTTCCATGTCTCTCAGAAATCTGTCAGACTGTATGGTTGTTTTCCTGGTGTAGCACAAACCATAAGATCTGGTCCTTTCCTGGTGATCTTCACCTGTGCTCCGCTGTTGTTTTGAAGGGCATGGATGACATGCAGGTGAAGGCCGCGGCCACAGACATCTTCTCTTACCTGGTGGAGTTCAGTCCGTCGATGGTGCGTGAGTTCGTCATGCAGGAGCCGCAGCAGGCCGACGACGTGAGTATCTGACAGATGTTAGGTGTGAGCATGTGGATCAGAGCTGATGTCTGCTGAATACTTCTTCAGGAATCACAGTCTATAACGTCTCAGACTCTCGTTCTCTAGCTCTCAGTTCCTTTCTGCTCTTGACTAAATTGAACATTGATTCCTTGAGAAAATATTTCAGGTGATGTTGCTTTTCTAAAACTGAAAATTGTCATTTAATCTCACTCCGGACACAAGACTTCAGCGCATCTTCTCTCAGCGAGTGAAGTTATTTTTAGAATGAGATCAGCAGTAAAGACGCTCAGAGCGAGAGAGATGATGGTTCTAATGAAGATCCCAGTGCATCAGTGGAGCAGCTGTGTTTGTGTGTGTTCAGGACGTGCTGCTGATTAACGTGGTGATCAAGCAGATGATCTGTGACTCGGACCCGGAGCTGGGCGGTGCAGTGCAGCTGATGGGGCTCCTGAGGACCCTCATCGACCCCGAGAACATGCTCGCTCCGGCCAGCGTGAGTACAGCCCCATCTCCGCTGCTCTGACCCGTTTACAGAGTGCACTGTTGAGTGTTTAGCTCTGCTCGTTTCTCTGTGTTTGGACAGAAAACGGAGAAGAGTGAGTTCCTGACTTTCTTCTACAAGTACTGTATGCACGTGCTGACGGCGCCGCTGCTGGCCAACACGGCCGAGGAGGGCCGAGGTGAGACCCACTCCTGCTCCTCTGCAGCAGTCCTCCGTCTGAGAGCGCTTATCAACCCTGTGTCTGTCTGTCTGTCCTCAGATCTGACCGAGGGAGCGGCTAAAGTCAACCCTGTGTGTCCAGGTACCGTCTGCTCTCGCGTCTGAACCGTTTTAAAAGAAAGATGTTAGACCAGAGTAGAGTCCGACTAGGACTGAGAAAATGAATTGGTGCATCATGAACATAGAAATGATTCCAGATCCGTTCTGATATATTCCAGACTCTCAGGAGTGGAAGCTAAGCTTTGTTTTGAGCAGCAGATGGCGCTGTATGCTTTAGAAACAGCCGTGCACCAGCCATGCCTCATCAAAGCATTCTGGGCCGAGGTGAAATTACAGACTCAGCTGAACACACCAGTGCTCTTCATCCCCTCTTAAACACCCGGCTGAGACTAGAGCGCCATCTGCTGCTAAGATCTGCACTCAGAATTGATCTGCAGTGATTTATCATTCTTTCCAGGTTTTACTTGGAGACACTGTGCCTGAGATATTGTTCAGTAGAATGTACACAATACTACTAAAACTTAAAGGAATAATCACACGGTTCTCACGGTTTGTTAATAGTACATCCAAAAAAAACCTACATTTATCCTTTTAATGATTTTAAAATTGTATGAATGTATCATGACTTCATTTGATAGCCAGAGAAATATAAACAGAGTTTCTGGGAAAAATCCGTTGATGAGGCTGTGTTTTGTTAATGCTAAAAAACATGCTAAAACAGAGAATTTGGTAATATTAAAATATGAGGAAAACATTTCATTTCATTTGAGAACCCTGATGTGAAAAGCTGATGTGAAACTGGATGTTTTGTGCTTTTAATTAGAATTGCTTTTATGAGATTACATTGACCAGCTCTAAAGCAGTCTAGAAAAAAAGCAGAATCCAAAGAAATTAAAACGGAAGAAATTGTAAGCGATTTCTCAGAGCCCTGCAGAGCTGTAAACCTAGAAGAAACCCTGGATAACCTCAGAAATCCTAGATTTAACACACCGAGACAGAACACGGCACGATGAGCGAGACGATCTTATAAGACTCACTTCGAGGTTACCAATGTAGGCCATGTTTAGGTTTGTGTTCAGGATAGTTTAAAGAGGTTCATTTGGATAAAGCGGGTTTATTTTAAAGTATAAGGCCGCTAGTCCTGAAGCGGGCCAGTGTTTGTGATCCCAGTGAAGACCTGTAGCCTGTCTGTGTGTCAGATAACTTCCAGACGGCGCAGCTGCTGGCTCTGATCCTGGAGCTGCTGACCTTCTGTGTGGAGCACCACGCGTACCACATCAAGAACTACATCATGACCAGAGACCTGCTGAGGAGGGTGCTGACGCTCATGAACTCCAAACACACCTTCCTGGCGCTCTGTGAGTATCCTCACGCCGACCACTAGCGGTCCTAACTCTCTAGCAGACGTTCTACCAACAAGCCAAAGGCTACAGTGAACCTCAAAGGGTCCGAGACTGAACCCTGGGGGACATCTGAGTAACGTTTTGAGGATTCAGATGTACATTTTTCAAGTTGCTCAAAGTGAGATAGAACCTGTGCCTATAATTCCCAGAGAAGCAGGTCTGTAGGGTGTTAGGTGAGATCAGTCCACACTGGGGTCACTGTTAGCTGAGCGGAGTCCACTGCCCAGGCAGGTCACTGGTGATGCTGATGGGAACCAGACGGACACACATCTTCAGTAGTAGCTGGTCTGGTTTGTGATGCAGGTGTGTTGTGATTGTCCAGGTGCGCTGCGCTTCATGAGGAGGATCATCGGCCTGAAGGACGAGTACTACAACCGCTACATCGTCAAAGGAAACCTGATCGAGCCGGTCATCAACGCACTGCTGGACAACGGCACCAGATACAACCTGCTGAACTCGGCCATCATCGAGCTCTTCGAGTTCATCCGAGTGGTGAGTCTCCTCCTGATCCTCTCCTATCACTTCCTGTGCACACATCTTTCGTTCTTTAATTTGAAACAGAAATGTAATCGGATCTTTAGTTCTGAAGCTCTGTGTATCCAGAATGATGCGGCTCAGTTCTCACACGCCACTCTTACTGACCGCTGTGCTTCTGTCATCAGGAGGACATCAAGTCTCTGATCGCACACATCGTGGACAACTTCTACACGGCGCTGGAGTCCATCGAGTATGTGCAGACCTTCAAGGGCCTGAAGGGCCGCTACGAGCAGGAGAAGGAGCGCCAGAGCCGAGGACTCGGCAGGTGCTGCTCACCTTCCTCCTCCAGAAACACACAGAGTCCACTCCTGATCCACAAACAGATTTATCCATTATTCTGGTTTCCAATCCGAACGATGTTCCTGAAAAGGCTGTCTGAGCGCTGAGACGCAGTAGCGTAATCTTTTATAGACAGAATCACACTTAATCTCAGAAGCAATGCATCAGTGTTCTAGATCTGCATATTAAGCAGCTGTCAATACATCTGAACAGAATAGAGCTCATTTTGATGTTAAAACCCTCTCTGTCTGTCTGTCAGGTACCGCAGGGACGCCCGCTCCTTCGAGGAGGACGAGGACATGTGGCTGAATGAAGAGGAGGAGGAGGAGGAGGATATAGCTGACGCAGGCCTGGACAAGGGCAAGAGCGACTACGGGAAGTTCATGGAGAGCGAGAAAGGTACCTGCTGTGGGATATAGCCTTCACTGCTGAACTGAATGCACTTCCTTAAATCAACACAGACTAGAGCAAAGCTCTTCAGTGGAGAACAAACACGTTTCGTCATCTTTTGTTTGTTTCTTCTGCAAACTCTCCTCACTTTGATCACTTTCACAAGACTTTTGTCATTTTCTTCCTCTATCAATATATGTTGCTTGAAGAATCTGTAGACATTTTTGCTAGAAACGACACAAATATTGAGGAGCTTCACTTTTTATGTATTTGATCAGAAGGGAGTAGAGCTTCTCTCCACATCCCAGTGTTTAGAGCGGTTTAAGCTGTTGTGAAATCCGTTAAAGACAGTGGTGAAGGAACTTCTGAAGTGTTACTTATAAGTGTTTAATCATTGTGTGAGGGAAGCAGCAGTATGCCGGAGGTGTCCTGTAATGTGTGTGTGTGTGTGTGTTCAGTGAAGGAGAGTCAGGACAAGGAGAACCAGCCGAAGAGGACGGCGAGTGGCAGCTTCAAGTTCACCTTCTCTCACTCAGCAGCAGCAGCAGCTAACGGCTCCAAACCTCCACCCTCCACCTCCTCCAGCAGAGCTGCAGCGCCTCCTTCAGGCCAGACCCGGGTACGACACACACACACACACACACACACACACACACTCACACACGGCTCCTGACTTCTCTCAGGTGTAAACTCAAACCGTCGCTGAATCTTGTGGTGTACGTGGTACTGGAATCAGAACTAGTGCCTGTAAGAGTGTGTGGTGTTCTCTCGGCAGACGGGGCTGGTGGGGCTCGTGGACTACCCAGACGATGAAGATGAAGACGAAGAGGAGGAGGAGGAGGCTGACGAGGAGCAGTCTCAGCGTAAGAGGCCTCGTCTGGGCTCGTAGAGACGTCCGAGCACACTTCCAACGCAGCAGAAGCAGAGCAGCTCCAGGGAGCCGGGCAGCAGGGGCTGATGGGAAGCTAGCAGGACTAGCCTCGCTCACCCAGCTGAGAGCTGACGCTCAGGCACGTGGCCGCAGGCTGCTTCCCTTTCACTGATGACTTCTGGACGCTAGTGTTTGATTGGCGGAGTGAGAGCGTTATTAACCTTTATAATCAGACGTCTGGGATTCAGGCTAGAAGCTGCTGCTGGTTTTTAAAACACATTAAATTGCAGTAAATGTTTTGATTTGTTGTGTAAGTGTGTGTGTGTGTGTGTGTGTGTGTGTGTGTGTGTGTGTGCGCGCGGAGCAGCCGTCGCTCCACAGAGCAAGAGGACTGATCTGAGGTCAGCTCCAGAGGAAGGAAGCTGATCAGACTCCAGCTGTCAGATGACTAGATTAAATATTAAAAGCGTTTGTTGTTCCCCTCATTTTTGTACACTTTCCTACTAGCGCCGTCTCCGTTAAAGAGCATTTGTATGAATTTGATATTTTTTACAATTTTCAGATTAAATTTTGGTCCTGCAATTAAACGAGCTCGTTCAGTATTTTGTGGAGTGTTTCTTGACAGAGTTCCACATCTAACGCTCTGTTCTCTAGACAGAGTTACAGAGACCCGTCCATGCTTTAGGAGAGAAGAACGTCATATACTCCTTTGGTGTGAGTAAAATATGGGCTCATTTTATTTTTGGGGTGAACCATTCCTTTAAGAGTGAGATTTGTACCCTGGAGTGGAGCGTGAGCACTAGAGCAGCAGAGGAGCATTCAGCGCTGGATCAGGAACTATTTGTTGGTTCACTTGGACTTTGTTTTAATGCGTCGTATTTCTCTCGGCCAGAACCTGTCCCTCCTTTATTCATTGGTCACGTGACAGAATATGTTACAGGTGAACGGCTGATATTTACTACTTTTATAATAAATACATGTTTGAGCTAATTAAAAAAAGTATTATGAAAACATTCTCTCTTCTGTCAGGTTTTGTCCTCCTAAACCTTTCTATTTCCATGAAATCATGAACAACATCAATAATCTCAGGTGCTTATGTGCTTTATTTAAAGACGTGCGAGTTGACACTGGAAGCAGTAACAGTTTATCTCAGATCCTGGAAATAAAGTCAGTCACAGAGAGGTGTGTAGTTGGGAAGCTTTGAGTTATCTTTAACATTTTATTAAAGGTTTTCTCAGAATAATGTTGGTAAAATGTGCACCTCATACGGTTTTTGTGCTGCTGTACAGAGGAACAGTTCCTTTAGTTGATTATAAAAATATTTCAATGTAAGTTTATATGTTAGTTTCTGTGACAGAGTTTTCATTATTACTGGAGCTGAAAGTTTCTAAAGATTAATAAACAGAAGTGATTAAACTGGAGAAGCTCTCAGAGAAACAGAGCTGACCCTCACTGGACTAACAGTCCTCTCTCAGACCAGAGCTGCGTCCCAAAGCCTAGACCTATGCTGCCTTCACAGGTCCATCAGATGAAGGTATCTCAGCAGGAAGAAGTCAAGCTAACTTTAGATCAGTGTTTTTCACTTTTCAAACGCAGCTGATCAGTTTAACCTGCATTATTACACTACATCCACCAGCACACACTGCATTTCAGAATCCAGCTCTCGTTCTTTCATGTTCTTGTGTGAGACATCAGTCTGAAGGGACGAGATCTGTTTGCAGGAATGATGTCTCAGTCTTGCTGGTTGTTGTGGGACAGAAGAACAAGGTCCACAGGATCCTGCTCTTACCGTCTCTAGTCTAGTGGATTCATTATCCAGTCGACACTGAACAGAAACATTAAAGGAGTCATTTGATGACATTTCAAGTGTTCCTACTCTGAGTGTTCTGAGATGTTAGAGCAGAGATCTCCAAACCAAAGAGATATTTTTTATAAAAGTTAGGACTTGTCCACACCCTCCTAAACAAGCCTCCACTTTTCTCCGTCACAGAGTGGGTTTATGTTTAAGAAAGGCGGCGGAGCTATTATTGTGTCTGTAGTGTTGCTGCGGGCGCCATGTTCTGGAGACGCTGTGTGTCGTTG
>JAUMHI010000054.1:126816-137210 GCA_032359435.1 Enteromius unitaeniatus | reverse complement strand
GAGATTTCCTGGATCTTGCGTTCAGTTTGTCCATTTGACTGCGGATGGTATCCTGACGAGAGACTTACGGAGACTCCCAGCAGGCGAAAGAATTGTCTATCACTGTTTGCAAACCCAGACTCATGTCTCCGCCCATCTCGTTTGTTGTCATGGTGTTTTATTGTTGTCTCCTCCCAGTTTTACATGTATAAATGCCCCAGATATCATTGTGTATTCACGGTCCATTGCACTGTCGTTCTGTCTCGTTTTCATTTGTGTTAGTTCTCCTAGTTCTTCTGTTTTGGATTTATCGTTGCAGACTCCTGCTCTCGTTTGGATTATCACCTTTGCCTCTTCCCTCTGACTCTCTTTGTTGTGATTAAACCTACGCCTCCCTTTGTGACCACTCTACTGTCTTTGCCCATGTTGTACCTGTCTGTTGATGATCGACCCGCCTGTCTCACCTCGCCCTGTACAAATACACAAAAGAATGTTCTTTTTAGCAACATTATGTGACTCCTTTAACAAAGATAAACTTTAAATACTGATCCATATGCATTGCTCATTGTTAGTTATAGTAGCTAATGCAATAACTAAGAGAACAGTATTCTTCTCAGTATCATAATAAATTAATTTACAATTCCAAAGGTAAACCTTTACAATAACAGTAGATGAATTATCATGTACTAATACATGAATTAACAATTACTTGGCTATAAACTAATGATGAGTTAAGACATGTATTAATCAAGAACTAACTTAACTATGACCTGACTGAATAACGGCATCTTAATTACACGTTAGTTACTGCATGTTAGTTAATGTATCAATTAACAATTTGTGTTAATCTAAATCAAAACTGTTTTAATGACACAAAAATCTGTTTCTAGATCTGCCGCCTGCAGCTGTCACAAAGTGAATGACAGAGAGCTTCTTGCAATATTTAACCTAACTCATCCAACAAACAATAATGCATTCATAATTAAAAACAAGTTCATGTCATCCTGTTTTGAGTGATGTCACCGCTGCCGTCCTATAATAACGTTTTCATAATAATTAAGCTGACACAATTTACCAAATTAAAATCTTAGAGAAGATGATTATTGCTTTCGCTATGTTATATTTTGGTTTACTGTTATTATATCATAATAATGCACTGAAGTCAGATGTTTCTCTTGTTCTTCTTTTGGGCCACTATTGTTAAAAACAAAATACCGTTCAACAGAGTCCTTGGGGAAAAGCAGAGGGGAAGTCCAGGCAAATATAATACACGAATAATCCAACCGACAGAATAACGAAACACAAGGAACACGAATGAATAGTGACATCAACCAAGAACCGTACAAACATGGAAACACAGGGGGGTTTATACAGATAAAAGTAGGTCAACCAACAACCAACCAGGACGAGTGTTACAGTGTTACCTAACGAATGGTATAAATGGTGTTTATCTCATACTTGATGTCTTTTATTTTTAATGGTGTAAAGTGATAAGAATTGATCGTGGAGGTCCTGAAAGACAGAGTGTTTGCTCCACGCTGAAGGACAGCAGGCTCCAGGTGTTGGGTAGATTACTTTGGAAATGTAATAGATCACAGATCTAGTCACCCTATTTACAATGCATTAAGTAGTGTAACTGCGGATGGTATCCTGACGAGAGACTTACGGAGACTCCCAGCAGTTATGTTATATCTGATTATTTTTCTAAATGTAAATTTCAATTCTGTAGTGTTCGTCAGGACATAGAAGTTACCACTGATTACTGTCAGACTTTCACAGTCCTTCAGAATTAAGATTATAACAGACATCCCAAGTCTCCTGAAGGTTCCAGGAGTCTCCCGTGTATTGGATGCCCGAGAAGTGGATTAAATTTCCCAGAATCTAGACCAAGCGAGCAAGAGCGTGCACGCCAGACATTAATCTCTGCATCGTGCATCTTAGAATCTTCTCATCTCCCTGAAATTATATCTGTCTGTTATAATCATTTCATTTTGAAGCACAGCCACCACAACATCAGAGTTCAGCAGCTCTTTGTGGTCATTCTGAGATTAAATACAGGTTTAAAATCATAACAAGACATAGTTCAGTAGCTGTGATGCTGGTTTCACATGGCTATGGCAGGAAACGCTCTCATCTAACACTGCCTTGGAAAAAAAGAGTTCATCTAAAAAATTAAATCATGTATCCTAGACTCCTGAAACATTGGAGCCTAATATTATACAGCAGTGAATGCAAGTTATGAAAAAAACAATTGTATCTGTATGTAAGCAACTGTAATTTAATGACACTTTTTTATTGTGTTACTGTAAAAAATGTGTTTTGTAATTAAATGAGGTAATTGCCAGTTCCTCCCCGAGCCGTGAAGCTGGCTCTGTGTGTCCAGGACTGACCATGTGTGTAAAACAGCATCTGTTCAGCACGACCTGAGCACACCTGCCGAGAGCTGGAGATCCAGGAACACTCTTCATCACGCACCTCTTCATGAGTCAGTAAACCCTGACCTTACTGCAGGAGGATCTCTCCAGGGTGCATGTTTTCAGTCATGACTTTAGGGGACACATTTTTAAGATGTTTACTCAGAAATACTGATGAGCACACAGCAGCTTCTCTCCTTCTCTCTGGGAAATATAATACACTGTGTGTGTGCCGTTTCACACCAGGTTTGTTTTATTCTTTATCGATTAGAAAGATTTCATATTGTGATGTAATTAATGTGGACTTGCTCTAGCAACACTGTGAAATAGATTTAATCAGTAACTAGTTACAGTGAAAATATGACTTTCTTTAGTAACTAGCATAACTATTAATAAGATATTGTAGTTACCATCCATAAACCAGCTCCTTACTCACTCACTGATTTGATGTTTAATAATCCAATAATTCCTAGATTTATTCTAATAAATGTCACGAGTCGTGAACACATGAAGTCACCGGAGCAGCAGGAGAGCTTCCAATATGAAAAGCTTAGACGCAGAAGATGGAAAAATTGGCTTTACATTGATTTCATGAGAAGAAATGATCAAGTCGTGGCATTGCTTTACAAATCAAACGAAGTCCTCTAACACTATATATATTCTTGTTCTGTCTATCTACACTCAGCTAAACCCTGATGTGCTCTGTGTTAGCTCACTGCAGCCTTGCTCTTCTGTTGTCCTCGTTTGTAAGTCACTTTAGATAAATGATTAATGATGTAAATGTAATGCTTTACTTGCCCTCGTCCCGCTGATCCTGATATAAACACTATTACTAGAACTAAACGTATAATCATATGATATTGGTAACAGAAAACTACAACAGAGGTTAATGCAAGACTTTTATTTCCAAGTCCATTGTTTAATAACTTCTGGCAGTGATCCAGTGAGAGGCAGACATATTTCTGGAGATTTTTAGTTAACACTATATTTTAAGGTGTCCTTGTTTCAAATTACTTCTACTTACTATTATAATAACAACGAATTATGCATAATTACATGCCTATAACCCTAATCCTAACTGTATATAAAGTGCATGTAGTTAAATTACTCAGTATTTAAATGAATAATTACATTGTGAGGTAAGATTGTTGTTCTCATACAGTCAAAGTGAAAATGATTCAAACAGCAGATATGATTTTTGGTATTATTTTCCTAGCGGTTCATTCATGTGATAATGTTTATCAAACTAGAAGTGTTATTATCTGAAGACGAGACCCTGCACAGATGCAGACACCAGAGGAGCGCTTGACCGCGAGGTGTCAGTATGACGTCACATGCCACTCGTCATCAGTGATCCGTATGGAACGCGGACGGGGACAAAAGTCTTTAAATGGATCGCGTGAAATTTGACACATTGTGCGTGTTGACGTGGGCATTTTGAACGTGTTTCTTTTATACATATAAGTAACGAGGCCTCTGGGGTTTATATGGCTGGAACCGACATCTCCCGAGGTAGAGCAGCCTCTGGTGGACCTGATGGAGACTCTGTGCCATACATGGCCACCATGAGTCAGGGTCACAGGCCTCAGGTAACTCGACTGGCTGGGAAGCCAGGACTGACCGGTCTTGACACAGCCCCTCTACTGTGCTGCTGGAGACAGAGCCGGTATCGACTGGCTCCACACGCTGAGGGCCTTCAGCAACTTCACTAGGATTGACTGATTAGAACACGGCCCCTCATACCCTGACATCTTTAACAAGCACCTGTTTTACAGAATACATTTGATGAACTATTTTAAATGATACCTCTCTAATTTTATTTGTGAAACAAAAACGACTAGAGATCTTAAGGTTTCATTCCAGACATCTTGAAATCGTGATCTCCAAAAACCAATGGCTAAAGGAACACTGGAAATTCGGCAACTCATTCTAAGATAATTATTATACTTTTTTTCTTTTCTTTTTAGCCTATAATTTCAAATGTTTTTTCTATATTATTTTCTAATAATTTCTTAAACTCTGAGTGAATATAACTAATTTCATACTCTTTCACAGGTGGAAAAAAGTCTAGAAACTCTAAATAGATTAGCACATGACCATTTGTAATGACTCGCGGGATTCGTTCGGATCCATAAGCAGTTTTATTTGCGTGGTCAGACAGGCAGTGGGTTGTAATACCAGGTAATCGAATCAGACAAGGAGAAGACAGTTCGTGGTCAAAAAACAGGCAAATGGTCAGGGCAGGCGGCGAGAATTCGGAAATCAAACACAGTAAAGAAAATCAAACACGGGTAGGCAAAACACTAGAGAAAACGCTTGGAAACAATAGCCGGGGCAAATAAAGACTTCACGTCTGTCCTAGGCAAAAGTCCGATCTTAAATAGTCTGAGAAGGTGGGCGGAAGGCCGCGAAAACTCAGAGGTCCGGCGTCGGGGTCTCCCACGAGGTCTGGGGGTTGGCTTCTCGGGGTGTTCTCGATGAAATTCCTCTGTGAGAGAAGGGTCCAGAATGTCCCCTTAACCCACGATCTTTCCTCCGGGCCAAAGCCTTCCCAGTCAACTAAGTACTGCAGGAGGCGGCCCTGACGCCTGTAGTTCAGAATCTCTCGGACCTGGTAGATCTCCTCGTTCTCGTGCAGAAGGGGAGGGGCTTCTGGTGCAGCGTCCTCGTACTGGTCCCCCTCTCCGTCAGGAGCAGCAGCAGCCTTAAGCAAGGAGGAGTGAAAGGTGGGTGAGATTTTGTAACTAGCTGGTAATTCTAAACGATAGCATACAGGGGATATTTGTCTCAGTATTTTGAATGGACCCACGTACCTCTGACTTAATTTTCGGCAAGGAAGATGTTGCCCAGAGATCTCAGGCTGACAGCCATACCCACTGGCCGGGTTCGTAGGCGGGATGGGGTCTCCGACGGCCATCTGCTTGTTCCGTCACCCTCCGAACGGTTTGCTGGAGCTGGGTGTGAGCGGCGTCCCACGTCTGTTCACTACGTCGGAGCCAATGATCTACAGAGGGGAGGTCGGTGGGCTCTCCTGACCAGGGGAACAAGGGAGGCTGGTAACCCAGGACGCACTGGAACGGAGTCAGCTTCGTGGCTTGTTTACGCAGAGAGTTTTGTGTGTACTCGGCCCAGAGAAGGAACTGACTCCAATCCCCCTGGTTGTTGTGGCAGTATGACCGGAGGAATCTAATGAGTTCTTGGTTGAGCCGTTCCGCCTGGCCATTAGACTCGGGGTGGTAGCCCGAGGTGAGGCTGACGTTGATATTGAGTTGTCGACAGAATGCCTTCCACACTCGGGAGGTGAATTGGGGACCGAGACGATGTCTTCGGGGAGACCATAGTAGCGGAACACATGCTCGAGGATCGCCGGGGCGGTGTCCCATGCTGAAGGTACCTTGGGGAGCGGAATCAGACCGCAGGCCTTGGAGAATCGATCAACCACTGTTAGGATCGTTGTGAGATGATTGGAGGGTGGCAGATCGGTGACAAAGTCCACCCCTATATGGGACCAGGGTCTCTGGGGTATAGGCACGTTGGGGATGTTGCCGAGATGATTTGGACATTTGGCAAGTGGCACAGCGAGAGAGGAAACTGCGCACGTCCGGGGAGAGCGATGTCCACCAAAACTTATTCTGGACCAGCTCTGTGGTGGCTAGGACCCCCAGGTGCCCAGCACTGGGACTTTCGTGGACCAGATGTAGTACCCTCTCGCGGAGAGTAGTGGGCAGTCAGGAGGGGACTGTTCTGTGATCTGAGCCTCCTGGATCTCTTGCATGATGTCCCATTGTATAGGTGCTAACACCAAGGCGGAGGAGATGATACACTCTGGTTCCACGGATTGTGTTGGGTGATCGTGCTGTCGTGATAGTGCGTCGGCCTTGCCGTTCTTCGAGCCAGGGCGGTAAGTTACATGAAATTGAAACCGAGTGAAAAACAGAGCCCAGTGAGCCTGGCGAGCGTTAAGTCTCTTGGCGGAGCGGAGGTACTCCAGGTTACGGTGGTCCGTGTATACGATGAAGGGCTCCCCTGCTCCCTCAAGCCAGTGTTGCCATTCCTCCAGGGCCGCTTTCATGGCTAAAAGCTCCTTGTCCCCAACATCATAGTTTCGTTCCGCTGGTGTAAGTTTGTGGGAGAAGTAGGCACACGGGAAGAGCTTTTCAGGATCCCCTTGGCAGAACAGCACCCACTCCAGTGTTAGAAGCGTCCACCTCCACAATGAACTGCAGAGAGGGATCTGGGTGACGCAGAATGGGTGCCGTGGTGAATCGGCTTTTGAGGTCGTCGAAGGCGGCCTCACTCTCGGGACTCTGGGGCAGTTTCTTGGTTGTTCATGGCGGTTAGGGGTGCTGCGACCAGACTGAAGCCCCGGATGAACCGTCTGTAAAAATTGGCGAACCCAAGAAATCGTTGCAACTCCTTCAGATTCTGAGGTTTTGGCCAGTTCACCACTGCCGACACCTTGGATTCGTCCATGGCAACCCCGTCTGAGCTGATAACGTAACCCAAGAAGGCCACCCTGGTCTGATGGAACTCACACTTATCTAACCCCTTGACAGAGAAAAGAGATTCATTTTGGTGCGTAATGTATTTATTATTCCAAATGTATTTTCACCCCGAGTGCGCCCGCGCGACCAAAGCGCCAGCTTCTGACTGTTACAGAAAACCATCAGCGTTTGCCTTCTTCATCTTCTGTACTCTTCCAGACAGCAAGGCGAATAAGGAGCTGGATAGCGAGTGCTAAATTATGATTGTGGGAAACCGCTGCACACAGACAGAAAATATCTTTTGTGCTAAAGAGTTTCTAAGAGCCATGATAAGCTGTTGTTCTGTTTTACGGGAGAAAGATCGTTGAAGTAAAGAGAACAAATCATGACATAAGACACACAACTTAGCCATGTATCATTCTCATAAACAAATACGTATATGGCCGTGTCCCATTACAATATCCTTCAGAAATACATATGACCCGTGACATATATCACAACGTATACAAAAGTCAGACGTCAAGTTTATTCGTGAAGAATGTGGTAGTTGTACACTAATCCATATGTATGCAAACATCAGACATAATATTTGTTCATGAGGGATAACACATTGAAACGTTGTTTATGACGTCATGATTTGTCATTATCAGGGATATGGCTTGACTTTAGCTGTAGCCTAGTTGCTAGCAGTAATACTGTTATTAGCAATAGAAAATGAAAATGTACATTTTAGTTAAAAACGAATTATTCTGTTTTGGTATTTTTTGCTAGCCACTGATTCTGAAAGAAAACAGCAGTAGAAAAAAACATGCGCTCGTGTAAATGTTATTTATTAAATATTATTTAATCATTATTTTGCTTATGGTTATTTTTTTGGTTATTTTAGCAAATAGTCTAGTTTGCTCCGTGAATCCAGTTCAGCATTAAGTTAAAGAGGGTAAACTTTATCTGCACGTTCATTTTGGGTGTTCTTGCTCCATACAAGTAATAAATGTTTTAATCTTTAAAGGAGCACTGAGGCGTCTTCAATGCTCAATGTCATGAGCTGCCAAAATGAAAAAAATATGACATAGGCTACTAAACTTTGTCAGGGCTAAATGCATATTTTTCTCCAAATAATGCATAGTTTGCTGTTGTTTGATTTAATTTAGATATATCGTAATATTTGTTAAAAATTACCAAAAAATGATTAAAACGAGCAACAAAACTCTTTACATTTCTAATTTCATTACATCTATTAATGTAATATCTATACAACAGTTTCAATATGAGGGTAAACAGAGGGCAGTGTTTTTAACACGGTTAAAATGTGCGTCTTTACACGTTCAGAACATATGTGTGTGTCTATATGTATAAAAGAAACACGTTCAGGACAGACGCGTCAGACGCGGACAAAATTGACGCGTTCCGTTTAAAGACTTTTGTTCCATAAACGCGACGCGTTATAAGCAGTCTATACACAGCGTCCGTGTCTCAAACACACTCGTGCAGGGAGTGCGTGATTGTTTCCAGACAGCGCGGATGCTGCCTGCTAAGGGATGGGCGTGTTCTCAATGGCGCACTAATACACTAGTGTTCTGTACCCGCATACAGTGTTCTGGATGGACTGAAGTCACGCACTGTATTCATATCATATACTGTGATTATGATAACTGGACACGCCACGCGGCGCACTGCAGTGCAGTCTGTGTAGGGTGGAATCAGTGCCCTCGGTAGCGCACTGCAGTGCAGTCTGTGTAGGGAGGAATCAGTGCCCTCGGTAGTGTGCGCTCGCTAGTACAGGCGGCGCTTTGTTCCACTCACGCGCAGTCGCCGCTAGAAGCGCAGCTAACGGAAACAGCGGCTCTCGGCTGGAGATGAAGGGGTCGGTCTCCGGGCGAGAGTAAGCGGAGGATTCCTCAGAGAGAGCCGGCGCTGCGCGGCTGGACTCGGGAGAGAAGCGCCGGATTGTGCCGCGGCTGGACGCGGAGGAATAGAATGAGAGAGGCTCCATAAACGCTCGCTTCACTCCGCGCCGACTGCTTTATTCCCGCGCCATGGACAAGATGGAGCAGGAGGCGTTCACGCCTTTGTTGGAGGATTTTCTGCGGTCTCCGCTGCTGTGCTGGGTGGGTGACCGCGCTGATCCGCGTCGCGTCGCGCTGGTCTGCGGGGCTTCATCTGTGTGTGTGTGTGTGTGTGTGTGTGTGTGTGTGTGTAGGTGAAGACGGTCTCTCCGCTGGGCTCCGGCGGCTCTCCTCTCTCCGAGTTCATGACGCTGGTGGACGGGGTTTATTTAAACGACATCATGACTGAGATGTGAGTACAAACACTCTTTTCCTCCTCGCACTGTAACGCTACTGTAACGCTACTGTGAACGCGCTGCCACACTTCATTATACCGTGTTGGGTATAATACGCTGAATTACAGTAATCATGCTGTATTTCAGCGATATCACTATCAGCAGGGCTGTGATTGGGCCGCCTGAGGTCACGTGACCGTATTGCTTTTATACAAGAGTCCAGTAAGTTCCAGTTCATGTTTTCATGCCCTTCACTGCTAATGTGATTGATTATGTTCCGTGAGCGCCCACTACTGGCCGGAGAGCCCTGGACTGGGTCCCTGGATCCCCGCGGAGCTGGATTACTGTAATTGCTGGTTTATAGTTTGGGGCAGCGCTCTGTGTGTATATAGCTGCGCTCGGGGTGTTGTGATTGGTCAGAATAGTTGTTTGGGGTGGGGTTAAGTCAAGTGCGATCTGCCATGATATCTTAATAGTGTTGCGCTGTGGTTTAAGGAGTGTCCTGAAGTGTGCATGTGAAGCAGACTCGCTCGCTCGGGCGAAATCGAAGTTGGAAATGGCCGCAGGAATGCGCTCGAGGGGAAGTGCTTGGGGACGTTCGTGAATGCCTGGATGGTTTCCGGCAGGTCCAGTTGAAATCCACAGTCGGAGCAGCTCTGAGCTAACCGCTCAGCACGCGTGAAGCGATGTTATACGCATATATGTTATATATGATATTAGATCATGAATGTATCCATTTTGTAGCGAGAGCATTGTGCTTCCAGCTAGGCTCCGCCCACACACTCCTCTGATTGGCTGTGGCGATTGATTGTGGTGTCTGGTGTGGACACACACTGTCCCTGAATCTCGCCGTGTGTCGGTAGGACACGGTCTAACACTGTCTAAACATGGAAGAAGAAACAGAACGGAGCATTAGGATGGAAACCCTAATATTAATTAGTAGTATTAGCCTGATAAATAATAATAATAGCAATAATAATAATTGTCTTGCTATCATCAAAGCCATCAGCTGCAGGTGATATCTATCATCATTGATTCAAGATACTGTCTTCTAACAGCACACCCCCAGACAGACACACATCACATGACCCTCGAGTGTGTGTGTGTGTGTGTGTGTGTGAGTGTGTGAGTGTGTGTGTGTGTGAGTGTGTGAGAGAGAGTGAGAGTGTGTGTGTGTGTGTGTGTGTGTGTGTGTGTGTGAGAGAGAGAGTGTGTGTGTGTGTGTGTGTGTGTGTG
>JAUMHI010000054.1:89508-110407 GCA_032359435.1 Enteromius unitaeniatus | reverse complement strand
GAATGCTGGGAATGTTGTGGAAGTTATTAATTGTTTGTTTTCACAAGGGAATTCTGGGAATATTGTGGCGGTTATTGATTAAGTGTGTTCACGAGGGAATGCTGGGAATGTTGTGGAAGTTAATAATTGTTTGTTTTCGCGAGGGAATGCTGGGAATGTTGTGGAAGTTAATAATTGTTTGTTTTCACAAGGGAATTCTGGGAATATTGTGGCGGTTATTGATTGAGTGTTTTCATGAGGGAATTCTGGGGATTTTGATGGCTGTTATTAATTATATGTGTGCATGCAGGAACTGAAGGAGGACAATCAGGTTCTGCTGGAGACCAAGAGCATGCTGGAGGATCAGCTGGAGTCATTCAGAGCTCGATCTGACAAACATCATGAGCTGGAGAAGGAAAATCTGCAGCTTAAAAACAAGATCCATGACATGGAGATGGTGAGAGAGCATAGAGCAATCAAATGTTTAGTTCATTAATACAGCACTATATAGCACCTCATTAGTTTCCTCTCTCTTATTTTTCCTGTCTAATGGTAAAAGGCACATTATAATTTATAATATTCAATCATAAATCATTGGCATTCTGGTCAGAAGATGTACACAAGAGAGCCACTTTAAATTTGAGATTTCAAACCTCGCTGTTACAGTCACATCAGTGTTATAATGACAGAAAACAATTTAGCCACTTTTCCACCATCGAGATGAACCGCTCTCTTTGTATAACTGCTCCATTCCGGGCCGATCCGAGCTGGGCGGTACAGTTATGGTTCCACGGTAGGGCTGGTAACGGATCTCTGTGGAATGCAATTGAAATACATCAGTTGTTGCCGTGTTAACACAGATGTTGACATATGATATAAGGTGTAAATAACCACCACGTTGTGGAGGGTGATCAGAAATCTTTTTTAGATTTTATTACTAATTTAGGGCCCTATGATTTCCATGATGCATAAAACACAGACGGAATCACGGAATCCACTCATAAAAGCAGAATTCACAGTTCAACACGGAATTGGTCTATTTTTTAAGTTGATTTAAATATGAATCCTGCACATGTCTGTTAATGAATGGCGTATCCTCCCGGTTTGTTTAAGACACACATACTGAAGCACGTGTGATGCTTGCCCTGTTTTTAGTGTCTGCTGTCTTACTAAATGTCATGAGGACATAAACACAGCAACAACATCTCCAGACCTGCTCTGAGAGTCACTTCATGAGTATTTAATCGTTTGATTTGAGTAAAACTAGCGTCAGATCACATGTACAGAACTTTAAAGCTATATATGGCAGCAGAAATATATTACTATTGTTCAGTAGAATGTACTTAATAGAATACTACAACAATTATTAAAACAGTATTTCTTCAGTGTTTTAAATTGTAATATAATTTCCCCTTTATATTCTAACAATAACATGAAATTTTAATTAATTAAAGACAAGTGTTTCATGCTTTATTAAAACTAATTTGCACTGATTCGTTGTGTTGGATATATTTTTTTCAGTGCAGTGGCTCAGGTGATGAGTTTTTGAGTCTGTTGAAATGTTTAATTTAATTAATTTAATTAATTAGACATGCTTTTTGATTAATAAAATTGAATTGAACTATTAAAAAGTAGTTGAACAAAACTAAAACGGAATCCAGAAAAAATTTAAACGGAATTAAAAAAATAAAATAAAATGGATTTCATAGGGCCTACTAATTTGTGTTTACATTGCTCAAAATTGTGTGCTTAGCAAGCTACGGAGAAACTAGCAGCCAGGCAACAGACACGTGACGTCACTCACACACACACACACACACACTACCAGCACGGTTCAGTTGTCTGTTCAGGATGAGAACGGTTTGTAATCGTGCCGCATCATACTGGAACCGATCCCGACAGTTCTTAGAACCGTTTGCCTGATGGTGGAAAAGCGGCTTTTGTGATAAGATCCGCTCTTTACATTCAGGGTTACAGTGTTTATTTTCATTTGCGTCTTTTTCTTGCTTATTTTACATTAAGGTCAAGATTTCTCGAATTAATTTCTAATTATTTCAGAATATTTAAAGTATTATGTGAAATGAGTAATATTTTAGTGATGTTGTGCATGTGTTATTTTGGGAACACTTTATTCTGAAAGTCCACTTCAGACATTCTACTAACAGTAAGCAACTCTTCAACTCCATGTTAACTAGTCATTAGAGAATGAGTAGACTGTCTACTATTATCTTCTAACACACAACATACTACATACTGACTATCAGAAACTTTACAAGTATATATCAACTTATTCTACTAAACCTACCCTAACAGTCTCCTCTGAGAGTTAGTAGACACATAGCTGTGAATTAATGAGAATTAGTTGACATGTAGTTACAGAGTTACTTACAGTTAGTGGCATGTCTGAAGTGTAACCGTTATTATTTTCAGGTTACATTGTGTGATGTATGTGTAGAGACTGGGGATGCTGACCGATGTTGTTGTGTTTCAGGAGCGAGACATGGACAGGAAGCGCATGGAGGAGCTGCTGGAGGAGAACTTGACGCTAGCGGTGGCCCAGAAACAGAGCATGAACGAGTCTCTTCATCTGGGCTGGGAACTGGAGCAGCTCTCCAAAACCACTCCCGAGCTCACTGAAGGTGCGCTCCACTCACGCTCAGCCACAGACGGGGCATATTTAGTGATAAATCCCTGATTATGATGCTTTGCCAAAATGGTGAAGTGACCTAAATACAGGATGTTTTGTGAAGAAGCGTGGCTCTGACGAGAGGCTGGTGTCCGTGGGCTGTAAGTGTGACTCTGAGAGTTGTATGTTTTGTTGTGAATGCAGTGCCGCAGAAGTCTCTGGGTCACGAGGTGAGCGACCTGACGTCCAGTCAGCTGCTGAAGCTGGAGAAGGAGAATCAGATGCTGCTGAGGAGCGTGGAGGAGCTGAAGGCCTCCAGTGAGAGCAGCTCGCGCCTCCGTCTGGAGAAAGACAACCACAAACTCAGCCAGCAGGTCAGAGTTCACACGCCTCTGAAAACATAATGTTTATTTGTGCGACTTGAGAATGATGGGTCAAACGTTTTTTAAAACTTTAGCTGTTTTTTTCCTTTTTTAACCTTAAAAAACAAATCCCAAATACTTGTGTAATAGGACCCCCCTGAAGATGAGTTGATTGCATCTCAAGGGGTTAATCCCAAAGAATCTAATTTGTTGCTAATGTAGCACTGCATTCATTATATCACAAACACATCTCAAAAGTGAACATCTGCAACACCTTTGTGATTATATTAATTCCTGTTAGATCTGTGTGTTACAGAGAGAACTGTGTGAAATGAATCAGTGAAGATTCAGCTTTCAGAAACTGTGACAAGATTCTGTGTGTAAGCAGCTGAAATAAGACTAGACTGGTTTAGATGAATAATCTTCTTCAAAATAGTGTGCGCTGATCACTCGTTCACAACGAGAGCAGGATTATTAGTAAGGAAGTAAATGAGTCCATTCTGGTGTGGCTTCCTGAAGCTGTGAATAAATTCTGTTCCTCACACAAAGAAAGGAGAACCGTTTGAACAGAATGGGTTAAATGTTGTGTGGTCTTAACGGAAACTGAGCTCTGAGAGCAGGATCATATTCATCAGTGAGTAATCCGAGTTCAAATCTGATTTGGGTTCAGTTAAGCTGCTTCCAGAGCATTAGCCGCTCATAGGAGTTTGATTGCTCGTTATGAGCGTGTCCATCTGTCAGATGAGCGTCACACTGTGTGTCTGTGAGTGTATGAAGAGGTGTGTGTCTGCGCAGCTGGAGCAGCTGCAAGCGGAGCTGAGCGCAGACAGAGAGAGTCTGCGCAGCGCTGAGAGTCTGAGCGCAGACCTGCTGAAGGAGAAGGCTCAGCTGGAGAAGACTCTGGAGACGCTCCAGCAGAACTCGGACAGACAGGTACTCACACTAAACTCTGAGAGCGAGGACATGCTGCAGCAAGCTTGAGAAAAACACGCAAAACACCAGCCCCCAACAATGCTGATCTACCACTCAACTAATGACCTGCATGCCTGAGACGTTTGGCCTGAGGGTTTCTCAGCACTGAAGCAAGACTTTATAAATGTTAACGGCACAGAGAGCATGGACGTTCGTTGGGTGTAGATCAACAGTAGAGAACGTATTGGTACATGCTGGTGGATTTACACATCATTACTCAGTACTGAACTTCAAAGCATTATCTTAAAACGCTTTAAAGCTTACTGCAGAACAACCCCCAAATTAGATCTCAATTTTATCAGAACATTTGACCAATTCTCGATTTTTCCAGTTTTTTTAACATATCAACTTAAAAATGTAGCTGCAGCATGATTCAAATAAGTTTTTCTTTATTAACCCTCTAGTTAAAGAAACTTCTATTCCAAGTGCAGCACATGATTTAAATATTAAACAAATCACTTGTTAATTATCTCTAGAAATTATGTGTGAACTACAATGACATCTTGTACAAATGTGTCTTATACATATATAGTGTTCAGAAGTCTTAGAAAATGCTTTAAACAATCTAAAAAGTCAAGGTAATTTAAATGAAAAATGACTGAAGGTAAAACACCAGTAGACTATTATTAGCTATAGATGTTCTGTAGAAACGACAGCAGCTTTCAGATTGTCACATTATGCAAACGTCAGATATCAGATATGACAAATGATAAATTAATTAGGAAATTAGTCAAGAATGGTTTAGTCAGTCATTTTGGCAAAAAATTGGATGGAATGATCTAGGAGAAAATTCTGAACAGTGTAAAAGTGAGGGCCTTGAACAGTCCTGTACTCATTGTTCATGGCTCTCTCTGTCTGGTTGTGATGCAGGTGAAGGGTCTGGAGCAGGAGAACGATCATCTGAACAAGACCATCGCCTCGCTCAGACAGCGCTCTCAGGTCAGCGCTGAGGCCCGTGTCAAAGACATCGAGAAAGAAAACCGCGTGCTGCACGAGTCCATCAAAGAGACCAGCAGCAAGCTCAACAAGATGGAGTTTGAGCGCAAACAACTCCGCAAAGACCTGGAGCACTACAAAGAGAAAGGAGAAAGAGCCGAGGAGCTGGAGATGGAGGTGCACCGACTGGAGCGAGAGAAGGAGAGTCTGCAGAAGCGCCTCGCTGCTCTGGCTATCACCTGCGGGAAGGTGGAGGTGCTGGAGAAGGAGAACGCAGAGCTGGAGGCAGAGAGCAGGAAGCTTAAGAAAGCAGCGGACGGTCTGAGGAACGTCTCCTATCAGCTGGAGGTCCTGGAGAAGGAAAACGCTCAGCTGGACGAGGAGAACCTGGAGCTCCGGCGCATGGTGGAGTCTTCACGGTCCGCCGGAGCGAAGGCTGTCCAGCTGGAGCTGGAGAACAAAGAGCTGGAAAGCGAGAGAACTCAACTCAAAAAAAGCCTTGAGCTGCTGAAGTCTACGTCCAAAAAAAATGAGCGTCTGGAAGTCAGTTACCAAAGCCTGGATGCTGAGAACCAGCGGCTCCAGAAAGCCCTGGAGAACGGCAGCCGCAAGATTCAGCAGCTGGAGGGAGAGCTTCAGGATGTGGAGCAGGAGAACCAGAGCCTGCAGCAGAGTCTGGAGGAGCTGAAGATCTCCAGCAAGGGTCTGGAGCAGCTGGCGCAGGAGAACGCCGCCTTGGAGCAGGAGAACGCTCAGCTGGAGAAGGACAAGAAGCAGCTGGAGAAGGAGAACAAACGGCTGCGGCAGCAGGCTGAAATCAAAGACTCCAAACTCGATGAAGACCACCTCCGCATCTCCCACCTCGAGAAGGAGAACCGCTCACTGGGCAAGGAGGTCTCCGCTCTCAAAGACACGTGTGGGCGTGTGAAAGACCTGGAGAAGGACAATAAAGAACTGGTCAAACAAGCCACTATTGACAAGAAGACCCTGGTCACTCTGAGAGAGGTAACCAGCTGACCTTAAGAGATGTTTAGTTATCTGTGGATCGCTTGTGTGACTCGTACTGTGATGCTTTCTGATGCAGGAGCTGGTCAATGAGAAACTAAAGACCCAGCAGATTAACAACGACCTGGAGAAGCTGACCCATGAGCTTGAGAAGATCGGCCTCAATAAAGAGGGGCTTCTGGGTGATGAAGAGAGCTCTGATGACAGGTAATACACTCGTGGAATCAGGGGTGAAACAGTTTAACAGTTTGACAGTAAATTATGATTAAATTCCTGTGGTTAGTGTTACTATTTCATGTATTCAGTTACCGCAAGTTGAACAACTGAGGATAAATAAATACTATCCAGCATAAAGCAGCCACAACACACAGAGTAGAGTGAAAACATGGAAGAAAAAGGCTAGGTGCTAATGAATTATACAATTGACATATGAAAGAATTAATTATATAATCTACCTCTGAAGATTCTGACTGCCGTAAAAAAAGATTAGATGGTATTTTGTTTTCATCTTCACTCTGTGTAATACCTAATAAATCATTATTGGTAATATTGTTTTGTTCATTTAGGGCACAATAAGCGTGATCAGAAATGTTCATAAAATTAGATTTTACACGAATGCTGGAGTGACGATGTGCCTGTATAATGGTGCGTTTCTTCTTTGTCAGGTTTAAGCTTCTGGAGTGTAAACTGGAGTCCACTCTGAAGTCCTCTCTGGAGATCAAAGCGGAGAAGATCGCTGCTCTGGAAGCCCGACTGCAGGAGTCCTCCAACCTCAACCAGCAGCTACGACAGGAGCTGAAAACGGTTGGGCGTCAGGCTTGGGTTGGGGAGGTGGCAGTGACTGTAGATCGTGTTTATCTAGCCTGATTGTGTCCACACACAGGTGAAGAAGAACTACGAGGCTCTGCGTCAGCGTCAGGAGGAGGAGTGTTCGGCTCAGAGCTCACCCGCTCGAGGACGGGAGGACACTCAGAGCGTCAGTAAATGGGAGAAGGAGAGTCATGAGGCCACACGAGAGCTTCTGAGGGTCAAAGACCGACTCATAGAGGTGGAGAGGAATGTAAGTACCTGCAGCTCGGCGCTATCTGAATGTCTTCATGTGAGCTAACGCTGCTGATGTTTGTCCAGAACGCCACTCTCCAGGCAGAGAAGCAGGCTCTCCGCACGCAGCTGAAGCAGCTGGAGTCCCAGAGCAGTAATCTACAGGCGCAGATACTAGCTCTTCAGAGACAGACCGCGTCTCTTCAGGAGAACAACACCACACTACAAACACAGAACGCCAAACTACAGGTCAGAGACGCTCTCCTCGCACAGTTATCAGACGCTGCTGTGAGGCTGTGTGAGTTTAACACATCATTTTTGCAGTATTTTGCATCATGTTTTCACTGTGCGATTTTGAAAATCCTAAAAGAGTCCTATAATGCTACGCTAACGTGACTTCCGCTCAGGGAATTCATCTCTTTTTCTTCCTCTAACAGTCTGACAAGAAACACTCATAAAAAACTCACACAAAAATATTTTAAAATATCAATAAGCTCTTCACTAATTGGCTGGAGCGAAAACGCATCATACTCATTTTCTGCTCAGTTTTCGGTTACACTTTCTTTTGATAACCCACTTTACACATTCTACTCACTCTAAGTAACTTTGGCCTGGTTTACACTGAAGGTCCTGATGTTCAGTTCTGATTAGGTGCCTATTCAATTTTTGTGTAGTCCGTTCACAGTTTGAATCGGCTCCCCAAAGCGAACTTCTTGGGTAGTTGGTTTTAGCTCCTAAACACCTTTGAGCTGCCATCGGTCCGAGACGGCTATGCAGTCGGTGGGTGTGTTCTGAAACTCCACCTCCTTTGACACAGGATTTTTCTTCCCGCTTGGTTTCGGTCGAGGTCAGGCAGAGGAACATCATCTCAGACTCACTATATAGAGCTGAGCTGCCACAGATACATCCACACCTGTAACGATCACTCGCGGAGAGACTTTAAAAGTTTAGCGAAAGCAATCGGTTCCTACAAAGAGTTCCTACAACGAAGCTTGTGTCAATGACCCAGAGTTACGCAGAAAGCGAGAAACACAAAAGTTTTCCAAAATGGTGAAAAGAATGAATGGAAAGGTAGCAAGTAAATGAATATTACGTAGTGTTAGTAGAATGACTATCAGAATAAAGTGTAAGCTACTTTCTGAGCTCAGGGAAGATGCGCATGAAGCATGTTTCTCCTGGTCAATGTCTCCTGGTGAGTTTGCTCTTAAAAGCTTTTCAGGCTCCCGAGAGCTGCACAAAACCATCTTTAGCTCTTAAATGGATGCTGTAACTCTGCCCGGTGCTCATTTACCAGAAGCGCACTTTGAGTTGAAGGAGTTTGTGATGTGCTGGCAGGTGGAGAACTCAACGCTCAACTCTCAGAGCGCTGCGCTTATGTCCCAGAATGCTCAGCTGCAGACCCAGCAGTCGGGCACGGAGAACGAGAGGGACGTGGCCATTCGAGAGAAGGAGGAACTGCGCACAGTGTATGATCTGCTGCTGCACGACCACGAGAAGCTGTCAGCGCTGCACGAGAGACAGGCGGCTGAGTACGAGGACCTGATCGGCAAACACGGAGAGCTGAAGAGCGGCCACAAGAGTCTGGAGCTGCAGCACCGCGGCCTGGAGAACAGGTGCAGACACGGCCAGGAGCCAGCTGTCATCCCTCAGACACAGCTGTGTGTGTGTTTACATGTGTGTGTGTGCAGGTACAACCAGCTGCTGAAGCAGAAGACCGAGCTGGAGCAGCTGGAGAGAGAGCTCACAGCAGAGCGGGAGAAGATGATCTCTGACAGCAGGAGTCACCTGGACACGGCCGCACAGTACCAGAGACTGAGCGAGGAGCACCACACGTGAGTGTCTCTGAGAGAGAGAGAGCGTCTCTGACTGAGGCTGACCTCTCACCTGTGTGTGTGTGTGTGTGTGTGTGTGCAGGCTCAGCTCCACCTACCAGCAGCTCCTGAAGGACAACGAGCTCCTGCAGACAGATCACAAGGGCCTGAAGAGTCAGCTGAACACGGCTCGTCTGGAGCAGACGCGTCTGGAAGCAGAGTTCTCCAAACTCAAGGAGCAGTACCAGCAGCTGGACATCACCTCCACCAAACTCACCAACCAGTGCGAGGTACACGCTTACAGACCACTGCAACTTCAGAATGTCTTCCTTATTGTGTCGAAAGAAATGATGATCACGTCACCCCTGGTAGTTTAGTAGAGTGCATCTGTGTGAGAACCGCAGATGTTCACACAAGACCCAAATGTGCAGCGTTATTCTCTTAGTTAGTCTTAGGTGTCCGTTTCGTGAAGCTGAGATTTATACTTCCAAAGCTGAGTAAATCCTCTCTCCACTGATGTCTGGTTTGTTAGGAGAGGACAATATTGGACTGAAATACAACTATTAGAAAATCTGGAATCTGAGGGAGCAGAAACATCTAAATATTGAGAAAACCATCTTTAAAGTTCTTCAAATGAAGTTCTTAGCAATGAATATTACTGATCAAAAATGAATTACTGTAGGAAATTTGCTAAATATCTTCACGGAACCTGATCTTTACTTAAAGGGTTAGTTCACCCCAAATATTCTGTTGTTAATTACTCACCCTCGTGTCGTTCCAAACCCATCAGACCTTCGCTCATCTGCAGAACACAAATGAAGATATCGTTGATGATGTCGGAGAGCTACCTGACCCTCCATAGACAGCAACACAACTGAAATGATCCAGAAACATAGTAAAAACATCAGTAAAACAAATCTGTGGATCAACTACGTTTTGCAACGCTACAAAGATACTTTTTTTGTTCAAAGAAAACAAAAATAACAATTTACTCAACCATTCTTCTCCTGTGACCTACGTCTTCCAGCATTTTAGAGAATATTACTGCATAAGCGTATGACTTCCTCCAGACGGCCACAGGTGATGTGGTCACCTTTCACCCGGATGTAAACAAGGCTGATTACGTCAAATACATTAAAGCTTGCATAGACGTTGAGATGTTCTCTAAAATGACGAAAGACGTAAGTCTTGTTGAGTAAATGATGTTTTGGAGTGAACTAACCCTTTAATATACTAATGCTCTTAATTGTAATAAAATGTATAATTTTGACCCGTACAATGCATTGTTGTCTGTTGCTGCAAATATCCCCCGGTGACTTGAGCTGGGTTTGGTGCTCGGGGTCACATATCCAGCACTCATCATCTTTCACACCACACTGTTTCTGCGTGTTGTTGTGTATCGTCTGTAGGGTTGGCTATCGTTTGAGTTTTAGAGGTTTGAATTTTTAATTGACTCTTGTCAATAATGACAGTTTAAGTCAAATATTTATATGTCAGACATATTTCTTCTGTCTTCTAACACAGTATTCTGTTGCAGCATGAGCAAGCAGCTTAGAAGACAAAACATTTCCAAACATTTTGTGCACTGCATGCAAACACGTTTGTTCCTATGCTCATATTGTTTAAAATCACATTCAGATACAAACGCAGAAATTGTAAAGTGGGATTGTGGGAAATGCACACAAATCGTGTTGAACACCCAGTCCTTCGAAATCTGGACCCGTTCTCTGTATTTCCACTCTAATGTTGTACGGCTCAGCGTGTGAAGTTCTCATGGGCAGAGTAAACTCGCAAGGCTTCAGCGCTGAACGTGATGAGCTAAACAGCTGTTTGCCAACAGAGACGTGTGGAGGCTAACTGTGTTTGTGGGAAATGTGTCCTGCAGTTGTTAAGTCAGCTGAAGGGGAACCTAGAGGAAGAGAACCGGCACTTGCTGGATCAGATCCAGACCCTCATGCTGCAGAACCGGACCCTGCTGGAGCAGACCATGGAGAGCAAAGACCTGTTCCACGTCGAGCAGAGACAATACATGTGTGACATCACCATATTTCTACACACTCGCCTCATTGTCTTTTATCTTCTAATAGCGTTTGCCTGTAATGAGCTGACACACTCCTCTCTGTCTCACACACACAGTGATAAACTCAATGAGCTGAGGAGGCAGAAAGAGAAGCTTGAGGAGAAGATTATGGATCAGTATAAGTTTTATGACCCTTCTCCTCCTCGAAGGTAAGCGAGCCGTCTCACGCACATCACTGGATGTGTTTGTCACACACAACAGAACAATACACCACAGAGATCCATTGTTTGGTCTCTCATTATTTCTATATAGTAAATGGGTTTGTAGGGAGCGACTTCAGACTTGACTGTTATTTCGCTGTTCGCTGGGTCGAATGAAGCCTGGTTTTTGTGCAGCATACACTAGAACACGTAGGGGATCAAACTACTCCAACAGAGCACAAACCACATCCAACCTGTCTGAATATAGTATATCAGAGAGGAGAGGATCAGACAGCCTCAGAGTTATAAACAGCACTGACAAGAAGAAGAGCCATGCACAAAATACAAAACACAAGTTTTCCAAAACGGTGAAAAGAATGAAGGGAAAGTAAAAGTGTAAGGTAGCAAGTATCAAATACATACGTTTCAAATAGATATTACACCATACTGCTGCAGCTGCTGCTGCTGTCCTTCTTTCAACGTGGATTTAACAGGTTTTACAATTAAGAAAGCTGCTTTTATCAAACGTATAGGTTACATGCAAGCGTCGTGTCATGTTTACATTATTCTACACCCCCCCTCCAGCAGAGCAGGGCCAGGATGTTCAGAGACAGTATACCATCACTCAGCCTTTCCCAACTTCTTTTTGCCCTCAAACGAAGAAAGAATAAGACGTTTGTTTGAAGTATATGCAGCTTTGGTTGATCTCCCTGATAAGGATGAGAACAAGATATGCAGGCTGATTTCTTCCAAAACGCAGCTAGGATGGGCAAGAGCTGGTTGTGACAGTGAATACCACTCTCTACAGCGCTAGACATTAGATTAGACCATGCATGTCCAGCAGCTCTAGCCATGGCCCATAATATACCAGACCTTCCTGGAATTAATAAAGAATCTAAACTCTTCAGGAATCAAAGTAAACTTGAAAATAGTTTGTTTACCCAGACTCTGTCAGTAGTCTGTGGAATTCTGGGAATGGAGACTACACGCTCAGTTATGCAGCAGATCTGAGAGACAAGGGCTGGCTTAGATTTGTTTGGCTCATTGGACAACAAGTATTGTCCTGGATGCTTTGTCTGCTCAGTGCTGTGTGTCTCCCTCACTATGAGCAGAATCAGATGAGTCTGAAGCAGACAGCGGAAGTGATGAGGGTGTGATATATCTGCTCTCTCAGGTAGAACACACTGCACTCAATAGTTGGGACGTCTGAGTGTGGCTCAGTCCAAGAGTTATTCTGTTTCCTCAGAGTAATACTGTTCAGAATCACTAAAGTGGTTTCCACTAGGTCTTTGAACAACTTTGGAAGTTGGAGTTACAAGGAGTTGCCCTCAAACCCAGTGACATCTTGAAAGTCCATTTATATTCATGCATTTAACTGATGCTTTTATCCGAAACAGCATTCAGTCTTTCTGAGTACAGGGTGTCATGGAGAACTGAAGTGAGCTCGTCGTTGTTAGCACCATACTCTACTGTTTGGGCTACGCTACACGAATGCTAACTAGCTCCAGGGTACTTTAAAAAGTTGAACATGCAGCTTGGACAAATACTGCCCTTAGTACTCATCTCTTTATTTATTATAGGCTTTGAGAGGCAATCCAAAGACTGCATTTGCTGCTCACTCCTCAGTTCACCAGTTTGATTGCACCAAAACAGAACTACACCCACATGGAAAGAATCTATATGAGGATATATGCACACATATGAAACCTATATGCAGTATATAAGAGCATATAAGAAACCTATATGCAGTATATATGCACATATATGACAATATACAGGTCCTTTCCAAAAAATTAGCATATTGTGATGAAGTTCATTATTTTCTGTAGTGTACTGATAAACATTAGACTGTCATATATTTTAGATTCATTACACACAACTGAAGTAGTTTCAAGCCTTTTATTGTTTTAATATTGATGATTTTGGCATAATAATTTTACGAATATATAGGTAAACATATATGTGAACATATAGGTGCATATATGTACATATAATATAGGAAAACGACCAATTTTATATACATCACATATATATTAAAAACCTATACCAAAACCTATATTAAAACATATATGTTTATATAGGTTTTTCCGTGTGGGCAGACAGTGGTACACCAACACTACACACCATCCTCTCTCACTTAAATTGCATGACAATTTAGGCAAACCATATTGGGTTGCTTTAAGTTGGTTACAGTTAAGCATTCGACTATGTAATCTCTACCAGGCTAGTCTCCAAGCTCCAGTTTCTCCATCTGCCTGTGGGTCATCTTCGCTCATCCTGAACATTAGAGCTCCCCGGGATGTGCAACCAATACAGCATGCTGATGGTATTGTAGTAGTGACCTAATCATGGATATTGAAGGCCTAGAGGAGGTGTGCGATCTGGCAGGGGGATGCTAAACAAGCCAAACCATTAGCAAACTGATAGTGGAAGACTGGAGAAAAGCGTCTGTCTGGTTCTGAGGGATAAATGCATGAGATCAGCACAGGCCTTCGATAGGGCAGCTGGGAATTGATCTCCCATTAAAAGTACAACTCAAAAGATGTGAAACTCATTAGTAGACCTCACTAATGTGAGCACTTGAGCCAAAGTGCCTATGGTTTCTACGATCTGCTTGGGTTCACAAGCCCTTTAGGAAAACACAGCCCAGTCTGTTACTGAACGATCCTGGCGCATCCTTAATACACGGTGTGGCACATTACTGCATTGATCGTCTCAGATGTCTAAAGGATGTGCTCTCAGATAGAAAGCATCATCTCAAATACCTCTTAGGTCTGTGATGCCCTTCAGAGAGTGATGCCTTCATCATTACCAGGAGGCACACAGACTCCAGAAACGACAGGATAAGAGCCAGGATACACAGTTGTGCTTAATCGTTTCTGTAGTCTGCTAAGGCCATTATGCAGATGCACGTTAATAAACTGACTTTATTCTGTGGGAATTTCATCATTAACACAGCGACTGGTCTTCTTTCCTTGTATAGGACGTATAAACCGGGATTAGGTTGTTTGAGAGTAGAAATCCCTGTGTCATTTTCCTCTCTTCGGGTCTGAGAAGGGGGGAGAACAGATGGCACGGTTTATTTCCACTGAGTGTGTGTTTAGACGAGACAGGCACACAGCTTAAGATGAACAGCTTTTTGTGTTTGCAACAGCATTATAAGAGCAACAGCTGTCTCACAGAATAGCACAGTCTTCAGTCTTCAGCCCTGCTCCTCGAGGTCCACTGTCCTGCAGAGTTTAGGGTGACCATATGTGCTATTTTCCCAGGACACGTCCTGGCCAGGATTTTGCCTAAAATCTCCATGTTTTGGCTTTGTTTGCCTGTGCAGACCGACCAGTGTATGACATCAGTTCCTTACGTTTTAAAGATGCTCTGGAGATACTTTGAATCAAAGCAATATAGAAATTCTGGGCCGGACGTGTCCTGGGAAAATGGCACGTATGGTCACCAACCCTGATCAAACTCACCTGAACGAGACAGTCAATGTAGAAGCAGATAGGAAATAAACTTTGCAGGAGGGTGGGAGCATGGATAAAGACCTCTGGAGTAACAGACAGCATGAGGTTAATCTCTGTTGAGGACAGCAGCAGACTGGGCTTCTCTCTACAAGCTTGTGAGGGTTGGATGGATGCCACGAGGTTTTCTCTTGCTCATGTAATGTCTGAGGGAAATCTTGGAGAATTTCCAGGTGTCCAGAATACTGACTAGTTGCCAGGTGACTGAACTAGTAGACATCGAGGTTATGACTAGACTACAACCCTGGTTCTCTTGGGGTTATGGACCTCTTTGTGGATAAGATCCCCTGAATTATTGTCGATATCACAATAAATACCAGAAGTTACCAGTGATATGTATATAAGCCAATACCACCCATCAGTATTCAACAAAGACAATAAAATTCCAAAAATAAATAAGAAATAATATACTGGCCATTAACCTGAAGGGGTCATTGTGGATGAGCGCAGATGCCTGAAGTTTAATCTCAGATCTGTGTTTTGGGGTTCTGGATGACACGGCTCACCTGACCAGAGTTACTGTTTCTGCAGGAGGGGGAACTGGATCACGCTGAAGATGAGGAAGCTGATCAAGCCAAAGACTCGTGAGCGCATGCGTTCTCTGACGCAGACCCCGCCTCGCTCCGAGTCCAGCGAAGGGTTCCTGACCCTGCCTCAGCCGGACAGTCAGGACAGCTCGTCCGTGGGCTCGGGGTCTAACTCTCTGGAGGACACGCTGACCCTCCGCAGCAGCAGTGAGTATGAGCTCTTCTGGCTCGCTCAGAGGCATGGTCTGGCTGCTCGTACACGTTGGTGGTGTGTGTGAGTTTATAATTGAGAAATGCCACTCCTGGTCCCATCCACCGTCATCAGTGATGCGCCATACGACTTTTCCAGAAGAATCATTTGTTTGCTGAAGGGGTCATGAACTGGTGGTACTGTTCTCTGAGTATAATGTTATCGTGGTTTTTATATTAAAAAACAGAATTCAGAAGTAGTAGGCTATTTTCTGTCCTGTTTTAACCCCCCTCACCAGAATGCTCTGTTTGAGAAAGTGTGTAGGAGTGTAGACTCATGGGGCGTTCACAGCAGACGCGAAAAGATGATGCTATTCGCTTGTAGTTGGACGCTTGAACATTTAGGGTTTACTCACTTCAATTGGTGCGGCCTGAATATTCACCAAAAAGCTCGCAAATCACGTTATGTGCGCCAAACGCCCGAAAAGCTCAATTCGTGCCGTGTCATTCATGCAAATCATGCCTCAGGATGTCTGATCGTGTCTTTGCCTTGACTTGACATGTTTAATCACTTGCGCTTAACTCTTCAGTTGCGTCTGGTGTGAACGCATCCTCAGAAGTAAACGCCACTGCTCTGATTACTGTCAGGTCCAATAGTCACACAGCATCACCCTCCAGTTTTTAATATGCCTCAAAATCTGTCTGTGTCAAATTGTGCCTTTTTTGTAATGAGGCACCAGTTCTTACTGGTTTCATAAAAAATAAAAGTTCTTTCACTCTTTTGTAACGTTGGGATCAGAATGAAAGCAACACAGACACTGTTTTTCCACAGTTTGGAGCATCTTTATCGTTTGCTTTGTACGTGGACCTGCATCTGTCATAAACACAAACTACAGTGTAGGTTAGTCACGAGCATCTTGTTAGTAAAGCTGGCTCTATGATCAGTAGTAAAACATTTACTCCACAGAGCCAGAGAGAACCGAGAAGTTGTCTGTGATCTCCGGCTCAGTGAAGAGTGAACTGTCATTCATCTGAAAATCATATAAAGTTGCAGTAAGACAGTGGCTAAAAGAGTAGAATTACTGACTTAGAGCATTATTGATCAGAGAAACAGATATGGAAATATAACATGACTCCTAAATATCTACAAACATGTTTTATTTATTGACTTCAGAAGAAAAATGGGCTTCACTGAAAAATACACAGTTACTATCACAGCTTCTAGATATCATTGTGATTTATCATGATGGATTGTACAGCCCTACGACAGTACTAACAAAAACATTTAGAGATCAGAAACTTACAGGGTGTTTGATGAACATCCATTTGTGTTCTTCTCTAATATTAAACGGTGTGATGCAAACATACCTTTTTAGATGTCAAAAGATTCTCAGTTCATGACCCCTTTAATCGATCATCACAAGCACCAGTCAGAAGTGTATTGGTAAACTGAGACCAACAGAAAGGTATTAAATGTGTTTATTGCGTATGTGTGAGCCCCGGACAGAAATCAGCTCTCGTCACGTTCACATCTGAGCTAGAGAATGAGCTTGTGTATGAGATGTATGCTCCTGCAGCTCTGGCCTGACACTCTCTCTTGTGTTTTCTTGCTTTCTGTGCCAAGGGAAGAGAGTTGAGAAAAGCCAACCGCAGGCTTCCTCTAACGGTACGCTGTCAGTCAGCCCATGAACACTCTGCATCTGTGTTCTTCTCTAATATTAAAAGGTGCAATGCAAACAGTGCGTGTGACTGAAGTTCAGCACCATACTTCTCCATCTGTGTGAGAACGTTCATTCAGCCGCTCAGGGATGATCTGTGACGCTCTCCTGCATTGCACGCTTTGATACTCATTTGCTGTTGTCCTGTCGGCATCAGACGGTGTGGAGTAGTTTCACTACATGTGTGTTCATCTGCCGTGCGGCTGAGTGATCATGTTTTGGTTTTGAGCATCAGTTAACTGCTAACCTGCATCTGTTCTCTCCTCCCGCTCCGTGCATTTCTTCAGCTCTGAAAAAGCTTCCATTCATGAGGAACCGATCCAAGGAGAAAGACCGAGTGAAGGCCGTCTACCGCCGCTCTATGTGTAAGACCCCTGCTCGTCCTCATCCATCACTCTTCTGCAGCACTCCATCATGCACCAGTCTCTTCTCTCCTGACCCACACTTTCACACTGGGACACTTTCAGATGCAGAAACACAAACCTAGTCAAAAATAAATACACTAAAACAAATACATTTACATCCTATATGCTTCATAAAAATACCCTGCAGTTGTTCTTTTAGTGTACTGAACTGGAGCAGTGCTGAGGGCCATAAAGATATACCGCTGTATTTGACTGATAAACTCAATATTATTCAAAGATCATACAATTCTCATTAATAGTTACATTAGAACACATTTTTACTTAATATTACGTCTGTAATATAATAAGTCTCTCAATCGATATGTCTGTAAATATGTTAAAAGATTTAAACTTTACTTGGTATTAATGTATGTTGAATATATGACTTCTTTACGAGGGAACTCAGATTAGTCAGATTCTTGAGGTTATGACCTCAGCTTGAGTCAGATCTGTTTGGAGAATTCATCCTAGATATGTCCTGTTGTTTGTTTTTAAGCTCCTGATTGGTTAACACGGCACAAATGTTCGCCAAAGTTCTAATTTTTCAACTTGAGTGATTTGCGTGAATCGCATCATTCGCACCGCTTGATTCGCGCGAATCGCGTCGCAGGATGTCTAATCGCGTCTTTGTATTGACTTAACATGTAAATCACTTGCACTTAACGCTTCATTCGTGTCTAGTGTGAACATCACAGGCCCCCAGCGTGTTAATGCTGTGTGTGTGTGTGTGTCTCAGCCATGAACGACCTGCTGCAGACGATGGCTGTGTCCGAGGGTCAGTGGTCCAGCAGCACGGATCACCTGGAGGCTCCAGACGAGGCCCTTGGGGCCCAGCACGTGAAGGAGTTCGGGTCCCTGGACTACGCCGGGCTGAGTCTGACCCGGGGCCGCAGCGCTCGCCTGCACTCCGATACAGGTCTCAGTTTACTGTCTTGTGTATAAACTATTGTGTTTTGTTATAATTCAAAGTGCTCTATTCGTTTATCATGTATGAAAATATTCTGGGAGTTTCGGTTGGTTATTGTGAAGCGCTCCTGTTCGGGGATGAACTGTTTAGTTTTCTTTATTTTAGAAAAGCACAATGTTTTTTTGTTTTGTTTTTCTCCCAAATGGATGAAGAACAGGCTATCTGCATATGATTTGCGCAATAGGTGAAATTATGTATGGAAACAGCTTAAGGGCATTTTTTGGCGATACACGGAAACTTATGCGACAATTCGTTATTTTAAGGATGGTGTCATCACACACACCATTTTATCAGTAAAAGGCCAGTTTGATGGAAACAGGCTGGAGACAGCAAATTTCGGCCCAAAAAAAATTCTGCACATGCTCTTTGTCGATAACAAAACAGCGTAAAAACTGGATGGAAACTGGGCTATAGACATTGTCTCATTTGATGCTCATAATTTTCTTCATATTGTGTTTGTATCTGACACCACATCAGTAAAAGAATAAAAACTTGCACTACGAAAGATCTTCATGATTAGCCTGGGTTTGCACTTTTTCCCTGCTTGAGAATTTCTGTGCAATGAATGGATGACCTTAGCACACGAGTGGCTTGGTTTACAGTTTCTGCTTCACTTGCAAAAAGAACAGTGTGAAAGAGAAATCAGCACTGTTTTTGGTCAACTTTACTGCTGTGAATACACCCTTAATACTATTCATATTTAGTTTTAACTACATTAACAATCAGGTAAATCTCACATAATGCAGGCTATCATTACTCATTATACATTCATTGAATAATTAAGACATCACAAACAGGTAAAGTAAAATATATTGAGTGTATAGCCTGATATTTTGTGAAATGCTCTTGATTTCTCTAGAAGCTGTGGACACTGATGGCCTGAGGTCACTGAGACGTTTTGTTTACAAGCTGTTTTAATGATGTAATGATTTGTAGAAGTGAGTGTTGGTGTTTGTGGTGTGTTTTAGCTGAAGCCGTGTCCAGTGAAGACGTCACGCAGCTGTCGGAGGAGGAGCGAGCTCAGGGTGAGTGACCGTCAGCGTCTGTCCGCTCCATCTGTTGACCCGGCAGGAGGTCATCTTCTGCTGCTTCAGCTCCTAGTGCTGTGTCTAGCTAGCGCCATCTTATGGACCAAGTCTTCATTCGTCTTAGCACTCCCGGGCACTAAACTGTTGATGAAGAGAATGTGCAGTAACTCTTAGTGCTCTAGTCAGTTAGCAGTAATTACAGATCCATGTGTTTGATCAGAGATCATCAGGTGATGCACACTAGATCCAGCCGTGAGCCGTGACACTCACGCACCTGTTCATCTCACAGTCATAAAACAGCCTCAGACTTGCTTTTATGTCACAGTGAGTCAGTCAGTGAGTGAATCATTCACATAGAGTCACTGATTTATTATTCATGTTAAAACGACACACACCCTGTCCATATACCCAGCCTTGTGGCCTCAGCTGCTCAAGAGTGTGCCCATGAGGGTCTTAAAATCAACAAAGAGGTCTGGGTAGGTTTGGGGGGCAGTTTGTTTTGGTTTTTCCAAATGTGCAGGAATATTCCTACAGAGCAGCGATGTGTGTGTGTGTGTGTGTCAGGTGTGATGAACGGCAGTGCGAGTCGGCCTCACAGCGAGAGCAGTGACGTCAGTGTGAGTCTAGACAGTCCTGCGAGGAACAGCGCTCTGGAGGGCAAACGCAGGGCCAGATCTACAGGCAGTGAGATGGTGTCCCTGCAGCAGTTCCTGGAGGAGGGCACCGAGCCAGCACAGGTGATCAACACACACACACCCCCCGGGAGGTCAGCTGTTCACTCCTGTCAGCCATCATGACCAGCGTATACGAGTAGCAGTGCTATCTGTCTGGTAATGTGTGAGTGGCTGTTCATATTAAAAGCAGATGATCTCACAGGCCTAGAGTGAGCCTCAGACACTTCCTGTCAAAGCTCTGAGGTCATTTACTCACCTCCATGTCATCCAAGATGTTCACCTTTCTTTAAAAGGAAAACATTCCAGGGTTTTTCTCCATATTGTGGTCTTCAGTGGTGCTCAGCAGGTTCAAACATCTCTACATGATCCCATCCAAAGGTCTCATCTAGTGAAACCATCAGTTACTTTTTACGAAAAATAAAAATGTATATATTTTTTTACCACAAAAGCATTTATGAAACAAACCAATAAAGTTTTAAAACCATGAATTTTTTTAATAAAAGATCAGAAGAATTAACAATGCACACTAAAACTTTGATAATATTTACCAAGGGTGCCAATATTTTTGGCCATGACTGTACTACTTTACTACTAACTGCTTTTGGGCTCCGGGCTCACATATGTAAGGGATAATGTAGAGGCAGCTGGTATTTATGGCAGAAATAAGCCCCGACAGTGTGATCAGTGTGTCTTGTATGACGCTGAAGGGGTTTATTTCACGATAACTACCGGCTGCCTCTGCATTATCACACTTATTATACGGCTACTTGCCACATAAGGGAAAAAACTGGACATGAATATGAATTTGAAACATTTTATTGGCATACTTGTTTTAAATTAACGATACGATATAGTACCACGTGACTAACATTCAAACGTTAGTAAGACCATTTATAACATCTACATATGAATATATAACAAC
>JAUMHI010000054.1:71028-82809 GCA_032359435.1 Enteromius unitaeniatus | reverse complement strand
CTTCAGGAACCAGTCCTCCGTAAATGTGCTGAACACACTCCAATATTTGTGTTTGGAAACACAACTTAACACTGATTACACAGTGTCTCCAGAACATGGCGCCTGCAGCAACACTACAGTATGAATATTATATTATGACTAAATATAATGATAAGGGGCCAGGTCTTTATATTATGTTTGTGGAAGCCTAAGAAAGAAGTGTCTTAAACCTAAAAAAGAAAAAATAACAAAATGAACTGTTTGTTATTTATGTAAAGTATGAGGGAGTGGCATCATTTTGTATAGTTTGTGACCACACTCTTCCTCTCTGACTGTTTTAGACTAGGAGAAGGAAACATGTTTTCTGAGAGATTAGCAGGTGTGTGTGAGAGAGAAAATATCATGTAATATTGTAATCATGAAGCCTGATCAGACGAGGTGTGTTACAGATGAACACCCTACTGTTCACTGTTCTTCTAGCAAAGAATGCTGTTCAATGATTTAATTCAGACAAGCAATATATTAACATGCATTTAATATGCATTTGTGTTGGCTAGCTTCGCCCATTCACAATACAGCACAGATCATTACATTTGAGAATCACTGTGAATATTAAAGTTATTAATTAAAATTTTTAACATGAAGTGGTTACAGATTACTTTGTGATTAGTGATGTTTTTAATCAGTACGGCTTGTTTTTTATCCCTGTTTCATTTAATGCTTGATGAAGTTTGCTTTCTGTAAAGATGCTGTCACTCCAAACCCATAGCACAAATCCCATTCATCTGAAGGACACTGAAGCTGTTTGTGATATTCTCTGCTCCATTCATATGGATTAAGATGTTGTTCTGCACCTCTTGTAACTTCAGAAGGGTGGTCAGTGTTATTCAGGTGTGGTTGAATAACCTTTGACATGGTGTGACTCTGCACTGTGTAAAGCTGCAGGCTGCTGATTTTATTCTCTGTAGATTATTAAACCACAGAGTATCAGTAGTCACTATTTTAACGAATGATTTTGAACACAATTAATTGTTTTTAATGTCCTCCAGCTTGTGCTCCTACACTCCTGAAGCTAGAGTTTGCTGCGTTATCCTTAAACGTTCCCAGAAAGGCTGTGAGGCTGACCCTGTGTAAATGATCTCTGACCAGAGGTGAGAATAACTCCTCTCCGTCACTGTTTTTCAGATGAACCCGAACCCGCTGTTGCTGCCGTCGCTCCGGTTCTTCAGTTTCCATCAGGTACGTTTCAGCTTTGCTGCTGTGCTGGGGATGCCTTCATCTTTGTCATGTTTGATTGTTTGCTTTGAGTGAACCACTGAGGTAAACTAATCAGTACTAGGAGTGACAGACATGCTTAATTTTCATTGACCTGGACTAGGGTTGTCATGATACCAGTATGAGTGAACTTTGATGTCAGTCAGTGTTTCCACTATAAAAACTACAAAGCCATTAAACCTATTCCATCATTTTAATACTCCACTTACTCACATTGATTTTTTTGTTGTTGTTTGGAGTTGTTGTTCAGTCGGATCATATCCAGTGGCAGGATCAGTATAACCTTACTGACATTCACAAGCCAAGCCTTCACTAAAATACTATTGGTAACTGCGGCACTCGTGTATCAAACTGAGACTACTTCCGATAGCATGGAAAAACAGCATTGTGAACTTTTTTTGTTATTTAAATGCTGGTATTATTGACGGCCCTAATACAAAGTCAGTTTTGCTGCAGAATGTCTTGTGATCCTGAAATGGCTGAGCTGACTGATGTTAGTCTTGATTTGAAAGCTTTCAGAGGGTGGATAGTTCTGCCTTCCTCCTTTCTCTTGTAGCGAAAGAAGCCTGCGATGCTGTGCATCAGCTAATAGTTACTGCAAGCCTCAGTGAACGTCATCATATTTCATTCTTTGAGTATAAATAGATTTTAGAAAGAAAAGCAGATGCTTTTACTGAAGAAGAAATGGTCTAGAAACATGATCAAGCTTTGGAAATCAGAATCTCATCTTCAGTAATCATATTTTGGTTTAGTTTTGAAGTCTCACGGGATCGTCCATGTTCCAGGCCCGTTTAACAACAGTCTCACTCTGATCCCGCAGAACGCTTCGATTCTCCACCCGTAGCTTCACGGGCCAGCGCTAGTCTTGCTATGGATCCGTTAGGACATAAGGACTCGGCAGCGTTCGACCCGGATCTGCTGAGCCAGTCCGATGATGACTTCATGTTTGAAACGAAAAAGAGTCCATTCCAGGCATTTCCCCCTGTGAGTGATGACCTCGAGGAGGCCACCGCTTGCAGGAGATCAGTGGAGGTGTCCGAGAGTCCGTCTCCAGACCTGGTGCAGGACGCCTACGATGAAGGCCACGCACTGTCGGAGGAGCTCAAACCGGAGAGGGATGCTGATGCACCGGTCTCCCTTTCTTACGCACCGTCCGACCTTTATTCAAACATCAATGCAGCATCTGACGACCGACCAACATCTCTTCCAGATATTCTCAAATCGTCTCCTCTGAACCCTGACAAACTGGACTCGGGCTCGTCAGAAGGAAGCCCTGATTTCAGCCCGGTTCACAGAAGTGTGGATGATTCCCCAAATTCCCCATTCCCTGCTAACAATCCAAATCCCTTTGGATTTGACTCCAAGATCATGCTGCTGAAAGAGATGGCCGATGAGACGGAGGCGAGAGCTGTAGAGAAGGCCAAGCTGGAAGAGGAGAACAACTCTGAGCAGAGTTTCACCGCTTTCGATCTCGTGAAAGAGACAGACGTGCCCCCGAAGAGCGACAGCCTTCTGAAGGACAAAGAGGTGATCAGCCAGACCGTGGATCAGACAGCTGACAGATTTGAGTGTCTTGTCTTCCCTGGTGGAAATCCTCGAGAGCCGTCTGACTCTGAGAGTCCGTCCGCAGACTCCTTCTCCCCCGTGCTGGATGCAGTCACTCAGGAGGAATCGGGGCGGGACCGGCGAGCCACCCAGGAGGCGCTGGACACCGCTGAGGAGACCTCGGAGCAGGAGGTCTCATCTGAAGAGTTCGAGTTTGTGGAGCGGCCACCGCAAGGAGCCGCTGAAGAGTTTCTGGAAATGCAGGATAGCCTGGCCTTCAATAAACCCTCAGAAATGTTGCAGGATAGATCTCCTATGCTGGAGCCTCAGGAGATGGCAGATCCTATGCCTACGACTGAAGACACAGACAAACACCGCTCTTACCATCGCCTCACCCAGGCGCCTGACAAACCATCTCCTGCGAGAGGTAAATCGGACCTGGAATCTGATTTCCAGGAAATCTCCCCAGCTCCTGTAATCCGTGCTCCAGCAGATAAACCTGAAGCCGAGGAGAAGGAAGCTGAAGGCAGCAATTGTGATCTGAGCCCAGCGGCAGGTAAATTCTGCACAGACTGTCATCTTCACCGGACCTTTTCATTTACCCACCGTTTCCGTCCATGTACCTTCATCATTTGTGTTTTGTCCTTTATTCCCCTCCTCGTTCATGTGTCTGTCATGCATCTCACCTTTGGCCTGGCATGATGTTGCACTATGACAGTGTCTGCATGATCACCTTTCCGTTTGATTTGTTCAGTGTCCCACCAACTGTGGCCCAATATAACAGTACAATTGGTTTATGAGCAAGTACTTGCTGTCATATAGTAATCAGGATTATTTTTTTCTCACTTATAATGTGGGCGTTAGTCAATTGATTGACTGATTGTAGCACTGAGGGTTCTTACCAGGCTCTTTCGAGGCCGTTTCGTGGCTGTGATGAAGCACCGCATTCGTCATGCTGTAGGTCAAGTGTTTACGGAGCGCTGCTCATGTGTCTATCTCAGTCAGACTGGACTTTACGCAGGTCTGTGTGAAAAGGGCCTGCAGTTTAGTTTGAGAGGAGTGTCTGTGTATACACAGTTATAGTGTGGAGTCAGATGTGTAATTTTGTTTGTGTGATTTTTATTTATTTATTTTTATATATAAGTGTGTGTGTATCATCTGCGATTATATCAGAATTGTTGTTTTATCGATGTACAATACTTGACACAATCGAGCATATCGTAAAAAAACTTCCATGACGTGAACTAGCACACATGTTCTTTCACTGCATGATTCAGTTTAATTAAATACATTTAAACAATTAAAATTTTCTGGATTGTTACCAGCAGGATGAATGCAATCATGTTCTGCATTAAACTGTGTGTAAATACATCTACCTGCTGCTTCACGGTGTCCTCTGCAGAGTCATTTTGTTGATACTGATGCATAAAAATGTCTCAATATTCTAATTCACTGATTAAATGACTTTAAATGTCATTGAAGTTATTAAATGTCTAAAATAATTTGACTCAAAAGATGATGCACACTTTTAGAAAAAAAAAAGCTGATAGAATGTAACAAAAACTTTAGGAGTCAGCTGTCCTTAAGAAAACAGAAAAATAACACACCCTGTAAAATACTGTCAATTATCATTATCTATAAAATGCCCATAAAAGTATTGCGGTGGTTTTGTGTGAGTATGGCACGCCTCTATGTAGGTGGTGGCTGAGAGGACCGTTTTTGACGTTCAGTGTTTATCTGGTGTGGGACACTCCCTCCTCCTCCAGCTCCACCCGCTGCTAGTCTTCTCTGGGCTCTGATCTCCTGAGTGTCCAGTCACCTCCACACGGCAGCATGGACGAGACGCTCGAGCGGCCCGCGGCGCACTGGAAGCACAAGGGTAGAGCCGGACTCACACACTCACCCACTGTGGATATTTGCTCGTGATGCGCTCGTGTTTCTTTGAGCTGCGCTGTTGGGGTGTGTGTGTGTGTGTGTGTGTGTGTGTGTGTGTGTGGGCTGCGGTGACAGAGCTGACCTTTGCTCCTGGAGAGCGTCAGTATCACGAAGATAATCTGACCAAAGGTTCTGGGTGCGGTGGGGCAGGAGTAGTACTTGTTTAATGATTTGCTGCTGTGTCTTGCAAAACGAGGTGAGAAGCTGAAACGTGGCTCCAGCTGGGTTTAGCGCTGATCTGGAGTCAGGCGCGTGTCTCCTGAGCTTCAGCAGGTCAATATGGTGAGATGCTCCTCATGCTCACACCGAGCTCACGTGTCAGCGGGGTTAACATGACGGTGCATTTTGTTTTACACTGTTTGAAGGAGATCCCATGTTATTTAATGATGTAGTTGTTGGTATTTTGGTAGAAATAATGGTTACCATAGTAAATTTCATTCTCCTGTGATGACAGCCTTTCACAGATAAACTGCTGTGTCTCTGAAGATCAGACGCGTGTAAACGTGGTCAGATCATCTCTGCTGGACCACTTTTTCATAAATATGCAAAGTTATCTTAAATGTAGTTTTCGCTTTGTCGTGTATGGAGTGTAGATTGAGGTGAAAAAACAAATATATTCCCTTCCCTTACAGAATGTGCTCTGTGTGTGTTTGTGGGGATGATGACTGTGATCATCTGCATGTGCCCGTCTCATTCTCTGTTTCTGTCCATCCTGTCCCTGGTTCCCTGTGCTCAGATGGAGGTCTGATGCTGACGTGTGTGTGTGTGTGTGTGTGTGTGTGTGTGTGTGTGTGTTTCAGTGCTGGAGCTGCTGTACTGGCGGGATGTGAAAGCCAGCGGGCTGGTGTTCGGCTCCAGCCTCTTCCTCCTGCTCTCCCTCCTCAGCTGCAGCATCATCAGTGTCCTGTCCTACTCCACACTGGCCCTGCTGTCCGTCACCGTCTCCTTCAGGACATACAGGGGGGTCCTGCAGGCGGTGCAGAAGTCTGATGAGGGCCATCCATTCAAGTGAGTCCAGAGCAGAAACCGTGAGTGTGTGTGGACTGTGTTCAGCTCTCAGGTCCACACCCCTGCATTATGGCTGATGATACACCGGACAACTTTTTGAGCAATTTTGAACAATGTTTCTTGGTCACTTTCCCTCTGAGAACGGGAAACCTCTTTCTGGATAGTTTAGTTCAGTCGTGGACCCTGTGTCTCTCCTGCATGCCCGTTGATGGCAACATTACCCAGAGTTGCCCTGTGTATCATCAGATTCAAATCAGTAGCTGCTGCTCTTGTTGAATGACAGATAATGTTTCAACTGATTTTCACAGACGGTACCTGGAGCAGGATGTAGCATTGACTAAAGATGTGGCGCAGAGGCATGGTGACGTGGTTCTGAGCTGGATCAACGGAGCGCTGAAGGAGCTGCGGCGTCTGTTTCTGGTGGAGGACCTGATCGACTCGCTGAAGGTCTGAGGACACGAACACGTGTACAAGTAGACGTTCGAGTAGCTCATGAGGAGAAATACTTTTATGAACTGATATATTTAAAGGTGTAGTCCACCTAAAAATGATAACTCTCTGATCGTTAACTTCACGCCATTTCAAGCATTTGTGACTTTCTTCTCTTCTCTGGAATCGATAGAGTATTGATTCTTTGGTTCACAGCAGTATCCGTTTCTGCTTTTTTGTGTCAAATTTTAATCAAACAAACTGTTTTTTTGTTGGTACCAAATCCCTTTTGTAGCTTTAACATATACTGGTTTAATTTATACAGTGCTGCCATATTTTACACCTGATTCATCAGTTTCTGTAACTGTTAGACCGAACCGACTCACAGTGCAGCCATCAGTGCTGTTTGTTCCTGTCCTGATCATGTTCTGTTTCTTCTCCAGTTCGCAGTCTTTCTGTGGATCCTCACGTATGTCGGAGCCTGGTTTAATGGACTCACGCTGCTCATTCTCGGTAAGGTCTCTGTACGTGCATGCTTTAATATGGGTGGCTAGTCGTAATGAGTGGTGTTTTATTATGTGCTGTGCTGCAGGTCTGATCGGAGCTTTCAGCGGCCCCATCGTCTATGAGAGACACCAGGTACTGCTCACAGCCTGTTGTTTTTCTGCTGATTGATGCAATTGATTTGGATGAATTAGATGGTTTTCGAATTGAAAAGTGTAATGCAATGCTCCTGCCAGTTTGGCAGAGAGTGTGTGTTTGATGGTCATGTTCTGTCTGTCCTGCAGACTCCGATCGATCAGGTGATTCTCACGCTGAAGAGCCGGGTGAATGACGTCATGTCCCAGTAAGTCAAACTCACTCATGAGGGTTTGTTTAGAGTGGACTGGACATGCTCGCTCTAGAGTCTTGACTCTGTGTGTTCCTCAGGATTCAGGCCATGGTTCCCGGAGCGAAGAAGAAGGCTGAGTGATTGTGGAGCGGCTCTGATCTTCACTCCTCATCTTCAGTCTCTTTTCCTCACTCTTCGTTTCATTCTCATGACTGCATCTTCATCAAGTTGCCTGATACTGATTGTGAAACACTGGTTCCAGAATAAATGAAATATCTTGTTAAATGTCTGAGACGATGTGGTTCTGATCCTTCATAAAAATGAAATGCACTTCAGGTCTGCTTTCTTTTTTTAATGAGGGAAGTTGAAGAGTACCAGTATTGGTTTTTCACGGTGTTTTAGTTCCCATGACTGTGATTTTACTTGATTGACTGGAGTTTCTGTCATACTCGGCGGTCTTAGCAGCTTTTCTAGATCCCCAGCAGGATCATCTCTGGATGAACACGTTTACATGAAGCTTCCTCAACTGAAGTTATTGTAGTTATTAATCTATTTATCTCTGGACCGATTGCTAAAGCGAGCAGCGTTTGCCATGCCAATAACTGTGAATGAAACGCGTCCTGTTGTCTGAACTCTGTGAATGCATTTTGAGATGTTAACGAGAACCAATAAAACTTCTGGATCGATCCGTGAACTCTGTGAGATTATTGAGCTCTCCTGGCTGGAGGAACTTCACCTCATTTACTGTTATCAGTCTGTCCCTCACACAGTTATAGTTAGGACATGTTTATTTTGGTACTTTAACACAACATCTGTAATATTACGTCAGGAAACGTTAAGACTGAAAATACAATAATGTAGACAATGCTGAAAATTACTTTTTTTTTTTTTTTTTTTTTTTTTAACATCCAAAGCTGCATCCAAAGGATGGTGATGATTCCTGTGTAAGAGCTCAGACTCTGATCAATACAGCACAGGCAGAGTGTTTCTTCTCTAATAAAGGGGCACAAGCAGTGCTGTTTGGTTCAGTTCCTGTGCGTGGAAAGACCAAAACACTGACAAGACAGCAACGCTGATCATCTGAGTGGAGCTGAGAGACCATGCTTCTGAAAGACCGGTCCTAGAGATGACCTGTAGATGGAGAAGAGAAGCGGTCCCAGCACTGAATCTTGAGGTAGCAAGAAGTTGTTACTTAGAAAGCTACAGTCCCCCAGCAGCTCACGCCACTGTTAGAGAGGAACTTACCCCCAAACAAAAGACCTTTTCATTTGATTTCAGTATTAGTTCAGTTTGTTTTTCATTCGTTTATCACGTCACATTCAGCTGAATGAAGGACTCAAACCAAGACTGCCTTCTTATGGGTCTCAGGTCTTAAGGGACTCATCTGAGGCACGATCCTGCATCACGGAGAGCAACGAATTGTGTATCGTCAGATCATTTATAGGCATGTTTAATTATGCATTTCAACCCTAAAAGACTAAATTGGTAGTTAGTAGTATCTCATGAGCCTAATAAAAACAAACAAAACAAGCCCTTCACATGAATAAAATACATATAGTATAGTATACTAACACATTTACTATTAGATTACAAGCATTTAATAGATTACTTTCAATAAAACATTCACAATTGGTGGGGGACGCCATAAAAGGAAGGATAGGACAGTTCCTGGGGCTCTGTGAGGGGCCCCTGAAGCATTCTGCCAAGCTATTGGTTTAATTGATTAGAAATTGTGAAAAAGTTTTTTTTTCAATTATAATCTTCAGACTCGCTCAATAATAATAATACTTTTTATATAATTGTTGGTCAGGATGACGGTCATGTGATATTTTATGACAGGCTTTTATTTTGAAAGGCTACGCTGCTCCGTCATCACGTGGTCGGTCCGGTGACGGGGCCGCTGCTGGACACGGAGCCGCTCCACAGAGACACTAAACCGAGATCCGTGACGGTGGATGTGATCCGGTCTGTTTTCCTGTCGCGAGGGTCTGACAGCGGAAGTGCGATCACAGCGCGATGTGTCTGATGGCTCCTGCCTGCTAAAGGCTACAGACGACTCGGGATCAGAGCAGAGGATCGATGTTAACAGGTTAGACTGTGAGAATGACCCCTGACCCTGAGTGACGGACTGCAGCTGTTTTAATAAAGTCTGTGTGAAATATCCGCTGCGCTCGAGGCAGATATCCGCTTAGCATTAGCTTTAGCCGCAGATGTGCAGTCACGTGACGCTGTCCAGCAGCTGACCCTCGAAGATCTGCCCAAACACACTCACTGACCCTGACCATGGCGAGCGTGACCGACCTGCAGAGCAAGTACAGTAAGCTGGCCCAGGAGTACTCCAAGGTGAGCTCTTCATCATCTTCATCAGCAGACATGAGTGACCAGAGAACCGTCTCCTCTCATCTGATCCTCCTGTCTCTGGTCTTCTGATGTTAAATTAAATGTGTTCTGATACAGTGGAGCGTGACTGACCGCTGTGTGTGTGTGTGTGTGTGTGTGTGTGTGTGTTAGCTCAGAGCTCAGAATCAGGTGCTGAAGAAGGCCGTGGTGGACGAGCAGACCGCTTCCTGCTCCCTGAAGGTGTGTGTGCTGTCTGACCATTCCTGCGCTGGAGCTCTGGTGTGTGTGGAGCTGTGTTCACGTCTCTCTCTCTGTGTGTGTGTGTGTGTGTGTGTGTGTGTGTGTGTGTGCAGGATGAGCTGAAGCAGAAGGAGCAGAGCTTGAGGAAGGTGGAGCAGGAGATGGACAGCCTGAGCTTCAGGAACCAGCAGCTGACCAAACGAGTGGAGCTTCTGCAGGAGGAGCTGCTGCTGTCTGAGAGCAAGAGCAAGAAGAGCAAAGTGACCTCACACACACACACGCACACACACACATACTTGTTTTTGCTACTGGATGGGGACACATGACATAATGCAGCCTGGTGGGAACCACCCTTTCTGATTGGTCTATAGACAAGGCAGAAACTGATCCAGACTCCATTTACAGCTGTTATAGTAGCTATCACTTGTAATCTTGAGGCTGAGCCACAGAAGACTGACCTGATATTTTACCGACTGCTGGGAACCCCGTCAGGTAGAAGGTCCTGGAGGGGACCTGTGACGTAATGTTTTCATATGCTAATTAATGACATCACTGTGTGTGTTTAAAAGGTTACCAATGGGGACCTCCCCCCAAACTTCTTAAATTAACATCATAAAGATCAACAGGTGCTCCCAGCTACCACTAAGGTTGCCAACCATTCCGTACTAACTCATGCAGTATACATCAAAATCAGAAATTGTTATCATAACTGTTTGAGGAAGGCTGCATAATCCACTGACAACTTCTCGCTCCCACCTCACTGTTAGCGATGTTTGCGCTAAAACCAATTCTGCCTGTATTCACTTTAGGAAATCAGTTTTGGCAAATACAAACAATTAGATTATTTTTCTTGAGTACAAAATCCAGCCGTGCAAGAAAACATGCAATCTACGTGAGACGTGATTAATAAGGTAAGCCATCTTTCAGTAATGTTGTAAAATAGAGAAAGAAATAACATTTAAGTAGCATATTCTTTACCTTGAACCTTAATCTTGAATATAAGCACAACTGTTCCATATTTTTCTTTTCTGCAGTAGGCAAACCTAGCTACCACTAATCACATCTGTATTGCAAATACATTCAAATCAAAATCAATTGCATTCAAATAAATTGTTCTTTGACAAAAGTAGTTCTGACTAAACTTTATTTGTCATTTCTCTTATTTGACAAACATTTTGGCTTTGTGCAGCAGTTGAACAGTAGAAATATTGAAAGAAAAAAATTTTCAAAAATTGAAAATTGAAAAATTTTCAAAAATCATGTTGTGTTAGTTAACTGTATTTCTTTAACCTAGTCAGAATAACCCAACTATAGTTTGACACATTAATTGGAATGCACAATGGAATTTTTTTCATTGTGGATTACAATTAATGTGTCAAACTATAGTTGGGTTATTTTGGTTGGGTTACATGATTTTTGAAAGTTGTCAAAAACAGAGTTATGTTTTTCAAATAAACTCAATTTTCCTTATAACGATTTTTTTTCGTTCTCACTGTACAAATACAAGTGCAAAAACTTCTTGAACAAAAACTGAACAAGTACAACTAGTACAAGTACAAACGGAACAGACTTTCCTGAACAAGAAAAACTGACCTGAGACATGATTATTTATTTTTTCTTTTCTCACATTCCCTCTTGAATGCTGTGATTCGGTTCTTGATAAAGAACTTGACTGATTCCCAGGTTCTGTGTTTAAGCAATACCGGCGCTGACCTGATGCAGTCTTCACACTGCCTTTTCCCCGGTACCCTGCCAGATGTGATGCAGTCCAATAATTTGTTCTCGACTGCCTTCACCTCCTCTTCTGTCCACCTTTTTTTTGGGCATCTTGACACACCTAAAAGAGAAAGTGTAGAGTAAACAACAGAGGTAATGTACACTAGAACATCTGCATTTAATACTAATTAGAGGAGTACCAGACATTACTCGAGACCTATGAGATTTTACTTTCTGTACAATGTAGCTCCTAGCTAGGTCACCAAGACATAGGTGACATTACATAGGTTAATAACAAGAAAATTGTACATTAACTAGATTAACAGGGGCACTTTAAAACAATCTCCATCACGGATTTTTAAAAATGTGTAATGTGAATGTATACTGACCAGTGTTCATCATCATCGTTGCAATGTGTTTTCGCAGCTTTGTGGATGATAAAGTCTTTGGATGTTTGGCTCCACATTGATGGGCAACCTTCC
>JAUMHI010000054.1:47473-57609 GCA_032359435.1 Enteromius unitaeniatus | reverse complement strand
AAGCAACGACCAGCAGCAGAAAGTGAACTGATGCCTTTTCAAATCAACACGACTTGCCTAAAATAAAATCAATGTAGTCTACATACTAACGTTAAATTAATTCATGCATATAAAAATGTTTAACATTAAACCTCACTATAATTGTCTCAAACGGTACCTCTGTGCTCTCTCCAGCCATCAGCAGCGGGAACCTTCACCCGAATACTAATGTTTCCCCCGGACTCTTTTACACCACGTACCTTGGCTGATTCACTCCAAACACCCGTCATTTTCTCGGCTATTTAAACGCAGACTTTCATCCAGACGGACTCGAAGTCTTGATTTGCGCCGGCAGTCTTTACTAAGCTTTTTCCTTGGATTATTTCTTTGTGTATTACTGGACTGAACTCTGATCTCTGATTCTCGCCGCCTGCCCGACCCTTTGCCTGTTTATTGACCACAGATTTTGCCTTGTCTCTGTTGATTCTGTCTGCTCGTTTATCTGACCTCTGCCTGTTTGACTCTGCTCAGTAAAAAGCTGCAAATGGATCGTCCGGATTCAAGTGAATCATTACAATAATAAAAGTGCACATATAAAAATATTAACAATAAAATATACTTGTGCAATTTTATAATCATATATCTAGTGGTAGAATAAATGATTAGTGTTTGGGACCGCGGGTTCTAATCCACCCTTGTAAAGGTCTTTTTTCTATTTAAAAACAAAGCGCTGTTCATTTAAGTGATTGTATATCAAGAGTAAGGGCTGAATAGACTTATGGTGCATTTGGTTTCTTTTAAACTTTTGAATGTTGAAGCTTTATGCAAAAGTTGGAGGGCTAAAGATCAGGGTCATCTAGTGAGATCCCGACTGGCACATCAAGTGTTGCGATAATCAGACACCTAGGAAATAAACAGATATAAATATGGTATTGTGATCAGGAATCAAAGGTTCATTGTCAATGCACGTTTATCAGAATGCACACAAGTTAAAAAAATAAAATAAAATCACTAATCCTAATCCAACATGGGTATTTTCTTACAGAAACCCTTTTTTTCCTTCACAAACCCCCTGGAGCCTTGTGGAGCAGTTTTATGATGAATGGATTTTTTTGATATTCAAAATCTCTTTTTTTGTATTTAGTGAATTTTCTCTATTCACTAAATACTTATAAAGGCATAGATCACCCCCAAATGAAAATTCTGTCATCATTTACTCACCTTGAATTTGTTCCAAACCAAGCAGTTTTGGTGCACCACATACATGTACGTATTAAAAAGAAATACTAAAGACCTCAGTGCTGCACCAAAGTTGTTCAGTTACAAACATTCCTTTAAAATATCTTCCTTTGGTTTCAGTAGAACAAAGAAATTAATAAAGGTTTGAAATTAATATCATTTCCTCCCTCTATTATTTATTAATATAATAATAGAGGGAGAGTAAATGATGATAGAATTTCCATTTTTGGTTCCCATTCTTTAAGTTATGTTATTTTAGTTCAAGAGTTCACGCTTTCCTCGCAGTAGATGAATTAGTGAATTTGGTTTGAACCCTAGCGTGGGCAAGAGTTCGGCGTTCAGCTCGGTCTCCGTCTGCCCCCCAAAAAAGCTTTGAGAGGACAGCAGACAAATTCACGCCCCCAAAAGAGGCAATGAGAGAGGATGCTGGACAGGACTTTTTTTTTGGGGGGGGGGGTATAAATGTGTAAAAGGAGTAAGGACAGCTGGGCTGGCCTGGGCTTCCGGTGACCTGATGGAGAAGCATAGATAAGTGTTAGGAAATGGTAAAATGTTCGATAAAATAAAAAAAATAAAAAAAATGTGGGGAATGATGGGATAGAAGAGAAAAGCCCTCAGCGGAGGTAAGGGAATGGGAATGCCTCTAACGGAGGCTGGGGTGGGGATTGGGAGTAGAGCCCTGCATTTAGGTGTTTTTACGCCACTCAGGCTGGGCTTCGGGCCAATTTTGATGTCATAGTTCAGACGCAGGTCGGGCCTGTTTAAGGCTTCTCCTTATTTTTATATTTTAAATTTTATCCATCAATTAATGATTAAAAGATTGTCATGCGGCAGGGGTGAATACAACACAAGGCCGCGCTCCGCAGCTAAAAGTTTTATTCACAAGTATTGTACACAAAAAAAAAATAAAGCTTAATAAAAAATGAAACAAAATATAACCATCCTGCCATTACACTCAAAACTGAACTATTTTAATAACTGAAACAGCAGTAGAAGACGTTTCGGTTGAAGGGGAAAAGACGGGCTCAGGTTCGGGCTGGTAATTCTGATAAGCTGTTGGACACGGGCTGGGCTTGGGCCTAAATTTGAGGCCCCGTGGGAATTCAGGCAGACTGGCTGAAGGCTGGCTGGGGCTAGGAGAGTGGCTAAATCCTCTTTGATCGACCTCGGATGAGCAATCGGTGTTTTAGGCAGCTTGTCTGGTGGCGAGATCATGCGCAAAAGCGAGATGCGGGAGAAGGGAAGCTGGGATATTTATAGTGAAGGGGAAATGATTTGATTGGGTGAGAATTCACAAGGGAGTGATTAGATGACGGGCTGCCAGCCGTGTGTGATTAACTCATTCAGCAATCCTCCTGAAATGATGTTATTTGCAAAACATTCACTTATGATAAGACAAATAATTACTGACCTTCATTTGCTGTAAGAAGTTCCAACAAGCACTGACCAGGAGATCACTTTTGGTTTTAAAAAGGTCCATAACCCGCAAGCTGTTTCTGTCCAGGGCTTTAATGTTTTGCCCATAATTCTGTTAAACTTAATGCAAACATGGGGGAAAACAAAGTCATGTCATTAATCACATTAGCTTTACTCAGAAAAGCTTCACAGGTTAAGAAATAATGAAGAAGCAAAAAATAGTGTTGCTTTAACATGTTAAAAGAACAGACCACAAAAAGATGAAAATTGTCATTTACTCATGCTCAGATTTTAAATGTGTTCTGCAAAAGTACTCCATCATGCCAACCTGACATTACATAAGAGTGAATAAATGAGAGAATAGGTGAACAGTCCTTTTAATGCATTGAAAACAGAATGGTGACTTACCTGAGAGGTCAGGCCAACGGTCAAGCACCTTGCGATGACTTCATCAAATATGTTCACCTCACTGGGAAATAATTAAGACTAAAATAATAACTAAAATAATTAAGAAAATATCGTTGCTTAATGGCAAAGTAATGGGTCTGCGTGGGGGAAATGTTAATCAGACTCAGAAGTGACTCCCACATACCACAGAAATGAGCAATTACACTATTATTAAGTTAATTATCTAATATGTTTTAGTATTACAAATCAAATAAAGAAAAAAATGGTAACTTATATCAGTTATCATAGGCTACCATCACAAATCCATGTCGTTAATGTTAGTTGACACTGAAAAAGTTTGACCATGGCTGCGTAGTATATTTATATATATATATATAGAAACGAACCACAAAAATGTAAATGACGTCTTGAACGTCGTGATATCAGCAAGAGAACAGGCGGACCAATCAGTGTATTAGTTCTCTTGTTGCTAGGCAGGACTCCTTCTTGCATGGCCAATCACATTAAAGAAAAAATTGCGTATGTGAGCATTTACGCGTGGACGATTTTCAAACTATAATGTGTCAGATTTCCAAAACTGCATGGGGTCGATAAAGGAAGAGCAAGGGGTTAATGAGTTTAATGAAAAGCTAGTAATTCATTGAACAATAAAAAAAAAGAAATCAGTTAAAAATAAAACACTTACTGGAAAAAAAAGAGTATTTTATTTACCAGAGAGGTTATAATAGTTTTGAATTTTTCATTAGTTTTAGTTTTTATTTCGTTTTGACTTTTTGTTTTCAAATTCAGTTAGTTTCAATTAGTTTTTAGAGGCAGATTTGCTAGTTTTTATTAGTTTTATATTTTGAAATTGCTTAGTTGTAGTTTAGTATTTATTAGTTACAGTTTTAGTTTTTCGTTTTATTTTTTCTTTTTCTTTTGTAAATTAGGATATTTGTCAGGTGCATGAATCAAGAGGTGTGTGCATGCTGTGAAAACGAACTCCAGAGACTCGCTGATGTTTGTCCAAGAAGACACTATGCGAGATGCGCATAATATATCATTCAATATATATCGCCCAGCCCTAGGACTCATAATCTGCTTTCTTCTGACTTTCGCTGGCATCGCGGACAGACTGTGGACATGTGACATCACAGACTACGTGGTGCTATACGGGTCAAACACCTGGCTTAAAACTGGCAGTGTGAAGTGAAGATTTTAATTAAACCCAAAAGGCTTATTTACAAGATGAAAACAAAGCGTTTTTGCTTTAATATTAGTTAGTTTAAGTTAGTTTTGTATACACACAAAACAGTTTCAGTTTTTATTTTTATTTCAATTAACGAAAATGCTTTTTCAATTCTAGTTTTAGTCTTTTTGTTCATTTTGTTAACTATAATAACCTTGACCAGAGAACCATAAATATGCTAATTTGATGCTTCATTATTAACTTGTCTAAATCCTGGGGGTACCTCAAGTGAATATAACAGGAGAAAGAATTTGATAGGTTTTTAATGTTCAGGAACCGTGATATGAATAAGTTTGTCCAGATTTGGAAGGCCAATCAAAGAGGTTTGGGGTGGAACTGGGGTGGAAGCGTCTCTTGGCCGTGTTTTTGGTTTTTGCTAAAGAGAATACATCCTATTAGAGTCGACTTTGAACTTTGTAGTTCTGCATATTGTTTATGCTCAAACAGCAACATTACACACTAAAGTAAAAAAAGTGTAATAGGACCCCTGTTTAAAAGAGAAGGCTTATCCAGACCGAGCTAAATCGTCTCATTAAAACATGCCCCTACATGTCTACATCACGATGTGGTAATATATGATCATAATTAAGCCCAAATTTTCAAGTAAAGAAAGGTGGTGTGGTTTCAGTAACACAGTAATGTTGATGCAGTTATGTCAGAAGACGCTGTGTGTTTCTGTGGCTTCTGAAAGAAGATACAGTTAGGAATCATTAGCAGGTCGATAGTTTTATGAACCTAGGAGAGTACAAAGGCATGTGCAAAGGCTATTTCTAAAAAAAACAAAAGGTAAATTCTGAAATTGCTTCTGAAGCAGTTACTGTAAACGCCTGGTGCAAGTCTTTGAAATTAATGGGTTCTGTTGCGCAAGGCATTCCTGTGTATGCAGGGTGACAGTGTACAGAAAATGCATACAAGCATCATCACTGTGTCTGTCACGTGACTCTGTTCCCCTTTCTGGCTCGAACTGATGGTAAAACTAAGTCTAAGTTAAACTGTCCTTACATTCATTATTATCTGTCTATTTCTATTTCTGCAGAAGATTGTGTGCACAAGAAGAGTAAAGCAATGTGCTCCACGAATCATCCAGCCAACTGGGTTACGTTTGAAGATGAAGGTACAGCCTTCTCCTCACCCCAGAAATCCCTGTGCACTTCTACATCAAATTCAGGTTCAGTACCTCGGCCCAATGGGTTGAAAATTGTTCTGCCATCCCTGGGCAGTGAATCATGGAGCTTCAGCTCTGCCATTGAATCCCCTTCCATGGATTTCAGCCTCAATGGGAGTTCATGTGTGCCCAGCAACACTCCTCTACAAACTCCAGTGGGATTGACTCCAGCAAGTCTGTCTCCATTGCACTATGCTCCTCAGGAGCACCCAGACCTCTCCGGTGGTCTGTCCAGCTTCTCTCAGAGAGACTCCATCAAATGGCCTGAAGGCTCTGCTTCTCTCAGTGCACCCTATGATGAGCCAGGCCATTTTAACCCCTTCTGGGAAGAAGATGAGCATAAACGGGTGTCCTGGACCTCATCGTCCGACTCTGACTCTGGACCCAGTTTACCCCGTTTCTTCATCCGTACCAAGGACGGCAGTGAGCCACCCCAAGACCACCTTCAGTACTCCTACTCCTACATATGCCATAAACTAGAACAGCTGAGAACAGAGGAGAACCAGCAGGAAGGTGATGATGGGAAAGTGGAAAAGGACAAGCGACCTTCAGGCTCAGGTGCTGTGAAAGATCAAGCGATGAACAGAACTCTGTCCGCCTTCATCCCGCAGGGCTTGTTCCTCAGTCAGAGGAGACACGGTTGGTCCTTGATGCTTCGGATCCCGGAGAAGAAGAACCGCATGTCCTCGCGCCAGTGGGGTCCCATATACCTGCAGCTGCTCCCCGGAGCGCTGCTGCAGCTCTTTTATGAGAAGGGCTTGGAGAAACCCTTCAAAGAGTTCCAGCTGCACGCCTACTGCTCTCTCTCGGGTCCAAAGCTAGAGAGCTACGGCGAGCCGCGCAAGATCGCCACGCTGAAGGTTGAGCATGTGTCGTACGTCGAGAGAAAGCGCTATCACCCCAAGCATGAGGTGACCCACGAACCAGAAGTCGAGCAGCTCTTGAAGTTTGGCACCACTGAATACGGAGACTTGGAGGACTTGCTGGTGTCCATAGAAGAAGAGCTTCTGCGCTTACCAGTGCCGCACCAGCAGCACAAGCACTACGAGGAGCAGGAGCTGTCCTTGCAGATATCTGACCGCGTCTGGTTGCGTCAGAGCAGGGATGGGGCTGTTCTTGAGTACATGGCTGTTACACAAATCCATTGCCTCTCCTTCTTGAATGGGGCGGCGGAGTGTTTCCTGGCTCTGAACGACTTGGGCCTTCTCAGACAATCTCCAGCCTATGCCTCCGATGACAATGAGGAGGTCTGGATGGAGATCGCAGACTATCATTTCCATCGGTGTGTCAGAGAGTCAGAGTTTGTGGACCAGCGGCTGATTAAGTTCAGTCCTCCGGACGCGTGTCGCGTGGAGCTGGTGCGCTTCAGGACGGCATCGCACCACTGTGGGGAGCCTCCGCTCTCTGTTAAAGCCCTGGTGACGGTTCAGGGCGCCTGCGTCGAGCTCCAAGTCTTCCTCAACGTCTCGTCCAGCTTCCCATGGCCCACTGAGATGGTGTGTGAGAACGTTGTGCTTCAGGTGCCATTCCCGGGCGACTGGGTCAAAGTGCCCAACAGAATGTCTCTGCTGCGGCAGAACTCTCTGAAGGCTCGTATGAACAGAAACACATGTCTGGGCTCGGCTCACATGGCTGAGTCTCAGTCTGCAATGCACGTGTCTGCCGGCACGGTCAAATATGAGAATGTGCATCGAGCCATCGTGTGGAGAATCGAGCGGCTTCCTCCCAAGAACGTGGGTAAGAAAACACAACTCATATTTAAATATCAGTGGTGGATATATTATCATAGGTGAAAAACACCTCTTCAGATTCCCGTTCGTCAGGGTTGAGTGTGAGGTGGCAGAAACAAATGACCAATGCATTTTTAACATTTCAGTAATTGCTATTAACTATCAAGAAACACTGATTAGTGAATCAGTAAGTAGTAACACTCAGCTGAAAGTGGTAGTTCACTATGAGCTATTCAGTAACTATAACTTTTTCATATCTCACGAAGAACTACTGAGAACTACTATAAACTATTATCTGCTCAACCCTGAACTCTCGGTTGATTAACCCAAACCTTGCTTACTCGAGGCATGCTGGTTCCAAAAAGACGTCCAGGCGTAAGTTAATTACGTGAGAATAATAATTATATTGTTTGTTAGATGCTAATTATTTAAGAAGTCATATGTATTTTCTTACAAAAATACATTATATAAAATGCTGATCCATAATGTGTGAGGTGATACTAAAATATAGTAAACCTGTATAATAATTAAATAAAATAAATATCTTGTCAAAGTACTTTTATAATTTATACTTTGAATGCTTGAATCTGATTGGCTGATGAACGTTCTAAGGTAGGGGTTATCAAACTCAGTCTGGAGGGTCTGTGTCCTGCAGAGTCTAGCTCCATCACTAATAAACACACCTGAAGAAGCTGATCAAGCTCTTACTGGGTATGTTAGACACTTCCAGGCAGTTTCTAAACTCTGCAGGACACTTATCGGTCATTCAGGTGTGGGTGACTCTCACAGGTGTTGTTTGTCTTCTCCGTAGCTCTGGAGCAGCCTCAGTCGTTGGCTTGTAAACTGGAGCTGGCATCAGATCAGGAAATTCCCGCTGACTGGTTCCCGTTCGTCAGGGTTGAGTGTGAGGTGGCAGATACGGTGGTGTCCCAAACACGTGTCAAATCGGTGGGCATCGAGAGTGACGTCCAGCCTCAGAAACACCTGAGCAGCAGAGCGTACTACCACTGCCAGGTACAGACTCCTGACACATCCCACGCCAGCAGAGGCTCCTTATTCAGAAGTATTCAGTCGTTTACTCTTGTGTTGTTGAAGGTGGAGATTGAGAAGAAGCTGATTGAGGTGGAGTCGGTGAAGCAGTCGAGCTGTGCGACACAGTGATGGAGGAGGACGCAGATCACTGCTAATCTTTTTATTATTGTAGTTATTTTTCTACCATCATCTCTGGTGTAGAACCCACACTCCAGTATGCCACACATCTAGTATCATCAACTAAACAGATTTTTATTAACCATGAGAATAATGCAACTTTATATATAAATGTATTTCCAGGGTATTTTAATATCTTTAATGTTCTTATCCAATGAGTTATAATATTGCTGCACTTTACAACTCTGACCCCATATAGATTTATACAGGACTGTAAAAATATGGGAACATGTACGTACAGATAACATGCACCTGTCTGATGAATGTTTGAGAAACATTTTACTCCTGATCCCTGAGACCAGGATGTTTCTGAGCAAGGAGAATTGATCTGAATGTGTACATGCCATTTAAAGGCCTGTAAGTGTGTGACTGATAGAACAGTTATTAACTTACACGTATGCATTTACCATTATTTATGTGATTGTGTGATGAAGAGTGTGCATAATAAATTACTGTATGTTCTTCTCTTCTCTACTGCTTCATCACTCTCTGACACTTTAAAACACTACTGAGTATGATTTCACTATACTCTGTCATCATCCTTGCCATGGCTGTGTGCGTGTGTGTGTCTGGAGAAGCAAAAATAACGTTACTCAACAGTTCGGCTCAACTTCTGTGTCACCATAGTACTGTTTGGAGAGTATGCACTGAATGTAATCTGCTGTTCTGTGTCAGAGGATACACTGTTTACTTTCAGATCAAAGCGCAACACAGATGTAAATCCTGCTGTTAATATGCTAATATTATGCTCCTGCATATAAAGCAAAATGCTAACATCACACTTAGTTTAAACTTTGTGTTAGGCAGACCATGCACATCGATACACACAGTGATATGGATTAGAAGAGCATTCATTTATCTATATTTGTATTTCACACATACAGTGCCCTCCACTGATATTGGTAAATCTGAGCAAAGGTGGCTTTAAAAATAAATCTGCATTGTTTATGTTAAAATGAGGAGAAAAACTCTTGATGAAATAAGTGTTTTTCTCCAATACTGTTTAACCACAATTATTGGCACCCAATTAATGCTATGTCCTTTTCTGTGTCCATGACCTGAACAACATGTGCTGATGGGGTTTGACTATTTTTTTAAAGGTTTTCTGAGACTCAACTATTTTCTGCAGTTCTCCAGCTGTGGTTCTTGAGGAGTCTGTATCTTGAAGAGTCATCGCTGTGTATTAGGATGATAGAGACACACGTCCTCTTCCAGGCAGCTTCATGACATTTTATATTGATTGGAAATTCTTAATTATTTTCCTGATGTTGGAAATGGACACTTTCTTAAAACTGCTTCATTTATTGGGGAAGCTCAATTATCTTTTAGTGTAAAAATCTCTTGATATTAATGTGAGTTTCACACCTGAACACAGTAAACCCTTAAGTTATATTTTTCACTGAAGCCAAAACAAACTATACCTACCATGCTATCATACTGAATGACCTACTGCGTGTCTGCACTGGAGGTGAAGGATCTCTGACAAAAGAACAACACTGTAAGACACAATATAAAACTAAGACTAGACTTTGTTTAAAAAGTACTAAAGGGACCAACCTTTTTGCTATTGAGTGGCGCACTATAACGAATCAAATGGAAGACATGAAATATTATTTCCAAGCACATGACCCCACGAATATTTACTTGATACAATTTCTGCTAATAATCCCACATAAATGCTTTTGGTGTATTAAAAAGGAGTTAAATAAGACCGCTCGCGGGGGGGGGGGGGGGGGGGGGGGGGGGGGGGGGGGGGGGGGGG
>JAUMHI010000054.1:29439-47373 GCA_032359435.1 Enteromius unitaeniatus | reverse complement strand
GCTATCTCTTTTGCTTATCAGTCTTCTGGTCTCCCCTCGCCAATGGGAGTCAGGGCTCATTCAACTAGAGGTGTGGCAGCCTCAAAGGCCTTTTTAGCAGGTGTCACGGTTCTGGACATCTGAACTTTAATAAGTCTTGTGGAAGTTTCTCAGATTTGCTTTCGAGGGGAAGACTTATTTATACCGAGTTCTTCCCTTCGGTCTGGCTCTTTCGCCCTGTACATTTACAAAAGTAGTAGACGCGGCCCTAGCTCCGTTGCGGCTTCAGGGTATACGTGTCCTCAACTATATAGACGACTGGCTGATTTTAGCACGATCACAGAGCGAGGCCATCAGACATCAAGATGTCATCCTCACTCATATGATGTGTTTAGGACTAAGGTTAAATGCCAAGAAAAGCGTGCTTTTCCCAGTTCAGAGAACAGTCTATCTGGATATAATCTGACTCTTGATCACGATGCAGGCGAGACTGACTCCTGCTCGGATTGAGTCGATTGTCGGAGCAGTCAGAAAAGTACGGGAGGGCCGTTTGTTTTCAGTCAAACTGTTTCAAAGGCTTTTAGGCCTGTTAGCAGCAGCATCCATGGTGATTCCGCTCGGCTTGCTGTATATGAGACCCCTGCAGTGTTGGCTCAAGGACAAAGGATTTTCCCAGAGGGGAAGTCCTTTTCACATGATAAAAGTCTCCCGACGATGTGTGCGAGCTTTGGTTATGTGGAGGAGCTTGGAGTTCCTAGAGTCAGGCCCAGTGTTAGGCGCTCAGTGTCGTCGTATGATGTTGACAACCGATGGATTTCTCACCGGGTGGGGAGCGGTCTTGCAAGTCTCTTCAGCTCTCAGTATTTTATTGGGCGGAGATGGACCTCTTTGCGACTCAGGAGAATGCACAATGTCCCCTATGGTTCTTTCTAGTTCATCCGGCTCCATTGGGCCTGAATGCCATGGTACAGATGTGGCCAAGGCTACATCTGTATGGTTTCCCCCCGGTCCCAATCTTGGAGAGAATCCGCCAGGACAAAGTCAGCTTTCTCCTAGTGGCACCGCTCTGGCCGGGCCGAGTGTGGTTTGTGGACCTAGTCTCCCTTCTAGACGGCTCTTTCTCAAGCAGGGGGCACAATGTTGCACCCCCGCCCAGAGGTATGGAACCTGTGGGTATGGCCCTTGAAGGGGCACAACTCATAGCTTCCGGTCTGTCGGCCGAGGTCGTTCAGACTATTCTTTAATCTAGGGCTCGTTCAACAAGGAAACTATATGCTCTGAGGTAGAAGTTGTTTACCTCGTGGTTCACTGACCGACAGCAGAACCCAGTAAACTGCCCGATCGGCTTTCCACTCTCCTGTTGGTGAACAGTCTGTGGGTAGACATCCTTTAGTCGCTCGTTTCCTTCGTGATGTACTTAGGCTGAGGCCTGTGGTACGTTCTCAGGTTCCGACATGGGATCTAGCAGTGGACCTTGACTCCCTCTGTCAAGCCCATTTTGAGCCTCTGGAGCAAAGTAGGGGACTTGCAGGCCTTTTCAGTGGCCCCTTCTTGTATAGACCCCGGTCTGGCGAAGGTCTTTCTGTTCTCGTGAGCGGGTTATGTTTCTAAAGTTCCCACGGTACCACTGCGGCCAGTTGAACTTCAGTCTTTTTTCCCTCCTCCCTTTCGGGGAGTGGAACAGGAGAAACTGTACTTTCTGTGTCCAGTGCGAGCACTGGACATTTATATTCGCAGAACTGCTCCTTGGAGGAAGTCGGACCAGTTGTTTGTCTGCTTCGGCCCTGCTCGAAGCATACCCTGAGCAGGTGGATTGTGGATGCTATCTCTTTTGCTTATCAGTCTTCTGGTCTCCCCTCGCCAATGGGAGTCAGGGCTCATTCAACTAGAGGTGTGGCGGCCTCAAAGGCCTTTTTAGCAGGTGTCACGGTTCTGGACATCTGCAAAGCTGCGGGTTGGTCTTCTCCCTTGACCTTTGTCAGGTTTTATGGGCTAGACCTTCCGACTACTCCAGGCTTGGCTGTCTTTGTGTCTTAGTTGTGCTGCTCCACACTAGGCAGAGACTTGTGGGTCTGGGGGCGTGGGTATTTCATTCCTATAGCATTTTGACACAGTGTGAGTTCCTGAAAAGGAAAGTCTCAGGGTTATGAATATAACCCTAGTTCCTTAAAGGAACGAGACACTGCGTCTTCTAGCCACACCCATAGCATCCCTACCAGCACTTGCTTCATTCTTGAAGCTGGCGTTTGCTTCTTGTGCTCTTAAGCTCCCGTTCAGTAACGTCACCCCAGGGTGAGGGGTCTTGACCGCCTATTGGGCAGATTTCACAGTAGATTCAGAGTGTGGTCACGCTAAAGGTGTTCCCATAGCGTTTTGATGCAGTGTCCCGTTCAAGTAACTAGGCTTATATTCATAACCCTGAGACATTTCTGCTTAAAACAGGTCTGTATTACAGCTGTTTTTTTGTCTGAGCTGGTCCAAAGAATGACACACATAGCTTTACTAGAAAATGTTTCTGTTCATACTCATAATTATTGATTGTGTTGTTCTAGTTTCTGCAGTGTGGATACAGTTAATCAGCCTGAAAAACTGCAGCTGGATTCTCCCCAACCAGTAGAACTACAGAGAGTCAAATATCAGCACAAAACCAGCATGAAGAATAGGTATGAGAGATTATTTGAGGAAATCAAACTACAGGAGAATGAAAGCCTCCTGAACAGGGTCTACACACAGCTCTACATCATAGAGGGAGAGGGAGAAGGAGTGAATGAAGAACATGAGGTTTTACAGATGGAGAAAACAGCCAGAACACAACACCCACAAGACACTCCAATCAACTGCAATGACATATTTAAAGCCTTAGCTGAACCAGGAAGTGAGGAAAGACCAAAGACCAGATCAAGACAGTTCTCAGTAAAGGCATCCCTGGAATCGGAAAAAATGTCTCTGTGTAGAAGTTCATTCTGGACTGGGCAGAGGGAAAAACCAATCAGGATGTAGATTTCATGATTGTGCTTCCATTTCGAGAGCTGAACTTGATCTAAGATCATCAGTACTGTCTTCACAGACTTCTGACAGAAATTCAGGGATTCAATGAGCCTCAGAAGGAGGAATATTTCAGGAAGTGACCAGCATCAAGCCAAGAGAATCATCTCACACATCAGAAGAGCAAGAAGTCTCCACATCATGTGCCACATCCATGTCTTCTGCTGGATTTCATCCACTGTGCTTCAGAAGCTCCTGGAAGAAGATGTGAAAGCAGAAATCCTTCAAACTCTGACTGAAATGTACATCCACTTTCTGCTGATTCAGATCAACACGAGGAACCTGTGGAAGTATGATGAAGATCCAGAGAAACTCCTGCAGTCCAACAGAAAAGTGATTGTGAAGCTTGCTGAAGTGGCTTTCAAACAGCTGATGAAGGGCAATGTGATGTTCTATGAGGAGGACCTGATTGAGAGCTGCATAGACGTCACTGTTGCCTCAGTGTATTCTGGGATTTGCACTGAGATCTTTAAGGAGGAATCAGTGATTCATCAGAGGAAAGTCTACAGCTTCATTCATCTGAGCGTTCAGGAGTTTCTTGCTGCTTTCCACATGTTTTATTGTCATCTTGCAAAGAATATGGAACCATTGCAAGACATTAAAAAAAACACAGTTCTGAGGAAAACTCTTTGTATGATCTACTAAGATGAGCAGTAGATAAAGCTCTTAAGAGTGAGAATGGTCATCTGGATCTGTTCCTGTGGTTTCTGCTGGGCATCTCACTGGAGACCAATCAGAGACTCTTACAGAATCTACTGACACACACAGAAAACAGCTCAGAGAGCATCAGAAAAATCACACAATACATTAAAGACCAGATCAAGAGAAAAGACTACATCATGAACATCTCCACTGAAAGATCCATCAATCTGTTCCTCTGTCTGAAAGATCAGACTCTGTCCAGAGAGATTGGGGAGTTTGTGAAATCAGACAAACACACAGAGAATAAACTCTCTCCTGCTCACTGCTCAACAATCGCCTACATGCTTCAGTTGTCAGAGGAGCCGCTGGATGAGCTGGATCTCATGAAATATAACATAACAGATGAGGGGAGAAGAAGACTGATACCAGCTGTAAGCAACTATAAAAGAGCTCTGTGAGTATTCATTTATGTCATCACATTAGAAACAGATTAGTCACTTGAGTTGAACTTGATTGCACTTGAGGCTCAAACTAGTCTAAATTGGATTTTAGAGAAAACTAAACACAGCAAACACTGAACTCATTTTGTCTCAGGAGAACAGAGAAGTGACAAATGTGGAAGAGAATCAACTGTATCCTGATCATCCAGACAGATTTGATGAGTGTCAGCAGGTGTTGTGTAGAGAGAGTGTGAGTGGACGCTGTTACTGGGAGATTGAGTGGAGTGGAGATAGAGGTGTGTATATATCAGTGTCATATAAGAGCATCAGCAGGAAGGGAGACAATGCTGAATGATTGTTCGGACATAATAATCAGTCCTGGAGTTTGTTTTGCTCTCCCTCCAGTTACTCATTCATACAGAGTAACATAACGCCTGATCTCCCTGAGAAGCCCATCAGCAGTAGAATAGGAGTGTATGTGGATCACAGAGCAGGAACTCTATCCTTCTACAGCGTCTCTGACACAATGAGCCTCTTCCACACAGTCCAGACCACATTCACTCAGACGCTCTATCCTGGGTTTTTGGTTTGGTCCGGATCATCAGTGAAACTGTGTTGATGAATAAGGAAAGATAAGAACGAGAGATCCTGTGATATGTTATTAACATCTTTGTTGTCCCAGGAACACATCTACGGGTAACTCGGCCAAATCAGAACGTGCTGTGTGTGTGTGTGTGTGTGTGTGAGTCCTGTTGAGTGACATGGATCATGGCTCTTCTCAACTTATATTGGGGTTTTTATTGTATTGTTGCATCAGTCATTTATATTATTACTATGAAAACCTTTTAGTTATAACTCATATTTTATAAATCATGTGATTTTAGATCAGATTGATGACAAACATGTGCAATGTATAAATGCTGTATGAATCCCAAATGTAATAGATTCCTCACATGATTAAAATGAGCTTCATGAGAGTTTCTGACAAAAAAATATGACATTATTCATAGCATTTAATTAAATATATTTGGTAACCAATAAACCTTTTTTAATAAAAGGATTTTATGCAAAATCCTTTTTTATCTGTCCCTTAACGAATCTGCTGACGCAATCCTCGAAGTTGGTTAATCCCAGGAACATCTCAGCGTCCACTGCTCTCTCAAGTGTCCACTAACAAGGAGACACAAATGATCACTTTGAAGATTTGGAAAATGACCATGAATCGTTACACCCCTCATAAAAACACACACCAGTTATATTTATTGTGATAAAAAATAAGTAAAACCCAGTGAACGCTGACACAAACAGAGTCTTGAGTGTCCTGATGTTAACTCTAAAGGAATTGGAAAGATGCATAAATGTGAAGGAATGGTCAGTAATATATTGCGAGTGACATTGCCATTAATTTCCGGTAAACCCAAGGGAAGTTGACACAGAAATTGGCCCCTGGTCTCGAAACATTTATCCATAAAGGTTCATTAAAGTGGAACACGCTGCGTTCTGAAACCCATTCACTTCAGTGTGCTAGCCACCAAAACAGCTCTGAAGAACTGACCCAACCATACAATTATAAGATACACGTTTAATAAGATTTCCTATCACATTATAAAATACAGAAATTCTATTTCTAATAATTTTCTAAAAAAATACTATTAATATTCTTAGAACTAATTATCTCCCAAAACTAAAGAACTACATTTTAAAATTCAGTGATATGTAAGAATTCAATTTGGATTTAATACTAATAAATGCACATTTTGTGATGACATTGAAACTATGGAGCATCTGTGTTTTCATTGCATGTATGTGGATGCTTTATGGCTGGATATTCGTGACTGTCTTTACCCACAGGGACGGTTCCTCGAAAGCTTTGTCCTTAAGGACATTATCTATGGTCTTCAAATGGACAATAATAAAGATGATTTTTTTGGTTAATAGCATCCTTATGATGAGAACATTTTTATATACATAAATGTAGATGCCTAAAATTTAAACCAGCCTTTTGAGTTTCAGAATGAGTTTGTTTTGTATACAAAAGCCCTTAAACTGATGAAAAAGAAATTAACTATGGATTATAACTTACAAGAAAGACCCTAGCATCTTGTTTCTTCTCCTTGTTTTTTTTTTTGCACCTATTTTGAATTGATGTTATTTTGCATGTTGTTTGTACATTAATAATTGTTCAACAGAAAAAAACCTGACCCTGCGATCAGCGCCTTCCGCTTCTGTGTCAAAGACTGGGAACCCGACTAGATTTAGCCCCAAATTTAAGACAACTTTTAATTAGGACTTGTTATACCAATTAAGGTATTTAATATCTTGGCTTTAAATGTCATGTTATTTGGAAAAGCACCTGTTTTTTTGTTTTTTTTTTAAGTAGCTACTTAAATCCCACCCCTAATGTGATCGGTTTAAGTTACAGAAACACTGTTACACATTATTGAAAGATCACAGATTATGTAATGACTTTGTGAAAAGCAAGTGTTATGTATGTATTTGTAATGGAAGCTCTAGCTCGTGATCAGGGAGTTCTGTTACTGTGTCTTCATTAACTCTTGATTGACAGCCAGCTGTGTGAGCTGAAAACATGATGCTGTCAAACGCCAACAGTCTGGTGAGAGAGGACCGCTGTGAACGCGGTTAGATTAGTGATGATGATGATGATGATGATGATGATGAGGGTTTGAGATGTGTGTGCTTGATCGTTCAGCCGAAGCTGTATCTGTCCGTCATCGAGGACGTGATTGAGAGCATCAGAGAGCTGTTTAATGATGAAGGAGTGGAGGACCGAGTGCTGGACAGCCTCAGACAGGTACCACTGCTCTGTTCTGCTTCTGCCTGCTGAACCACCACATCAGGAAAACAAGATTTCAGTGGTAGAAGTTCTTTTCAACTGTTTGTAATCGTGTTTGTAGCGCAAACCATTAGAATTTCTGAGATGCTTTTTATTGTTTAGTTAGTTTTTTTCCCAGCAGGGGTTTATTATAGTAATAGTATAGCCACTCTGTGTTTTGTTGGGGCATTCTAAAGCGCACCTAAAAATCGACGAGGGAAACCCACATTTCTGTCAAACCTTCCTTGTAATAATCTCTAACTACTGTCAAAAGAACGAGCCCATATTCAACAGATAAAGTGAATAATGTCACGTTAGAAGTCCATTATAAGGAAAGCGCTTAACGGACGCTACTTTAACAACGACGAGAGAAACCAAACTTCTGTCAAACTGTACTGATAGTTAACACTGGCCACTGTCAGAAGAACAAGCTCTTATTCCGCGTATAAAGTGAATCATTTCACGTTTAAGTGTTCACCCCTATAGATCCATTAGGAAACAGCTTATCGTGGTTTAACATACTTTAACAACAACCAGGGAAAACCAGACTTCTGTCACATTTTATTTCTAACAAAAGACATGCCACTGTCAGAGAACACACTCTTATTCAGCTTATAAAGTGAATTATATTACATTAAGCTGTTTCCTTATAATGGTTATGGGGTGAACACTTAACATGCTATTATTAACTTTTTAAACTAAATAAGAGCTTGTTCTTTTGACAGTGGAACGTCTTTATTATAAATACAATTTGACAGAAGTTTGGTCTCTCTTGGTCGTTATTAAAATACATTAAGCCTTATTAAGCTATGTCCTTATAATGGACCTCTATGAGGGAAAACACTTAACTGTGGTGACCAGTACTATAGGAACCGTGTTTTTTGGTTTAATTGGCAGTAAATCTATGGTTAATTGTTAAGTGTAGTTTCCCTGATGTGTGTGTGTGTGTGTGTGTGTGTGTGTGTGTTTTACTGTGTTTCAGCTCTGGGAGTCAAAGGTCATTCAGTCCAAGGCTGTGGAGGGTTTCATAAAAGACAGCAATCCATCCAATTTTGTTCTGCAGCTGCCAACAAACTACTCTCAGAGTTTCCATAAACCCACCGGTCTGTTCTGAGTGTCTGTCCCAGTGTGTTCAGTCCACAGCCAGTGCAATCAAACACAAACACACCGTTACAGCTGCTAGCATCCTGTTAAATGGTCTAAACGTGTTAGGTTTTACCAGAGACCAGTGTTTCTAGTCGAGTGAACCTTTTCAGTCACAGTCTGTGATCCGTGTCCCTCACAACATGTGTTTGCTTTCACACTTTTGTCTGTTTTGTTTGTTGATTTATATTTGATATTCTCTGTCTGTTCTCAGTTGTCATTCCAGCAGCTCAAAATGTGCAGAGTTTCTCCTCCAAAGCAGTAAGTCAGCAAACACCGATCGTCTCACACACGCTCACAACGGTTATAATTCCCTTAATGCACGTCCAAGCACAAGTGGTTTTCTTTAACAGATGACTTTAATGAATAGACACCGTGAAAACAAAAATAAATTAAAGACAAACAACAATTAACCTTCGTGTAAAATAAAAATCTTGATATAAAAGTGCGTTCAAAACAAAATGCAAACAGAAACATGACGTACCTTGTTGGCTGTGTGCAAAACAAAAAAAAGGAATTAGAGTTTTAGCTTCATTGACTCTTCATTATTAGCTTACAGCATGCATTGTGTTTTCTTCTAATCATAACATTTACCTCCATAATGATGTGTTGTACAAAATTACATGTAATAAAATAAACTTTACAAGCCAAACAAAGCACACAAAACAGAAAATACATAAAGCTTCAAATCAGAACGTGGCATTTACAACGGTTTAAGATTATGACCTGTTGAGCGGTTTATCTGATTCGTGTCTGTCTGCGGCTCAAATCTGGACTGATTTTGATCAAGAATAACTTAGCAGCTCATCAGTCATTTGTAAGCCATACAACCTTGATGGATCAAATATTATATACAAGATATTACATGAACATTTTGTCATTTAGCAGAAGCTTTTATCTAAAGTGACTTAGAAAAGAGGACTAATATGCAGGTGCTGTGACATGTTAGCCTAGTGCAGTATGTGTAGTATTGCCTTGATCAGCTGCTTCAGGTGTTTAGGGTTGGAGCTAAACTCTGCTGGACAACGGGCCCTCCAGGACCGAGCTTGATGACCCCTTAATACTGCTCGCACTCCTTGAATAATACAGGTTCTCCTGAACTCCTGTAGGTGTGTGAAATCGGTGTTTGTGTGTGTTTCAGAGCAGCTGTGGTTCTGTCGCGACCTTCTCTCTGCCGGCTGGAATCACGTATCCGGTGCAGATCCCCGCCGGCGTCACACTGCAGACAGCCTCAGGTCACACACACACACACACACACACATCCAGTGGTAGTGTTTCACATCTACAGCATATATCACAGATGAAGGAAATCTTATTATTTTACTTATTCTCTGACTTCTTGATTTTGCTAATAGTGATTTCATGCTAAAGTACAATCAGGACTACTCGAACAGTTTGATAAAAGCCTGCCCTGAAGCATAATGTGAGTTTTGCTATTATAGGTGGTTGATCTATATCATTATCAGGCATGATGTTCAAGTAGATGTGTGATTTATCACCAGTAGGATCTGGAAACATGTTTAGTCTTTGTGGCTTGTATTTCACATTTACAGATGTGTGGAGGGTAATTTTATTACTGCTCATTATCACATTACAAGATGTGTGTGTGCTGTGTTAAGCTAACTGAGACTTGTCTTAACATGTGCACATCACTGCTCTTTTGTTGATTGATTTGTTCCATTGTCCTCATTTGTAAGTGGCTTTGGATAAAAGCACTAAATGTAAATTTAATATGAAATGTAGTAATAACAAACTCCCTGTGTGTATTTTGAATGTACTTTTAAAGCAGAGTAAAATACTTCACTACTGTCTGCCTCTGGCTCTAAGCTGGCAATGTTCCAAATGTAAATTATGGAGAATAATGATCAAATAAAGTCATTTGGTTGATTTTAGTTACACTGAGCAAATAAACGAATGTTTGTCTTGTCAGTAGGCCAGAGCTGTGTCTCTGTGACTGGAGACGGAGCGCTCTGCTGATGTAAACCACTCTGTCCTCAGGGCATCTTTATAAGGTGAATGTTCCTGTGATGGTGACTCGAGGAGCGCAGCATGTGCTGAAGCCGCTGTCTCAGCCCGGGGCCGTGGCCCTCAGCACCGCTCTGAGCCAGCGACCTGACCCGGCTCCAGCTGTCCCGGTGTGTGAGACTCCTCCGAACCTCCAGAGCGCTGACCGAGCCGCTGAAGCTCAGAGCGAGTTCACACTGGACGGTATTGAGTTCAGCCCACAGCTCTGTTCTCCACCGGCCTACAGCGTTCACCAGACTCCTCCAGAGCCGCAGGCTGAAGCTGCTCCTGACGTCAAGGTGAGACTACACCTCAGACACCTGAGAACATGAGCTTCCCCAGTCTGTACTGGACAAATTCCCTGTGTGTATAAAAACACTTGTGATTCTGATTCTGAAGTGACATGAAGTAATACCCAAATAACGAATGCAGTTTGCTTTTAGCTCTTACTCCATCGGTATAAAGTCTAAAATGAAGCAAGTCAATATGAATTACAGTGGTTTTTTTGGAATTTTTAAAACTGCAATATTTCAGGACAATTATTCGTCGACTGTTTGAAGGTGTTTGCTAAACCACTGAAAAATGTGCCTCGGATTGTAGCTGAAAGTCTGTGAGTGAGATTTGAGAGCTGAGAGGAGAAAACCCTATGGCTTGCACAAATGACCGTAAATGAGAGACTTCATTTCAGTTCTCCTAAAAACCGTTTCCTCAGCTTGAGACCGAACTGAACTTCAACCAGCTGCTGGACATCACACAGCTGGACGGAGTCGCTGACAGCAGCTCAGACACGGAGGAAGATGAGGACGATGATGACCTGGGCCTAGTTGGAGAGAATGAGTTTCTGGGAATGATCAATGCCGCTGAGGGGGAGGAGCTGGAAGAGGAAGAGGTAGCCTTATGCTGAAGCTTGCTCTTAGTTGTTGTCTTTGTTTTTGTTAGATGTAAAATAATTGCTAAATATACATTAAATCAATTTAATAACTTTTCTATATTTCAGAAATAGAAACATATCTGCATGTGTGCATCAGTGTTTGTGTGTGCTGTATGATGATGGGTATAAATGTGTGTTCAACCTTGCTGAAGGTTCAACATGCAGGATCACAGACGATTAACGGCACTGGTTCAAGCTAATCTAAAGTGATAATCACACGTAGGCTTTATTTGACACTTTCAGCATACTGTAATCAACGTTTGTTAAATATGGAATCACCTTTTGTTTTTTGACATTGGGCTGGATCATGATTTTCAGTTTCTGATGCAGTTTGATGAATTTGTCTGTTTCAGGATCCACTGAACTCTGGAGATGACGTGAGTGAACAGGACATCCCAGAGATCTTTGACACGGAGAACGTCATTGTGTGCCAGTATGACAAGGTAGAGTACACTGGATAAAGATGCGGTCTGATTTATCCACCCCACTAACGCAAGCAAAATAAAAATCAAAGTGTTTTGAGAGCGATTCTTTTAAGGTCATTACACACCATGTTAGAAATGTTCAATTTTGTGTATGTCACAGATTTAATATGTGCTGCATTTAGTTCTTGACACAATTTTTCATGAATTGGTCCTTGGCTTACAGCGCGGCCGGATTTTGGACTTATGAAATATGTTCATGTTGTTTGTATTCTCCAAAATGGTAAAAAAGCGCGGACGGATTGGCGTTAACGTGAGCTCAGCTTGCTGTGAGGCGGGAGCGACCGAGGATCACTCAGCTCTGTAGAAGGTGTACATGATGGGGGCTGGTGCTCTTGCTCGTCTTAGTTTGCTGAGGAAGAAGAGACGCTGCTGTGATTTTTTTGGCCAGTGCAGTGGTGTTGTTCTCCCAGGAGAGCACACCCAGGAACTATCCACAGACGCACCGTCGATGCTCAGAGGAGCATGCTGAGTGTGCGCTCTTCTGAAGTCCACCACAATCTCCTTCGTCTTCTCCACATTCAGAGAGAGATTGTCAACACACCACGTGGCCAGGTGTCTCACCTCACTCCTGTAGTCGCTCTCATCCCTGTTGCTAATGAGACCCACCACAGTCGTGTCGGAGCTGTGTGATGGTGTGCAGTCGTGGGCTCCGCACACATCCCTGAGGGGCCCCCGTGTTTAGAATGAAGGTGCTAGATGTGTTTCTGCCGACCCGTACTGCTTGTGGTCTTCCGGTGAGGAAATCCAACAGCCAGTTACACAGTGAGGTGTTGAGCCCCAGCTGATCCGGACTGTGAGTCGAAGCTGCTATGTTATCTGAACCCACATGATAATTATCTGTGAATAAAGACTAGATGGACTACACAAACACCTGCTGTAAACAGAAGAACTCTTTAGATTTCCTTTAACACAAAAGGGAAATTCATTAAAACTGCACTAGTTTAAATTTTGTAAAGTTTCTTTTATTTTGGTTTGTTTTACAGATTCACCGGAGCAAAAACCGCTGGAAGTTTTACCTGAAAGATGGAGTGATGTGTTACGGAGGGAAGGACTATGTTTTCTCGAAGGCTGTGGGGGAGGCGGAGTGGTGATGAGAAAATCTAAAAAAAAAAAAAAAATGAAATGCAACACAATTATTGCTCTTTATGTATTTGTTATAGTTTATCATCTTCTGATTGCATTTGTTTTTCTTAATTTACTTTTGTGACTGTATTCTGATGGTGCTTGAGTTAAAAGCATTCTGAGAGAAGATGGAAGGTTTTCATTTTTGGTTAATCTTGAAACTGGGCTTTTTTGTTTATTCTAAAATGAATATTAAAATGCTGATTTCAGACCAGTCTACTGCCTTTCTTAACTTGGCCAGCTTTTTTCCCCCCTCTCTCTTCCCTCCTGCTCAATATCTGAGCTCCTGACAGACTCCTTGAGGAGTGTGGTGTGGTGGAAGTATCTCTTGTTTTAATGTCTTCTTTGCACACTCATGCCTGATGAATTTACTTTTATTTTTTTAAAGGCATTATCCCTTACTTTCAACTCAGGAAGTCCTATAAAGTAACACATGATGACATGGTGTCCTGTCTGGCCAGCATATGTTGCAGTGTCAAGTGTTGCTTCAAACACAAGTTTCAACCAATGCAAAAATATTAACATTTTAGGACCATGAATTGAATATATTTCTTGAACAATTTTTTTTTTGCACACCTGTAACAAGATCTTTGCATCATATGTTGGTCTTTTTAAAGGTTATTTTATCTTTTTTGGGGTGTGAGAATAACATGAATCGATTCATAAATGAATCACAGTGATGTGGTTTTGAAATATTCTCCAGCAAAGCAAAAAAAATTTAAAAACTACTTACTACTGAAACTTAATTACTACTGAAAGGTTTTTTTGTATTACCGCAATTGTATAATCATATGTATTGTATCATATTTAGCAATTTTTTAATTGAGTAATAAACACCCAAAACAACACACATAACTTAAAAAAATATCATAAACGCCCAATGTCATGAATATGTAACATATCAGATCTTTCACAAGAAAGGGGTTGCGTTTCAAAAACAACCGTAGGAACCTATTATAAGCAGTCTGTTTTTTGACATCCTGTAAGTGTCCTGTAAAGAGAGATTGGTCTTATGCGTCAAGTTTTAGGACTGATCTCAGTAAAACACGAATTTCCAGACAGTTGTTTCAGACGTCGTTCATAGCGATCAGGGTTTTATGTTTCAGATCAGTTCAGACCCTGATGTGACGCTAAGTACTTTTCCATGTCAAAGACCGTTTTCATAAATATGAACGTTGTTGTGGTGTGCGTATGCACACTCTAAGATCGAATCTGTGTGTATGCACGCTATCTAAATGAGGCCCCAGATCAGACACACACACAATAATTCCTTTAAACAATGACGTGGCTGCGTTTAAAACTAAACTGGAAATGAAGTGCTGGTTTCGTCCGGTCAGTGGAGAACTGGTTCTCCAACTGAGCCTGGTTTCTCCCAAGGTTTTTTTTTCTCCATTCTGTCACAGCTGTTGCGTCTGGCTTGCTAAATTGAGGACAGTTCATTTCTGTTGGGTAGGATTAGTGTGCTTATTGGAATAAAAGGCATTATTTTATTACAAAATTCCTATTTTAAATGAGCTAAATGACACTTTTCCATGGTGTTTAAACATTAACCGATAAATGATACGATAAAATGATAAAAACCGAGACGATCAAATCATAGTATGGGAAAGCCCCACCCACTGGTGACAATCTCTGCCCTATTAGCATAGACCCACCATGAGCCAAACTCAGTATAGCATGCTTATACCATCATTAGAGCAGATAGTCATAAAACATCAACGCTGTTTAAACATTGTAATTCTTGTTTTGTCTGCATTAATAAACTCCCAGAATCAGCCACTGAGGATGCAGTGGATTACTATCAATTGTGTGCCAAGAAATTATCTCAATTTGTATGTTTGTGTGAACCTTTGTACACCTGACTGCTTTGCAATGTGTACCTTCTGCACTGTGTGCGCCAATAATTAAGACCTTACACCATGATGCGGTATTCATGTGGTTTACTTTGAGCTTCTCAGTCTCTGTATTTAACTCTAACAGACACTATCAGATAGTAACAGGAGTAACTGGACAATATCTGGTCCATTGCAATGACATCCCATAAACATTTTTCAAAATATTTTAAATTGCGTCTTCAATGAAAGAAACATGAAAAAATTCACACTGGGGGCAGGTGTAAGGGCTTTATGCTGTATGAATTCTCATGTTTCCATATTCCACATGTTCAAGTTCAGTCTCGTTGTCATGTGTAAGACTTTACTCCAGTATGAATTCTCAAATGCCAGTTAAGGCTTCCTTTATGAGCGAAACTTTGTCCACACTGTTGGCAGGTGTATGGTTTCTCTCCGGTGTGAATTCTCATGTGGTTATTAAGGATTGCATGAAGACGGAAACTCTTTCCACACTGAGAGCATGTGTAAGGCTTCTTTCCAGTGTGAACAGCCATGTGCCAGTTAAGACTTCCTTTATGAGCAAAACTTTGTCCACACTGTTTACAAGTGTAAGGCTTCTCTCCAGTGTGAATTCTCATGTGGTTATTAAGGCTTCCTCGCTGACTGAAACTTCTCCCACACTGCTGGCAGGTGAAGGGACTATCTCCAGTGTGAATTCTCATGTGGACCGCCAGGTTTCCATGTTGAGAAAATCCTTTCCCACAGAGCTGACAGGTGTGAGGCTTTTCTCTGGTGTGAATTCTTATGTGCCTGTCAAAGCTTCCTTTATGAGTAAAACTTTTTTCACAGTGTTGGCAGGTGTAAGGCCTCTTTCCAGTGTGATTTCTCATGTGTTGGCTGAGGTTTCCTTGATGACTGAAACTTTTTCCACATTGTTGGCAGGTGAAGGGACTCTCTCCAGTGTGTACGCTCATGTGGACTTTAAGGTTTACAAGTTGGGCAAAACTCTCACCACACTGCTGGCAGGTGTAAGGCTTTTCTCCAGTGTGAATTCTCACGTGCCTCTTAAGGCTTCCTTTACAAGTAAAACATCTTCCACAGTGTTGGCAACTGAAAGGGGTCTCCCCAATGTGGACGTTAAGGTTTCCTTGTTTATTGAAATGCTGAAAGGAAGTGAAATCACTTCTAGTTGTTTTAGTCTTTTGAGCTTTCTTTCGTGTGGAAATCTTTTCAGTCTGTAAACACCTAAAATACTTTTTCCCAGCTGGGGTACTTTTCTCATATCGATCTTTCTCTTGCACGAGTACTTCTTTCTCTTTTTTCAATGTCGTAAGGTCTAAGGTAAAAAACAAACAAACAAAAGTTATCCCCAGTTCAATGGCACAATACAACAGATAACACAACATTTAGGAACATAATGCATCAAAATCAATGTATGTATGTATGATCAACAAGATCCTGTACCAGAGGTGTCCAACCTGGCTCCTGGTGCTTATTCTCTGTGCTCATAGGACTTGAAAATTCTTTCAGTTACATTTGCACAGACTGTACTTAGAAAACGTCTCCAGGTTACGTATGTAGCCATGGTTCCTCAAAAGAACATTAGGCTGCGTTGAGCACGCTATGGGAACGCCTTCTGCGTGACAGCTCTGAATAATATGTGTAATCCGTCAAATGAATGGAAGATATGTCACAAGCGGGTGATGTCATTGGCCAGGAAACATAGAAGCATGTGAAGTGCTACTGGCTACAGCTTGTCATTAAGCGAGCTCCGGCAAGGGTGCCAGAAGTGTGGTATCAAGACGCAGCATTTCATTCCTTCGAGGAACCATGGTTCCATAGGTAACGTGGAGATGTTCCTCTTCAGGGACATTAAGCTGCGTTGTGCACGCAAGTCCAATCTGTAGAAGCAGACAAACGTGAAGGGGGTGGGCCATATCGCAGTGTTACAGACATCCTGGATGCAGACTCCTGATAATAAGGCTTTGGAGGCCGCCACACTTGTTGAATGAGCCTTGACTCCTAGTGCCAGTGGGAGACTAGAGGACTCATAAGCAGTATTGCTGGCATCCACTATAGCTTCTTCTGGCTGGGCTCCCTGAAGGGAGGAGGGCTGAAGGCCTGTAGTACGATCGGGTGTGGTGTGACTGGAGGGACCTTTGGAGGACTAACCCTAACTTCCACTGAGAGGGGCTGAAGTTCACCTACTCTCTTGAGAGAGGACAATACAAGCAGCAAAGTAGTCTTGATTGTCAGGAGATGATCAGAAATCTCTTCTATTGGCTCCAATGGCAGCCAACAGAGAGCCTCTAATAACACAACTAGATACCACGTAGGGACTTAAGATCATACCGAAGGCCTCAGCCTCAGGGCACCGTGGAGGAAAAGTGTAACCAAGGGGTCTCTACCCACTGAGTTTGTGCTGAGAGAGGTGTAGTAGGCTGAGATAGACGCCACATAAACTTTCAAGGTGGAGTGGGTCATCCCTGCAGAAAACCTGGCATGCAGGAACTCCAGCACTGTACCAACTGGGCAGTTAACTGGGTCAAGCAGGTGTTCTCTGCACCATGTAGTGAAAAGTTTCCACTTCAGGGCGTACAGTTTCTTGTAGAGGGAGCTCTGGATTGGAGGATGCTCTCAACAACTTATAAGTTGCTATGAGCTTACAGGCACAGACTCCTCAGAGCATGTCCAGCTGGGGGCGGAGCATTTACAGCTAAGAGAAGGGTGATCAGCCCCATTGAGATCTGACCCTGCAAGCTCTGCCCCCTTCTTCTTTCTTAATGAATCCATACATAATATTGACAATAACAATATGCTTGTGCATACAACCACAAGATCAGCTGGGAAAGGAAGACGATAGGGATTGCTTGTCCCCATTCCACCAAATCCAACCACGATTCTGGGGCTGGCACAGCTTCCTCCTCAAAGAGAGCCCTCCGAGAGCAAAGTATTTGCAGAAACGAATGCTCACAATCAGCCTCCTCGAGCAGACACACAAACTGTATGCATCCCCTCCCATAAAGTAGTTTGGGAAGTGAACAACAAAGCTTTTCAGCTTGCAGTGCCAAATGATTGCAACATTTAACAACACAGTTTTGCATTTTCTTTATGACGGCCAAAAGAACTCAAAATACTCTTGTCAGTTTAGATCAAACAAATAAGAATAATGTATTGTTTGAAACTGCTGTTTAAATATCCTCATGAGAAACATGTGAATGTATGTGGAATGCCCACATCGTCTCTGTGTAAACAAACAAGTTTATCCTGACTACTTTCTGTTTCTGGAAGAAGGCGTTTTTGAGAGAAATACCTACCTCATAACAACACACAGCTGGATCCAGTGAAGAATATCCCTCCGATGAGCAGCCTAAGATTACTTGCAACTGTTGTTTTTGTGGTAACACTTTATAATAAGGGTACATGATTAATGATGAACTAATAGTTAGTTTAGCATGAACTAATCAGCAATCAGGAA
>JAUMHI010000054.1:5000-10081 GCA_032359435.1 Enteromius unitaeniatus | reverse complement strand
TAATAAAAATATACCCTTAGTGACAATTAATTTTTGATTACTCATAAAATAATGATCTGTATGACGTAAAATTTAATAATCGTGTTTCATTTTGGCGGATCTGCAATAATTCGAAATAAAATTTTTTCGGGGTTTTTTTGTTTTCGGAATTGTGAAAAATTTGAAAAATTTAAAAACTCGAAATAAGGTTGAATTGTGTATTTTTCATCATTTTATCTTATAATTATTAAATATTTAGTGAAAAAGTTAATTCTTCTTAAAAAAATTAAAAATAAGGTTATAATATTAATTATTGCTCGATAAATTATCAAATACTAGTTTGTATATTTCTTTTATTAAAAAATATTTTTATATTTTAAATCACAAAATATGGATGAATTTTATTTTTTAAAATGATTTATTCTTAAAAAAATATTTAATATATATATTAACTTAAATTTAACAATCCATGTTTATATTCTGAATCTGAAATCTGCCAAATAAATTTTAAAATAAAAATTTAAAGAAATTTTATCGATACTTTTTAAATTATTAAGATTTTAAAAAATATTTAAATATTTTTCATATTTAAGTGAAATTGTTAAATTTTTCAAGGTTATACGAAGTTGTACATACGAAAAACGATCAACGTTATTAATATAAAATTATCACCATTAATTATTGTTTTTATCAATTTTTGGTTAGCGATTATTTGAAAATGGTTTTTGTAATAAAAATATACCCTTTGTGACAATTAATTTATGATTAATCAAAAAATAATGATATGTATGACGTAAAATTTAATATTCGTGTTTCTTTTTGGCGGATCTGCAATAATTCGGAATAAATTTTTTCGGAGTTTTTGTGTTTTCGGAATTGTGAAAAAAATCAAAAATTTAAAAACTCAAAATATGGTTGAATTGTATATTTCTCATCATTATATCTAATTATTAAATATTTAGTGATAAAGTTAATTTTTATTAAAAAATATTGTTTCTGATATTTCTTTGAATAATAAATATTTTTAAATTTTAAATCGCAAAATATGGATGAATTGAATTTTTTAAAAAATATGAATCATTTATAAAGATTCCAAGTTTTTTGGAATTTTTTATCATTAGCATCATGAATAGTAAAATTTATTATACATTAATTTTTTTAGAATTTGCGAATTTTCTAATAATATACCCTCTGTTATAGTAATTTTGTCAAAAAATTTCCATTTTTGCTTTCATCAGAATAAAAACTGAACCAAAAACAATTTAAAGGTTAGTCCATGAGTATTTTGAAATAAAAAATTTTCGGACAATTTTAATGTTCGAAGTTAAAAAAATTTAGAAAAATTCTTATTAAGGGTTTGCTTGAATTTTTTAAAATTTACGCTATTGATCTCAATTCACTAACAGTTTTGCTTCTTTGTATACATACAACTACCCAACCATTCCGCTACCTGCACCAAAAAAATAGGTATGTTAGCTAGCTGCCCGGATGGTGTTGAACTTTGAAATCATTCCCTAGTAACATACCCACATTGCTACTATGTTCATAAACAAAATTCCATTTTTCATTTACTAGCGTTGATGCTATGTTGACTAACGAGTTTTCATTAACTATATACCTAACACCCAGCTACTTTGCCAAATGATGAACTTATTTGTATCCTGTAGAATTGCCGGTTATCAAAAAACACACAACTTTTTGCATGTACTGACGTTGTTGGTATATGACAACGATACAAACTCAAACCAATATACCGGCCATATCACTGGATTGGAATAGACGATATTGTAAAAGTCAATCTACTGGCCAAACTGGTGAATTGCCAAATCAAAAAGTCATTTAACCCTTAGTAAGATTGAAAAAATTGGAAAAAGTCTGTGAAATAAAAAATGGAAGTTCGAGCTATTATTGTAGGAGAAGAGTGGTCTTCTCCTATAAGTTGGTGTTGAAATAATTTTTTTTTGGAATACGGGAAATGTTACTGAACTCAAGGAAGAGGTGATCTATATAGCGAATTTGTCATCGAACGGTTATAAATAATATTTTTGTTTTGTTTTTGTTTCGTCAGCCTTATTTTTTTTAGTTTTTTTTCGTTTTTTTTTGTTTTAAAAATGAACTGGGGATAAAAGAATATTGGCTGTGCGTGGCTTACAGAGAGCGTCGGTATATGAGGGAAACTAAGTGTGTCAATTACGAGCAGCTGTGGCTTGTTTCGGCGGTGTGCGTGGTGTAAGCAGATACGCCGGGAGAAGCGCAGCTTGGTTAGTTTTCTGATGGACATCTACGATAAAAACTTGTGAAAGCTGTGTACGCCGCTGTATTTTCAGTGTGTCGTGCAGTTATTTTGCAATCTGGTTGATCCTGCCAGTGAATCATGCTATTCTTGAAGATTAAGCCATGCATGTGCCAAGTTCATACGTTAATATCGTGAGACTGCGGAAGGCTCAGTATATCAGTGATTATCTGTTTGATTGTCTAACCTATGGATAACCGTGGGAAATCTAGAGCTAATACATGCAGTACAATGGTGGGGTTCGCTCTGCCAAGCATTTATTAGTTATAACCAATTACTATTTATAGTAAGGTGAATCTAGATAACTTTGCTGATCGCACGGCTTTGCCGGCGACGTTTCAATTGAGTTTCTGCCCTATCAGTTTGTTGGTAAGGTATTGGCTTACCAAGGTTGTAACGGGTAACGGGGAATCAGGGTTCGATTCCGGAGAGGGAGCTTGAGAATCGGCTACCACATCCAAGGAAGGCAGCAGGCGCGCAAATTACCAAATCTAGACAGTAGGAGGTGGTGAAGAGAAGTACTAAGTGGTGGTTATTTACTACCAGCTTGGAATGGACGTAATTTAAGCAATTCGATGAGTAACTACTGGAGGGCAAGTCCTGGTGCCAGCAGCCGCGGTAATTCCAGCTCCAGTGGCGTGATTTAAAGTTGCTGCGTTTAAAACGCTCGTAGTTGGATCAAGCGGTGACAGTTTGTAGTCTCTGGCTAGAGCATGTGGCTGAATCAGTCGATGCTGGCCAGGGATAACAACGCAAACTGTTACTATTTAATCGCAAATATGTTGTTGTGACCTTAAATGAGTCGCACATCATATTTTGCGGAGTTGTGCCTTGAATAAAACAGAGTGCTCAAAGCAGGCGAACGCTTGAATGTTGTAGCATGGAACGAACAAACGTGTATTTGCATGTATCGTGCGAAGTAAGTGTGCTTCTGGCGCACTTGCTTTGTTGATGTGTGCATCACCCGCCAAAGTACGATTGTTGGTTATCGTATCAGGTGATGATTAAAAGGAGCGGTTGGGGGCATTGGTATTTGGACGCGAGAGGTGAAATTCAAAGACCGTCCAAGGACTAACAAATGCGAAGGCATCTGTCCAGACCGTATCCATTAATCAAGAACGAAAGTGGGAGGTTCGAAGACGATTAGATACCGTCGTAGTTCCCACTGTAAACTATGCCGACTAGGGATCAGCTTGGTGATATTACAAGCACCAAGTTGGTCTCCAAGGGAAACCATAAGTTTTTCGGTTACGGGGAGAGTATGGTCGCAAGGCTGAAATTTAAAGGAATTGACGGAAGGGCACCACCAGGGGTGGAACCTGCGGCTTAATTTGACTCAACACGGGGAAACTTACATGGTCCAGACATCGATAGGATAAACAGACTGATAGATCTTTTTTGATGCGGTGAGTGGTGGTGCATGGCCGTTCCTAGTTCGTGGAGTGATCTGTCAGGTTTATTCCGGTAACGAACGAGACTACAACCTTCATTTAAGAGGCAAAAGCAGGTCGTGCGAAGGCGAGCGCTTCACGGTGTTTGCCTTCGTGCTTCTTTAAGAAGAATGCACAAGCTCTCAGTGAGCAGGGCTAGCGGGCAACCGACGGTTCTGTGATCTGGTGAAGGCGTGTATTTTCTCTTTTGTCAAGCAGTCTTTGGGTAACCTTTGGCTGACTTATGGAGGGACTGCTGGTGTTTCAAAACCAGAGGAAGTGTGGCGATAACAGGTCAGTGATGCCCTTCGATGTCCATGGCTGCACGCGCGTTACAATGATAACGTCAGAAAGTATCTGTTTCGAAAGAAATTGGTAATCTTCAATCGTTATCGTGATGGGGATTGACCGTTGTAAATCGGTCATGAAAGAGGAATCCCGAGTATATGCTATTTATTAAATAGTATAGATTTAGTCCCTGCCCTTTGTACACACCGCCCGTCGCTACTACCGAGTGAATGGTGTCATGATGCGCTGGGACTGTACTTTGAAGGGGTGTCAAAGCCTGTTCAAAGACGGAATCAGCGTAAAATGGCTCGATTTCGAGGAAGTAAAAGTCGTAACAAGGTTTCTGTAGGTGAACCTGCGGAAGGATCATTGTATAACTTGTAATAACATTAGTGTATAGTATACAAATGGCTGTGTCTGTGGCTTTGAGTCAGGTTCGCGGTAGCAACGTTGCTTCAAACTCAGAGTCGTCGTTTGTATCATGGAAAGGTAAGACGAACTTGATACTCAGCACTAAATCATTATGGTTGGTTTGGAGTCTATACGTGTTCAGCAAGTGAGACACTGGATACGTGACTGCCAAACAAGTTTTGATTTAGTGTTATATAGATTTTAGCTGGAATTTTTTTCGAGTTTACGATGATATGGAAAACACTACTATTAACGGTGGATCACTTGGCTCAAAGATCGATGAAGAACGTGGCAAAATGCGATAATTGATGCGATTCGCAAGCCTTGTGAGTCATCAAGTTTTTGAATGCAAATTGCACTACTGATTCTGTCAGTAGTATGTCTGTTTGAGGGTTGGTATATTTCAAAAACCACAAGTATTTGGGTTAGTGCACTCGTTCCAAAAGGTAAGAGTGTATATACTCATACTGATTGTTGGTTTATTCAAAGGTGGAAACATCTTTGGGTGAGTTGATCGTGATGATATGGCGACGTGTCTTCTCGATTGAAATGGTAAATTCCGTGGTTATATAGGTGGAACATTTAAGCAGGTGTTATGATGCTATTGTAGACCTGTTTGGGTGAATTCAGCTGTGTAGCTAATGGATAAAGGTACACTTATTTTCAACCTCAAATCAGGC
>JAUMHI010000053.1:18027498-18067059 GCA_032359435.1 Enteromius unitaeniatus | reverse complement strand
CTTGCAGCTGGGCTGGATGAGCCGCTGATGAGATCGCCGGCTGCTCCCTCGTTGGTAACCAGGGCAACGCTGATCAGGACTCGGGACGCTCGTCACAATATATACGTGTGTGCATACATTTATATTCATATACAAATATTTAAATTTTTTATATATATATATAAATAAATATAATAAACATTAATTAACTGAAATGTTTAATATAACATTTATTTCTATACAAATGTGTAAATATTTAGATTTTAAATGTAAATATTTAAATGTTTTAATTTACATATAAATTATATAAAATAATAATTATGTATTATCTATATAAACAGATGAATTGAAATATATATATATATATAAAATAAATATATATTATGGCTGTCAAATGATTACAATTTGTAATCAGGATTTTCAGTGGATTAATCATGATTAATCACTATCTGCAACTACACCTGAATCCTAACCATTTTTTTCCCTGAAATGCATACCAAAACATAAATAATTATCCTGACAAATAATTCGTCAGACTGCGCATGCGTGAAATGCATTAAAAACAATTACGTAATTAACGACAAAAAATAATTAACGTTGTTAACGCGTTATTTTTGACAGCCCTAATATATATATATATTTATGTGTGTATGTATGCATATTTAAATGTAAAACATAAGTATGCAAATGTACATGTATATCTTTTTTTAATGGAGTCATGCATAATCAAGAGTCATCCTGAAAAATGATAATGAGCATCTGACTGCACATGGTCTACTCATTTCTGGAAATTCCTAACTGAATGGTTAGTGCGTGAAGTGCTGGTTGTTTCAGTCTGAGATATGGCTCATATCAGAGCGTTGGAGTGAGGGATCTAAATAAATCAGGAGTGATGTGAGGGTGAGCAGAGGGTCAGACCGCACTGAACGCTGTCCTTAAACATGTCTCCAAGACGCTCTAAAAATAACAGCCAGACACCGGCTCACATCCAGCGTCTCCTGCTGGAAAATCACTCTCGCCTCGATGAATCTAGCCCTGATTTTCTTCTGATAGACGGCGTGTTTGTTTGGACATGTAAGAACTGATCCGCTCCGTCTGCTTCGTTTCTCTGTCCGTTTAGGGCTCACTGTTCATTAAATTAATAAATCACTTACTGTAATGTTTCATAATGATGATTTTGTTATGAAACCTAGTGTGCTTAGGCTCCTGACCAAATTCATTCACATTACATCACATGTACTCTTTATAGAGACATTAACCCCATAATGCATTGCAATCATTTATTCAATACTGTCTTTAAAAACCTGACTATAAGAATATGCAGGAATATTTAAAACACTAAATTCACTTTTAACTTTTGAACTGATTTGGATTCAACTTTACTGTCATTTTTTTGCAGAGTACAATAAAAAGCCAATGTAATACAGAACACGTAGCATGCTAATAAAGTTATATGACACATATATTACAGTATATAGAGATGTATATTATCGAAAATAAAGATTAAATAAAGACAAACTCTCTCTCTCTCTCTCTCTATATATATATATATATATATATTAGTGCTGGCCAACAATTAGTCATGATTAATCGCATCAAATAAATATAAATATAAATAAATTTATATTTATATTTATAAATTATAAATAAATTATTATTTATACATATATTTAGTTATATATATTATACACAATTTATTGTATATATATATTAATACACACATGCATATATATTTACGAAAAAAAGGTTATATTTATATATTAAATATATTTATATATAAAATAAATTCTATAAATATATTAAAAACATTTAAATATAAGTAAATGTGTTAAACATTTTTACATTTAGCTTAAATTTTTAATAGCATATTTGTTTATAAATAAATGGGTAAATATACTTCAATTAAAAAAATGCAAGCAGTATATAATTTTTTTGTATAACTAATTACTAAATACAATTTAATAATTATATATACACTTGTTTAAATATATATGTCTACAAATATAGATACATAGATAGAATGTTATTTATTTATTTATTAATTTATAAATCACATACAATCAGAAAACTGCTTGCCAGATAAGTACAGTATAGACCCATCTTTGTTTTAACCGAACAGAAGTCAGAACAAGTTTGTTCCAAATACTTCATGAAGGTGTAAGCATAATACGAGTTGTTGACTCATTTGTTTGTAACTAGCGCAGAAACACCTACTTCTGAAAATGATGTATTAAACTATGTACAAACCATCTATCAGCTGTAGTCCTTATTTTAAAAAAATGCGGAAAATGTATGAACATCAAATATAACGAGTCACGCGCAAATATTGCAACACACTGCTGTGTGTGTTTGTGGACACATGACTCATGAATGTGTGTGTCTGCAGCTGGTGATGAATATTAGCTGGTATAATAGACTGTGTGTGTAAAGGAGGCGGTCAGAACAGAGCTGTATTGTTGAGCGTGTGAACAGTGGCTATTGTAAGCAGCAGTGGTGATCGTCTCTATCTCTGCATTATGAGCTCGTTTAGATGAACGTCAATGTCAAATCAGAATGAACTATTCTTGGTCTTGTAAAGGAAAAGCTGTAATAACTGTCATACCTTGCTCAACTTTCCATTTTCAGCAGTCTTGATTTGAAACACCTCTCATATTGATACACATTTTTCCATGAAGAAAATAAAGGGCTGACCTACATTTGTTGAATATCCTGTTTCACTCTGGAATACATACTTAAACATCATAATTCATGTGCCTTTCCACACATTAAGGCCTAAAAAGGTCTTAAATCCAAGCAGAAGTTCTTAAATTCATAAAGTCAAAGAATTTTTGCAGCGTGAGTGGAAGGTTATTTCCATATTCTAGTGGTTGGAAGCAGTTTTTTTATGTACGTTTTTAACTTAAGTTTTTAATATAAATTTAAAAGTAAAGGAGATCTATTGAAAGATGTGTTGTTAAACTTTAAAGCATTGCTAATACAAGACATTTACAAACTGTATTGGCAGATTGCCTTTCTTTTAATTGATCACTTAGGTTTTCTTTACTTACTAATCTTAAAAAGTCTAAAATTGACCTAGACTGAAACCCTGGTTATATGTCAGAATATGCACGTAAAAAAACAGTGTGGTTTTATCCCATCTGCTGCATTATTTGCATCGTCTTTACATCATGACAACATCATGATGGCATCATCACAACATCACCGCAGCATAATCATGACATTACGACATCATCACAACCTCAACACAACATCATCCTCTCCAACTGTAGGAGAGAATAAAATCAAATCTGTAATGTGGCTTTCTCTGTGAAAAACTAAAGTGAAAGCCCAGAAAGGTCTTTGGAGGTGAAGTTGAGCAGGTCGGTGATGTTGTTCCGACGCTTCAGATGTCCGTGTTCCTCCCTGCACCAGTTCCTGTCTGAGCCTGTAAAACTCGCTCTCTTCCTCTGACAGGAAAGGCCTCATTTCCTGAGGCTGATCTGAATCAGAGTCAAAGAGAAACACACTGCTGAATGACTGTTTGAGTGAGCAAAGGGAGCAGGACGGGATAACCTTGCTAGTGCCACACTTTATTAGCCCATGAGAACCATGAGTATGAAAACTGTGTCATACACAGTATACTAATATACTAATACTTATATGAATTTTTTAATCATCTAGAATGATGGTGGATGAATATGGGAATGACCCAGTGTGATAGTGTATAAAATGGTTATTGTGATGGTGTATAATTATGGTAGGCTATTTTTTCAGTATGGTGATGGTGTATGAATATGGCTATAATTCAGTATGAAAGTTTAAGAATGTGTTAATCATTAGTAAAAGGGAATTGTGAATGTGATACTCCTCTCTCTCTCTCTCTCTCTCTCTCTCTCTATATATATATATATATATATATGCAGAAATAGAGCATCTGCACAGATTTCTTTATTTCCTCTATTTGTCATCTATAGTTTTAGCCATGTTTTTAGTTTCACTTCTGACTCTTCCTGGTTCTTGGCGTCTGTATGAATGTGATGTGTGTGTGTGTGTGTGTGTGTATCACTCAGACGTCTGGAGCTTTAGTGTGTGTCTCGTCAGACATGTCGTTTTGTCACTGAGTGATGTAACACAAACGACAGTCGTGTGATTGTGGATGGTTACTGACATTCACTAAACAGCAGGAAACAACTCGACATGTTTCCCATCATGCTCCAGTCTGTCCCAGGGATGTGTGTGATGTAGCCTGTCTCAGCACATCGTCTCTTAGTTATGCAAGCGTTCCAGCCGCTCCAGTCTCAGTCTGATAGTTGCAAATACTCAAGAGATCACGCATAATTGCCAAACTCCTGCTGGTGCATTCTGGGATGCTTCAGTCTGGCTGTCTGCAGTGGCATATATACTGTTCATTTACACTATAAATATCACTCAGCGTCTGTATTATGGAATCGGCTCTCATATTCTGACCTGGTTTCGTTATTTTATAGCAGAAATGCTTGCTGCTCAAACACACACATTTATCTAAATGTTGAATAAATAGCTGTGCATTTATTTACTACTTAATAATAAAAAAAACAAGCCAACTAAAGTACGTTGGGAGAGAAATTACATTTTTAGAGAGCAGCATTTTATAAAATATATGAATAATACATCATGCATTTATAATTAATATATAAATGTATTATTTAAATATATATGACATGCGATTTTTATTCAGTATTTTCTGTTTTATTTATTATTTTTATTTCGTTAAAATGTATTTAGTATTAGTTATTTCGGTACATCATGTTAAATTATCATGGTTGATTTCAGATAATTGCCAAGCAAAAGTTGTGTTCACTTTTATTTTATATATATATATATATATTTTTTTTTTTTTAATTTTGGTATTGTTTATTTTAATTTAAGTAGCAAACATAAATGTATTTTCATACTTTAAATTTTTGTAGTTTATCTATAATACCCTTGACTTTTCTTGTCCTGTTGTCTGCGTTGTTTAATAGAGTGTGTTTTTCAGGGTCTGAGCGTTGGATGGCCGGGCGGTAAGGGTCAGAGACGGTCCGGCAGGATGAATTCTCTCCCGTCCATGGACAGACACATCCAGCAAACCAACGATCGGCTCCACTGCATCAAACAGGTGCGAGAAACACATCCCCACACACCTTAAACACACCTGGAGGGTCTCCATTGGTCCCTGCAGTTAAATAAGTGTTTGACTAGATTCGTTATCTGTGACGCCCCCTACAGGCTATTATTAGACTGCCTGGAACAATAGACAGTCATTTCCTGTAGATTAGTGATGAATATTTTAGTATTTCATTCACACCTGAAAGGCGTACACTCACATAAACACTAACAGCTCAATCCATTTTTACATGCAGGACGTTTGACTGTGATTTTCTTTCATCAGCACCTGCAAAATCCAGCCAATTTCCAGACGGCGGCGTCGGAGCTGTTAGACTGGTGTGGAGATCCACGAGCGTTTCAGCGGCCCTTTGAGCAAAGCCTGATGGGATGCCTAACAGTGAGGGCAAATTAATCAATTTCAGTCACTTAACCAATCAGCAGCCAGCTTTCATCCGCTGTTAGATGATGCTAACCCTGGAACAACATACAGTATTAATATATTAATCACAACATTTAACCACAATCACAAAGTTTAATCACAACTGACATGTCACCACTAATAATGTAGAAAGTTCAAATTTACATGTCCATTTCTATCATTTATGTCATATATACAAGTATATGCATGAATGTACATAACAAAACCTTTTATTTTAATTGTTTAACAAAGCTATTTTATTCTGTTCAGCTCTGTTTTATTGAAATCTTTTTCGATTTCTTTGTTATTTCTTTTCTATTCTGCTTCAATTTGTTATTTTAATTTTATTCTACTCTACTCTGCACTATTTTTACTCTTCTCTTCTGCTGCGCTTTAATTTATTCTATTAATCTGCTTGGCTTCAGTTTGTTTTATTATATCATTTCTTTTATTCTATTCAGATCTTTTCTATTCTACTCTTCTATCCTATTGCACTTTATTCAATACCATTCTATTCTGATCCAATTTAATGCTCTCTTTTATTCTATTCTGTTGTATTTTAATTGATTGCATTGAATTGTATTGTTTTTTCTGTTATAATCCACATCACATTTCATTTTGATTCTGCTTTCTATTCTATGTTTCTACTCTATTGTGTTTTCATTCATTGCACTTGCAGTTCTATTCTGCTCCTGTTAATTCTATTCATGTTATTTGAAAGGGTTCTGCTAGGTTATATTGTAGGCTCTTATCTTCTACTTTTCTGTTGTTATAAATTACGTAATTTTTTATTATAGTTTGTAACCTTTCTTCTCTTAAGTGACTGTGCAGTAAAGTCTGATTTCTACACATTTCTACAGCAGAGAGAGAACAGAATGTCCCTGCTCTCGCGTGCAGATCTGAACTGCATTTAAGCAGAATGTGGAAAAAGGGCTAAACCAAACCTCCCTCAGAAGTTTAATTAGGCGCTTTAGACACACATGATATGTGTTTAACTGTAATTAAGACGCAGATATGAAAGATTGCTTCCTTCACGTCTGTGTTTTAAGGCCTCAGGGTGTGGTGCTGTTTAACGTGGGCCGACCTGACGAGGGTTTGCAAATCAGGACAGAGATTTTATTTCCAAAAAACCCCAAAACCACAACCACCCCATTTACTTAGACAAAGCAAGCATGCAGGAACGCTGAGATTTCAGTGATGTTTGAGTGTTGTTTGTGTCTGTGTGTCAGGTGGTGAGCCGTGTCGCTGGTCAGCAGGGTTATGACATGGATCTGGGGTATCGTCTGCTGGCCGTTTGTGCTGCAAACAGAGACAAATTCACCCCCAAATCAGCAGGTGAGACTCCTCCACCCTCCACGATTGTCTCAGCGCTTTTATTAAACTGCAAAACGTGACATCATGAGCCCAAACTTTTGGACCTGCTGCTCAACTGGGAGAAACTGAGCAGAACGAGGACTAAAATAAAACTAAAATAAAAAGCAAGATTAGAAAATAAAAATGAAAGAATGAAAGCTGTAGTAATTTTGTTTTTAGTTATTTTATACTCTCCTGTATATTTAATATTAATTTGTATTTTAATTACATTTTCTTCTGTAATATACTTTTTATTTTTAAAAACATTATTTTATTTTATTCAAAAGTTACGTTTTTAAATAAATTAAAAATAAATAAAATGTTGCGCTGGCAACTAGCTATTGCTATAAAAAAAGCTATTTTATTATATATATTTATAAAAAAAAAAAATTACGTTTTATCTTATTTTAAATAATAGTTAGCTGAAAATATATATATTTTATTTAACTACAGTTAATGTTTGTTTCCATTTCAAAACAATAACTAAATTGTATTATTTTAAAAAAAAGTTATTTTATACTTGCCAATATATTTTTTTATTAATTTGTATTTTAATTATTTTTTTCTATTTTTAATATACTTCTTATTAAAAAAAACAACATTATTTTATTTTATTAACAGAATTACTTTAATTGTGTCTTATTTGTAAAAAATGTAAAAGCTGGGGGAAAAAAATGATATATATATATATATATATATTTTTTTTTTTTTTAATATATAAAAAATATTTATATATTTTTTTTACAATCCATGTTTGTTTTCTCTTCAAAACAGCAACAAAAATTTTAAATGGTTTTCATTTTATTTCTAGTTTTGCCTAACTATAATAACCCTGTGGCATCAAGAGCAAAACATTTAAAAACAATTCATTCTTACATATTAAATACATATTCTTACATAGAAAATAAATGAGTATACCTATTAATGATATACCAAGTAAAACTAGAAACTGATTTTGCATCACATTGTGGTGCACTTCAAGTGTAGACAGAATTATTAATTATAATGAAGCATCTGTAATCATTTATAATTTTGTGTTTCGAGTTGTTTTGAGGACTTTATCTCATTGAAGGAAACTCCAACATCAGAAGCGGGTTTTTCTCCGTTTTTTCCAGCAGTGGGGAGTGAAAGCTGCTGTGTGGGAGTGATTTCTGTCTGGTGTTTGCTTGTTTGAGATTCTCGTGCTGTCTGAGAATGATTCGTCTCTCAGGTTTTGAACTGTGTGATGTCGGTCTAGACTGGGTGTGTGTGTCTGAGGTTTTCATACACTTCTTCAGTTCACTTCTGAGCGTCTGACAGTAAGAGGATCGATCCGTGTGTGACACTGACACCTTCTGTTTGATGATCGAGACCGGCCTCGAGATCACGGTACGCTTTAACATCACTCTCTCTGATTGGTCAGCGGCGGCGCTCTGTGGTCAGATGCGGTTAAATATTCGATAGCTTTGTCAGTTTCTTTCTTCCTGCATAATACAATCAGTTAACTCCAATCGATATTCATGTCCAGTTCAGTCAGTAGCTGTGGTATTAATAAAGAGTAGTTCAGCAGCAGAGGATCACAGCATATGTGTTACTGCTTTAACACAATAAAAATCTTAAACAACTAAATTATATTTCAAGCAGCATATATTTCGTTTCTTTTTGCTCTGATAAAGCAAATAGGTCCAAAAGAGGAACTTGAGAAACGTTTTAAATAGAATATTGATTCAAATCTAAGAAGTAAAATATTATTATATATAGTAATGTCATGCAGAGATCTGAATGATTCAGAGTTTTGAATCGATTCTTTGAAGTGAATGGTTTGAACTGATTGAATTATAATGAAGTTGTAATTGCAAAACGAATCTTAATGTGATGGCTAAATAAAAAGTGTTTATTATTTATACCTACACTGGTAAAGATAACGTTATATACATTATCTGCTAAGTTTTTATGAAATAAGCAGATAATGTACCGTCATTATCACTAAATAAACCCGTGAAAAGTTACACTCTATCCTTGATTGTATATCATTCCTAAAACTAAATAAATAAATAGAAAAAATATGTATCATTTGAGTATAATTGTAAAAAATGCTTATTTGTTTCTTTTTAATCGTTGCCAGGTTTTTTAACTGTTGGAAGATGTTTTAAAGGAGCTTTGTTACACTGCTGGAGTCTGTATCTCGCTGCTGGTTGTCCCTGCAGGTCAATCGCTCTTAATTGCTTTCGCTTCAGTAGACAGCAAGAATTTCACAGCTGCTCCTGCAGAAGATAGAGACACCCGTTAACCCTTCATTTACCACAGCGCTCTTAAAAATCAGGATCTGTGTGTGTGCAGCATTATTGTGGTTCAGGTTAGATGAGGGCTCTGTCAGGCTCAGACTCCACTGCTGGTTTATAACTAGTTCAAGCATGAACAAAACAAGCCACTCGTTTAATGGAATGTAAAACGAAGTGGAGGCGTTTAGAGAGCTTACCGCTTGTCTAGACGACGAGGCTTGTGTTTCTTACTGTAACTCTAACAGACGGACAGAGAGTGTGTCTGTTTTCACTGAAGCTGTGTGTATGTGTGCTGTCAGTGAGTCACACACTTTTTGAATTTCATAAAACACTGTTTTTTAAGCCTTTTGTTTTACGGGGAACAGGGGAAGTGTCCTCATAAACCATGTTTGCATTGTCATTATACACATTTGTGTCCTCGTAAACCACAAATGCCTGAACACACACACACACACACACACACACACATCAGTGTTTCCTACCGCAGGGCTGGGCTGCGGTTTGTGTGTTAATGAAAATCTAATAATTATTTAAATCATTCAAATGAATTAATACATTTAAAATAATGATTATTAGTGATTATTAGTCTACATTAATCAACATTGTGTCGAATTATTTCAACGTTTTGAGAGGGAAATATTTTAAAGTCAAATATTTTGGGATTTAGTTTTTGCCACAGAGCATTTAAAACTTAATTTACAAAACCGGGGAATAAATGAATTTAGATAAATGCGTCTTTCAAATGTTTTATATCTGGATTTGCCAAAATATAGCATTTTTTAAAAATCTGGAAAAAAAAGTTAAAACATATTTAAGTAAATATGTATTTTTTGCGTTTTTTTATAATTTCTAATATATATATATATATATATATATATATATATTAAAATTATAAATATATTTTAAAAGCATACAAAAATAATATATTTTGCCCTTCATTTGAAGAATTTCATCACGTCTCGTTTGAAGAAAAAGGTTTTGTTGTCTGAATGTATTAGAAATTTGAGTAAAATTCAGCAAGGAGAATAATAAATAAATACAAAAATAATACAACAACTCATAATGAGGCTATTGCTAAAAGTGGGTTTCCGTAAGATCGGAAAATGTATTTTCTTGCCTAAATTTATTTTGGTGTCTAAATATATTTTCAATTCCTAAAATATATTTCATTGAGCTTGTAGTTTTCAACATACTGTATACTTAACATGTATTTCAAATATATTTTAAGTTGTATGTTCAACAAAAACTCAATAAGTGATTATGCAAATGAATTTGTGAATAAAGTTCATCGAGATGAATCTAATTGCATGTTTTCTTTGCACTGAAATTCTTCCTGATGTTTGTTTTTATAGTTTGGGAAATCTCTATGGAGAAAATGAATGAGCTTTTGGTCTCCGCTGAGCTCTGTGGTTCATTCAAACTAACCAGATTTTAACCTGTAACCTTGTGATTACCAGCACAGATCGTTAACTACCTCTAATAATGACTTGATCAGGCTGTTGACTGTTGAAACCTGTATATAATTAAAGATAAACTCTAATTCAGTGTTGAGTGTGGTGATCTAACTCACTCACACACACACACACACTGTAATTTTGTCCGGGTGTCTCTCAGGGTAGAAACTGATAGTTAAACTGTGGCTTTTCCTAAATAGAAAATGACACAGACATGAGTGAGTGAAGCTGACAGCAGCCCTCTGGTGTGTGTGTGTGTGTGTGTGTGTCATCAGACTGCAGATCTGTCCCTGTCCGCTCATATCTGTTTCAGCCCTGATACATCATACAGCTTCTGCTTCTGAGATCTTACTACATGAGTAAAGAGTAAAGTATGATGGTATCATGATGGAAGCATAGCTTGACTGTACAGCTGTTTACTAAATTACTAAATCAATAAAGGCATGGAAATAACTTGCCTTTTACAACAATGAAGTATATTAAATGCTAACTATTAACATTTAACACATCAGAAACTGACTAACCTCTAAATGTGTTTTATGCAAATTTTAGGACCAAATAAATGTCAGATTGCATCTAAACAACATTGACTCAACCAATGGCTTTCATGAGGGGGCGGGGCTACCTGTTTAATTGAGCGTTTAAAACAGGATTTTTTTTTTTTACAGTTCCATTTAAAGAAAATCACACACACTTCACAATTTCTTCTGGCAAATCTAATCAAATTCTTACTTTTGCAGATTTGATGCCACTAACCTGATGAACTATATCAGATTTTGTGGTTGTTTCAGACTCAAAGGTGTTTGTTCTGCTTGTGAAGCTGTGCTCCAGATTTATAGTGATATTTTGTGGTGATATTTTTGTTTCAGCTCCCTTCATAACATAATAATGTTACATCAATAATGTTTACTGTATTGATGAATTAGTTTGAAAAATGGTTAAATGCTTTAGATCTTGAAGTAGGGTTGTTATAGTCAACTTAAAAAAATAAATGTTGTTACTTGAAATAAAAATAAATAAATAATAACATATATTTTGAAAAATTAAACTTGTTTTAGTTTAGGTAGTTGCCAATAAATGCAACATTTTAATTTAGTTAATTTTATAAAATAAAATAACTGAAAATCTCAAAAATTCAAAACAAAAACTAATCAATACAAACAACGCAATTACTAAACCTTTCATTTAAAAAAAATAAGGGAAAAAAATCAAAAATATTAAGGTTCAATATCGCAATTGTAATGATACTAAAATAACACTCCTTGTAAATATAAAAAAATTGTATAAGTGTTTTTTTTAATACATTTAAAATGTAATATTGTATACGTTTATTTAGTTATTTTTAAACATTCCTCATGTCATGAGAAATCAGCTTTCTGTTGTTGTTTTTTTGAGGGTGTGGTCACTGTACTCTGAAAACATGTCACTTTCAGAGCTCAAAACATGTTTTTAAGAGAAAATGAAACAGGGAAAAACGTCAAATGATATGACCCATATATCGAATATGGCCCATTTAATGTGTGTTTGTGTTTGTGTAGCGCTGCTGTCCTCGTGGTGTGAGGATCTGGGTCGACTTCTGCTGCTGCGTCATCAGAAAAGCAGACAGCCCGATCCATCTGTAGGCAAGAACCCTATGCAGGCCAACATCAACAGCATGAAACCGGCGCTGTCACACGGGTCAGTATCTCACACACACATATAATGACACACTGTTGCCCATGTTAACCGTTTCCATCCTTTTTCCAATCCCCATAGTGATGCACCATTTCAATATGACTCCGTTTCCTGGCAACAAAACACCAGTCAGCCTCCGGGTTCTGTTTCCGTTGTGACCACTGTATGGGGTGTCACCAATACATCACAGAGTCAGGTGAGAGTGTATTTAACACGCTTCAGAACACATGCTGCTGTTTGAGTGCGTGTCATAAAGCGTGTGTGTGTGTGTTTAGGTGTTGGGGAACCCCATGATGAACTCAAACAGCCACATGAACCCTATGACGGGAGGTAATGGTGGGATGACCCCGGGACAGTTTACTGGACAGCAGCAGTTTTCCTCGAAAGCCAATCCAAACCAGGCCTACATACAGCAGGGGATGTACGGGAGATCCAGTTACCCTGGAGGAGGAGGAGGAGGAGGATTCGGGAACAGGTCAGTTTGTTTCTTCATCAGATCTGGAGGAATGGATGCTCTGCAGTGAATGGGTGCCGTCAGAATAAGAGCTGATCTCAATAATCCACAGCACCAGTTCACATCTGGATTATAGCCTTGTGTTTTAGTTAAAAATGTCTATGTGATGAATTAGTTTGATCTTTTGTCTTCTCCAGATGTTAACCGATGGACTGGAGTGCTGTGGATTATTGAGATGTTTTTATCAGCTCTTATTCTGACGGTACCCATTCACTCCAGAGCAGATGTTAACAGATGTTTTTGTTAAAAAAATAAATAAAAAATGATTACAAAGAATATATATCATTTTTTGTGAATCTCTCTTGTGCAGTTATGGGGGCGGTCCTAACCACGCAGGTGGGATGGGCCTGCCTGCACAGACACGCCCCCCTTCTGACTTCAGCCAACCAGCTGCTGCCGCTGCCGCTGCCGCTGTGGCTGCTGCTGCTGCCACGGCGACCGCTACAGCCACGGCAACGGTTGCCGCGCTTCAGGAGACGCAACACAAGGACATGAACCAGTACGGCCCGGTGAGGGAGCGTCTGTAATCGGCACACTTACTGGATAATTATTCCTAATAAACAGTGAGTTTGAACAGAGTTTGTGTTCTAGATGTGTTCCTCCTTTCAAATGGGACCAAACCAGGCTTACAGCACTCCGTTTGTGAATCAGCCCGGCCCCCGGGGGCCCCCTGCTCACCCTGGAGCTATGAACATGGGGCAGCCGCGGGGCCAGGTGGGGCCGTACGGGGGTCAGAGGACGCCCCAGCAGGGTTACGGGCCACGGCCGGTGCAGGGGGTGAAGAGAGCCTATCCTGGAGAGGTCAGGAAAGCAGCCTAGCTGTCAAATACAGTACTGCATATAAGGGATATAATGTTAATGTTAAAATGTGTGTTTTTAATGTAAATCTCTCAATATTTTGGTCAGTTTATGAATAATTGTGTAGTTTTATGTTACTTATTGGAAATAATTAAAAGTTCTTTTTTAAATAAAAAAAAAAGTCAATTTGGGATTTAGAAAGCAATTAGTAATAAATAATGCAATTCATTTTTAGAGAGAGTAATTATTACAGTAATATAATTATACTGTAAAATGTAGCTAGTACTTGCTTTTTTAAAGGAAATATACAGTAAACACTGATTTTTCTCATATAAACTTTGAAAATGTTCTAAATATATAAATAAATAATAAATGTTGAAAAATAGTGCAGACCTCACAAACTGTTAAAACCTGTATTTTTGCTTTAATATAATATTTGTACATTTGACTTATTTGAGTTTTTTTTTATATTATATTTTACATGTTTTAAAAAATATTTGTATTCATATTTTTGTATTCTGTTTCTATTATATTGAATGATTATATTATATGATGCATAATAGTGATCATTCATTGTTTTTATGTTGGATGAGTTTGGGATTTGAGTGGAGGTGTTTGTTTTTCTGCAGGGGAGCTACGGGCAGCAGTATGGACCAAACGGGCAGTTTTCGTCTCAGCAGGGTCAGTATCCGAACCCTGCCTCCAGCAGAGGCGTCTCTTCACCGCATTACCCCGCTCAGAGGACACCCGCACAGTACCAGACCCCCGGCAGCATGGGACAGTTCTACAAGGTCCTGCACTAACATCATACTGCCCTCCAAAACACAAACTATATACTATATTACACATTTATTACAGGCCGGTGAAAAAATTAAGATTCTTCAGATATACAATTTTAAAATCATCACCACTGTAAATTAAAAAAAAAGAATAATAATAAATTTTTATAAATTATTTATTATAATGTATTTTATAATACAAATATATAAATGAATAATAAATTATTGATACAAAAAACTTAATACTAGACTACACACCACTGTTTTAATTTATTAGAATTGAAAAAATTATTTAATTAGTTAATATAACTAATTATATATATATAAATATATATATATACACAGGTGCTGGTCATATAATTAGAATATCTTCAGAAAGTTGATTTATTTCACTAATTCCATTCAAGAAGTGAAACATGTATAATGTATTCATTCATTCAGCTGTTTATTTCTTTTCATTTTGAATATTAATAGCATAATATTTAGCTCACTGTGTGTCTCTCTCTCTCTCTCTGTCTCTCTCTCTCTGTCTCAACAGGATCCCAGCAATAACTTCAACACAGGAAACTTTCATTACAATGGGGTGCGTTGGACTGATGTTCGGTCAGCAGCTGATTTATTCAGAGTTTCAGGTGTTTACCTGTTCTTTTGTGATGTCTTGTGTTCATAGCCTCCGCGGCAGATGGGCGCTTACCCTCACTCTCCATTACCGGGTGACCCGACACCTCCCGTGACCCCAGGAAGTAATATGCCACCGTATCTGTCGCCGAATCAGGACATGAAGCCCCCGTTTCCTCCTGATATCAAACCCAACATTAATGCACTGCCGCCTCCTCCAGGCATGAGCCTCTACATCAACATAAATCAGTTTCAGAATCATTATTATATAAAAAAAGGATTGTTCACAATCATTAAATAAGCTTCATCTCCATCTGGTTTCCTAGGTAACCCTAACGAGGACCTCCGTCTGACGTTCCCGGTTCGGGACGGTGTGGTTCTGGAGCCGTTCAGACTCGAGCACAACCTGGCCGTCAGTAATCACATCTTCCACCTGCGGCCCACCGTCCACCAGACGCTCATGTGGAGGTCAGACACCGTCACCAGAGGGTCACCGTGATGACAAACTCATGTTTACATTTATAATAAAAGTATTACACTGAAGTGATACTGAACTGTTTTAATTTTATTAAAGAATAATTTATTATAATAACTTCTAATTATTGATGCAATTAAAAAGTAACTGTATTTTAGTTTAAAATCTTTATATAATAAATATTTTAGATTTAGTTCATAATATACATTCATTTTATATTTTAATATATTTGGTTAAAATATTTTTTTATTTTATTATTGCAGTACTTTTAGATAGATTTCTTTATAATTAAAGTTTATTATATTTATATTTGTATTATATTTAAACACGCTGCTCATTAGGAGTCAAAGTATGTTCTATTTATGAATTGATTATATTTATATTTAAATGCTAAATGCATATATAAATACAGCTGCTGGACATAAAATTTTCTGAGATACTGAATTTGGGGTTTTCATTAGTTGTCAGTTATAATCATCAAAATTAAAAGAAATAAACAGCTGAAATATATCAGTCTGTGTGGAATGAATGAAATAAATCAACTTTTGAAGATATTCTAATTATATGACCAGAACCTGTATGTATATATATATATATATATATATATATGTGTATCTCATAGCTAAGTATTGTAATATTAAATCAGGTGGTTTATGGCCTTGTGTTTTATTAGCACTCTACTATCAAATATGTTCATACACACACACACACATATGTAAAAACAGCCAGACAAAGACTTCCTGCCGACATCTGTGTGTGTTTGTGTGTCAGGTCTGATCTGGAGCTGCAGTTCAAGTGTTATCATCACGAGGACAGGCAGACGTACACTAACTGGCCGGCGTCGGTGCAGGTCAGTGTCAACGCCACGCCGCTCACCATCGAACGGGGCGACAACAAGACTTCCCACAAACCCCTGCACCTGAAGCACGTGTGTCAGCCGGGCCGAAACACCATCCAGATCACAGTGACGGCCTGCTGCTGCGTGAGTTCACACACACACACACACTCGTCTCGTGCTGGTCCTGTGAATGTTGCATGAGCGTCTGTGATGCGTTTTCCCTGCAGTCGCACCTGTTTGTGCTTCAGCTGGTTCACCGGCCATCCGTCCGCTCGGTGCTGCAGGGGTTACTGAAGAAGAGACTCCTCACAGCAGAACACTGCATCACTAAAGGTACCGCTTCAAGTCTTAGCCATTAGTCGTGTACATGGGTCATGTCCAGATGTCCAGATCAAAAGAAATTCACAGAAGTGATTTTTAAGTCCAGAAAGCACATTAAATGTAAGTAAAGTGTCTACTTTTAAGGTTTTAGTGGAATAAAAGTCAGAATTTAGTTGCAATAATGTTACATTTTCATTCAGTGTAACACAATATTTATGTGAAAATTCAAACAACATCCTTGTTATGACTTGTACGTATTATAATATATAAAAGAATAAGGTAGCGTATTAAATATTACTGTTTTAAATTGGTAAACATCGTAGGATGGTGGCAAAACTAATTAATTAGTCTTTTAATGTCGTAAATTGATATGCCTGACAGGTTTATTACACTGAATGACATTTTAGTGGGTGTTTTGAAAAAATTCCATTTATTTTTGCAAAGAAATTATACAGAAAGGTTTTTCAGTGTGCCTTGCTACACTCAGACTTGCTATCGTGGCTCTGTTGTTGGTTTTGATTGTCCTTCATTCATGAGCCTTCATTCTCTCTGTCCGTCAGTGAAGAGGAACTTCAGCAGTGTGGCCGTGTCTGTCGCCGGTGCCGGTCTGAACGGTGATGATGGAGTGGAGCAAACAGCCATCAAGATCTCTCTGAAATGTCCAATCACCTTCCGCCGCATTCAGCTGCCGGCCAGAGGCCACGACTGCAAACATGTGCAGGTCTTTTACACAGGGTTATCAAACACAAGAGTCACAATTCTTATTAAAACGATTTTACTAAATGTCTGTAAATTATGAAGCCTGTTTCTGCCACTGAATACACAATAAAAAGAGACTTTTATCTCACAATTCGTATTCATTTTAAAGTTATGAAGTATTTAAAAGGGAACAGGATCATTAAAATAATATCTGCCTTCAAAAAGTGTCTAAATTGAAGTGTAAGTGTTGCGGTAATGTTGTCTTGCAGTGCTTTGACCTGGAGTCGTATCTGGAGCTGAACTGTGAGAGGGGCACATGGAGATGTCCGGTGTGCAAGTAAGATCCTCCACTCCGTCCTCAGATCACCACTGAGATGCTCGAGTGATGCAGAACTGATCTTCTGTTTCTCTTCTCCAGTAAAGCGGCTCTGTTAGAAGGTCTGGAGGTGGATCAGTACATGTGGGGGATCCTGAACGCTCTGCAGAAGTAAGTCAGCATTACTCAGAAAAAACACATGCATATAGAAAACATCTTTTGACAGCATCAGTTTAACAGCAAATCATAACACATACAGATGTGCTGCAAATACACACAAGACCTATTCAAATAAATAAAAAGCCTATATATATTATATCTGAGGAGGAAAAATGTAAGTGTTGAGCTCTCTTGGCCACCGTAGGTTTAGGTGTTTTGCACAGATCTGTTTTCTGTCGTTGCAGCTCAGAGTTTGAGGAGGTCATGATAGACCCGTCCTGCAGCTGGAGGCCGGTGCTGATCAAATCTGAGCTGCACATAAAGGAAGATCCGGACGGGCTGATGTCCAAGCGCTTCAAAACCACCAGTCCCAGTCAGATGGTGCTGCCCAACGTGATGGACATGATCGCTCAGCTCGGCCCGGGAGTGTCTCCGTACCCCAACCCCGGCCCACAGCAGCACAACAACACTGTCCAGTACATCAGCCCAGGTGCGGCCCGTTACAGACATAGGGAATGAAATCAATTCAGACAGCACTAAAAAAAGGGCAGACAACTGATATATATATATATATATATATATATATATACACACACACACATGGTGTAGTTTCAGACACAGCTTATGTAGATACAAATGTGCATGTTCTCATGTAACCTTTTTCCCAGGCAACCGTTTCCAGGGCCACAGTAAGTTTGGTGACTATCCCCACGGCAGCGCAGCATCTTCATCATCAGTGAGTGAGTTCGTTCAGGGACCGCACCTCTCTCACCCCCCCGCTGACCTCTCGACCTCTGTCAGCCTGACACACACAATGCAGGACACTGTGAGTCACTGAAACACAACACACACACACTACTGATGCAGTTCAGTTGGGTTTAATATTATTTACATATTTTTACATTTTTAATTTTAATATACAGTTTTGTATAAATACTGCTTATTTTTATGCTGTTTAAGTATTGCACTGACAATATACACTTTTTTTTAATTATATATATATATTTCTGTTTTACTTTTACTGTAGATTTGATTATATTTTTTGTCTTTTATTGTTTTAATCGCTTTTATAATTTCTTTTTAATTTCTGTATATTTTGTCTTACAAATAAGAACAATAAAATAGCTTACATTAATTAAGAAATGCTTTAATTCAATAACGTAATCACATTTTTAACTGTATTTATTTATTTTATGTATATTATTATATCAGCCCGTGCAAATACGCTGTTCATCCTTATTTCATAAATCTTCATTTTACTCTTTCATCTGCTTTGTATAAATACTATTTTTACAGTAATTTTATTAAATTTTTTACATTTTCATTACCAACTGAATTGAAAAAAACCCTGGGAATTTCTTCTTAATCTTAAGTTTATATCAGATGATAGCAGTGTTGAGCATCACGGTGTCACTTCATGCGTATTTTGTTGTTTTCTGTCACAGACGCCTCACCCCCTCAACACAGATCAATCCCACAATCCTCTGCAGCACAATATGCAGTCGTTACATCACAGTGGCCCGCCCCACGCCTGCAGGCCGCCGCCCAGTCAGCACAGCTCCGCCCCCCGTGGCCACATGCACCCAGAAATGCCCTTTAACCCCTCGGCCAACCTGGAGGGTCAGTGTGGAGGTCAGAGCAGCGCAGACATGCGCGAGGCCTCCTTAGATGTGAGTTCAGACAGACTGCTTCTACATTTCATTCATATTCATATGAGACAAAAGAGATATTTCTGATCAATTAAATAATGTGATCATTAAAAAAACATTGATATCAGCCAACACTAATATATTGCACATCCATAATATATAACTATTCATCAATCAATGTATATTTTAAATGTACCTGATTTTGTATAAATACTATGTTTTTTGTAATAGAAATTTTCAGTTTAAATTATATTTTTATGATTGTTTTTAATATTTATGTTTTATATTTATTATAATATTTAAATTATATTTTTTATATTTATTATAATATTTATTATTGCTTTTTAATATTTGTATATTCTGCCTACAAATAACAAAAAACAACAACAAATAATAACAATAATAATTGATGTTCATTTTAGGGATGTAACGGTATCAAAATTTCACGATATAACTCAATATAACTGTTTTCACTGATTTTGTAATGGTTTCTGTTGTCAGAAAAACAGAATGAATATGAAATAGTGACTGAAATGCACGCTATTATAAAGCCTACTGAACTAGCTCTACCTTACAAGATGTTCATCTAGATTAAAATCCTTATTTATAATCGTTTATAATTATATTTATAATTCATAATAATGAAACCAAGTTCACATAAGATATAGACAATGGCTATGCTGTGATTTTGGCTCTATTTGCATGTTATTTGAGTTAGAAGCAACATAATATCTATTTTAACCGAAAGGTTAAAAGGGGCTCTGAATAGTCGCTAAATATAGAGACAAAGACCTGTAGCCACAACAACAGACCGCAAATAATGATGGGCACGCCGGGGCTGATGGGAATTGTAGTTCCCGCCTGAGCAAACCTTTCTCCAAAGACCTATCGTTTTATCGAGTCATGCGACCACGGTATTATCGAAAAAATTCGATATTGCGGTACGACGGTATTCTTAATACCGTTACATCCCTAGTTTATTGTTTTTTATAAATGTTAATTTTACATTACATTTTGTGTTTATATATTTCAATTATTACACCTTATTGTAGTTTTAATTGTCCTTATTTTAAGAACTTTTTAATTGTTTTTAGAATTTATTTATTCCATGTTTTTGACAAAAACTAAAATTGTGCATGTTTATATATATATATATATAAATATACAGCAGAAAATATTGCTAAGTGGTTGGTTTGTTGGTAAGTTTAGCTTGTATTTGGTCCTGCAGCTGCTGCCAGATCTGATCAATCCAGACGATCTTCTGTCGTACCTTGATCCTCCAGACCTTCCCAGCAGCACCAACGACGACCTGCTGTCTCTCTTTGAGAATAACTGAGACCCTCCTCTAGCAGCTCCTCTGTACTTGACAAACACAAATGCACTTAGCGTCACTTCCTCTTCCTGCAAAGATTTCAAAACCAGCGCCGACAGACGGACGGATGCCGACAGGAACCATTAGAACCATCAGAACGACAGAAAGCATGTTTTGGATGTTTTTAAAAACTTTGTCAGCAAATGAATGCGAGAAGTGCGGAGCAGCAAAGCTCAGTCTTTTTTAGCACATGAGAGCGAATCCTTTGTGTTTCTGCCCGCTTTGATTTTGATACTGAGATCCAGACAAACATCCGTCCGCTGTCGTACTGTGTTACTCCTCCACGTCTAAAAGCTGTTTTTGTTCATCATTGTAACGTCCAGCAGCACTTCAGAGGTGATTCTCAAGCATTTGACCGAAGCACAGCTCTTATTCAAAATAAATCACCTTGTTTGGAAACGTAAAGGGAAAAAAAAACGGAAATCAAACTCACACCGTGCAATTATCCATCTAGTTCACTTCTGTTCATAATGCAGTTCATGTAAATATGTGTGAATACATCTGTTTGCATTGGTCATCTAGTTTCTTCATGTGTGAAATACACGGGCTGCGTTCAGAATGCAATGCTATACTGAACTATACCGCATACTGTTTTATACATCTGCATTAAAATATATATTTACTGCAGCGTTTAAAAGTTTGGGGTCTGTTAGGTTTCTTAATGTTTTTAGAAAAGTTCACCAAGTAAGCCTTTTTCTGCCGTACGAGAAAAAAATCTGGATTTATGTCAAAATTATTACTACGTCAGAATTATGAGATAAGTTTAAATAACAACATGTCCAAATTATGAGATAAAAAGCCTGAAATATGTTAATTACGAGATAAGTTAAAGATTATGATCCGAGTCATAAAAAGTCAATATTATCTCATAATTATAAAAGGGATTTGTTTTTAGTTATGACATACTACGTGGAAATTATGGCAGTCAACATTTTGAGATAAGTCAAAATTATTACATACTTTTACTAGTTACAACGATGAAATATGTCAATTATGAGTAAAAATGTAGTTATATTTAAAATATTATGCGTTTTAAAAAGTCAAAATTATCTCATTATTCTGATCATTATGAGATAAAGTCAAAATTATAACATGACATGAATGATGACATACTAAATTGAAATTATGATAAACTGGCACACTATTTTCTGACATACTGTAAGCTATAATTGAGATTGAGGTGGAAATTATGACAGTAAATTAAAATGATAAAATATGCAATTTCCACTCACTACTGTCAGAATTATGAGATAAAAGTTGAAAATATGACAAAAATGTAATGAGACTACTTTGAAATTGACAAAAAAGGTTGAATTTTGACATAAAAAAGACAAAAAAACAAACAATATTATAATTTGATGTTTTTTAATCTCAGAATTTTGACTTGTGTCCTTTTTTATGTCATAATTACAACTTTTGAAGTAATTTGGACTTTTTTTCTCATAGTACTGAGTGGAAAATACACTAGATTCCTATATCTGTATATATATATATATATAATATAAATGGTGTGTAATTGTGAGCGCAGCCTGTGATGCATAAAATGCTAAAATATACACTTCCATTTAAGAAACCAATAATATGTAAAGCTGTTGGATGCTCAGTTAAGGATATTTTATTGGTATACAGACTTTCATGTTAATATGAGATATATTGTTAATATGTACAAGTAAATATGACAGCCTTATGTGAAATAAATCTATACAGGTTTGTTTATTTGTAGAAAGGGCAGCTGTATGTAAAAGCTAATGGCCATTTGAATTGGTTTTTAATATTATTTTTTTGCTCTGTTTTGTTTTGGTAAATTATTTTTTATTGTTCTTATACTTTAACGCTTGTTCTGATGATTACATCGCGTGTCAAAACCTTTTTTTTTTTAATAGGTGACACAAGTCTTCCCTTTTTTATGAAAGAGACAGATGATTTTAATATCTGATTCTAAAAGACTTTTATCTGTGAAATCCTTGAGGCTGCGTCACTGCATCTGATGTCCTGTAAACACACAGGAGATGATTGAAGAGAAATGTTGATGAGATCATGAAATAAATCCTGCAGATCTGTATGTGATCCGCTCCTCAACAGACCAAACCTCAATAAACTCCATGCCCTTCTGATGTTTATTGTGTTATTAAGCTGAATTATTGTTTCCATGCGTTCATAAACTGCTTTCGTTGAATAATCATTTAATAGCGTTCCGTTCAAAATTCATATTTGCCATGACTGAAGTCTGTAAAAAAACAAAAGGGTATTTATACCTTTACATATATATAAGGTCTTTATGTCTTTGGCTGATGATAGAACCTAAAGCTAGAGTAAATAAATAAATCATGACACTAATAGTAATAATATTAGGTTAAAAGGTTAAAAAAAAAATATATATATATATATATATTATTAGTATTTTTTAATTAATAATTCATGCGTCGAAGGGTTTTTATTTTAGTGGTCATAAGCTTTTAGGTTTTTTATATTTTAATAAATAGCAACATTTTATTAAATGTTTTTACATATTTTAATTAAACTGGATGAATTTGAAGTATTAAAAATGTTATTGTACTATGGTTTTTATGTTGCATATATGAATCATTTTACATTTTAATTTTGTTTATATATTTATTATATTTTAATATTTAACTTGATTTTTAAAATCAGGTTACTAAGAGTATTAATGTTAGATTGTATAAACATACTGTGTATTTACTGTATCTGAGGGTCCGATAGATTCTAGTAGTTATAAACAAATATATACATATTTACATTTCATTTGACATAATCAAATTATATATTTTACGCATTTCATTTAAATAATTTTATTGAATTATCAAAAAAAAAACTTTTTATTTATGTCATAATTTATAGTTTCTGATCTATACATTAATTTCCATGTATTTGTTTATTATTTATGAATCAACATGTGACTGCCACTCCCGCTCGCGCTCTTAAACGCTTCCGTGTGACGCTTTAGCGCTTCCTGTGTAACTCGGTATCTTCCTGTGTACAGTCGGTAACCGGACTCAGCATGTTAATCATCAGTAACAGGGTTAAACTGTGCTCGCTGGCGTTCACCGCGGCGCGTATGTACGCCACCGGAGCTCAAGCCAACAACAACCCGGTGGTGTTCTTCGACATCGCGGCGGATAACGAGCCGCTCGGTAGAGTCACCTTCGAAGTGAGCGCGAGACCACCTGCCAACTCTACTATGACGAAGGCTCGGCTTATTAATATTAATGACGTCCATCGAGTTAGCTTCTCTGATTGGCTGAAGCAACACTAAGAAGCTAGGCGGTTAGCGAATCAACGAGAAGGGCTTATGAATATTAATTAGAATCCGTGACTGGACGCGTAGTGTATAAAGTAACGGCACCTTGAACTAATTAATATTCATAAGCTCAGCCTTCGCCATAGTGGAATATTTACAACCTGTTAATAATACTCCAAAATACTATACTTTATAATACTTTAGCGCGTGACATGTGGCAGCTAATTTGAGATTTTCAAGTAAATGTAGCAGCAAGTAAAGTGTTTCTCATTCATTGACCTCTGTTTCTCTTCCTGAACTGTCATTTAGCTGAACGCGGATGTTGTTCCCAAAACAGCAGGTAAAGCATTTTATATTCTTTAAAGTTACATGATATAGTTTTTTTCAGGTGTGCTGGAGTATTTGTGTGTTTAGATGTGTTTTATACAGTAGTCAGCATTTGAAGTGTATCAAAGCCTCTCTTAAGCAGATGTCATTCTTGTCTTTGGACAGCTTTGATGCTTGTATTTGTTGCTCCACGACTGCTGAAAGTAAAACTGAAGGAAAAGCAAGTGATTTGTGTTTGTGTCATGTGTGTTTTCTAGAGAACTTCAGAGCTCTGTGCACCGGAGAGCATGGCTTCGGATATAAAGGCTCCATCTTCCACCGAGTTATTCCTCAGTTCATGTGTCAGGTGACGAGATCCTCCTGGAGATCACACACACGTCTGCATGAGCTTCATTACGCTGCTGGGCTCTGCTTTCCATTAAAGCACTTCAGAGGAACCAATCATGCAATAACCCACAGTTGTTGTGTTTAAATATGACATTTCAAACGTGGATGCTACCATATTAATGCTTTTTTTCCAGTTCTACAACATGCATATTTTGACCTAATATTTTTTAAGCTTAAAATGGTGAATCATGAGCAAATGTAAGCAGTTGTATTGTTAAATAATGCTGGCCCTGCCTTATACTGCAATAATCCTGCATGACTAATACCGCATTTGATGACAAATTGTTTCATGCAGCAATGCGTTTTGCATGCGATCATGTGTGATTCGGTAAAAAACGTGTGCTTTGCCTTTACTTGCACTACATTGTGTTTCACGTAGGGAGGAGATTTTACAAATCACAACGGAACCGGAGGAAAGTCCATCTATGGTCCGAGGTTTCCAGATGAGAACTTCAGGCTGAAACACACCGGACCCGGTAAAACACTCATGTTCAGTTTATTCTGTTAGTGTTTTCATGTGTTCTTGATGTAATAACGGTCAGGGAGTTGTTTACTGGAGTTCACTGTTCAAAGATCATGCAGGTTTTCTGTGTCGACGCCTCTAGATGGCGCTATCAGAGCTGGTCAGAGGTCACTAGTGTCACTGTTAACTAAAACTACTAAAAGTGCTTTTATTCATTGAACAAGCTCAAATAAACTACAGAATTAGAAATATAGCAACTAACTGAAAAGTTTCACAAAAAAGTGAATGCAAATATTTTTAAACGGATAAAAATGACAAAAAACGCAACACAACTGCTAAAACTTAAATAAGAGAAACTGAAAATCTATAAAAAATAAAAGCGAGTTACATCAAATATTAAAACTAAAACTGAAATAAAAATAAAGCTGAACGTAAATGTCTTTAAAAATGATGAGCAACAAAATTACTAAAAATTAAAAATAAAGCTAAATGTATATTTTTAAAAATTGATAATAAAAATGTCATGCATACTATATAAATACAACACGCACTATATATATATATATATATAAAAACACAGTACATAAATAATTAATAAATACATTTCTTATTTTATTGACTAGTTTTAATGTACTTATAATTTTTGATTTATTATAATCTTTACGTTGTGGTGTAAATATTGTATAATTTATCTAACAATATGTGTGCGTTTATGTGTAGTAATGTATGTCTAACATTAAAATACACATCAAACTAGTCTTGACCCATTTAGTTCCTACTAATGTTGTGTTTGTGTGTGTTCAGGTATCCTGTCCATGGCTAATGCCGGTCCAAACACCAACGGATCGCAGTTCTTCATATGCACAGCCAAAACAGAGTGGTGTGTAAATCTTCTTCTTGTGCTGTGAATATGGATGAGCGCGTGTGACGAGTGTGTGTGTGTGTTTTCTCCAGGCTGGACGGGCGGCACGTGGTGTTTGGCAGCGTTAAAGATGGGTTGGATGTGGTGAGGAAGGTGGAGGCTCTCGGCTCTCGCTCGGGAAGAACCGCCAAGAGAATCAGCATCAGCGACTGCGGAGAGCTCAAGTAGAGTCCCTTCTCGAGTCATCTCAAGCATTTCTACTGTCCTGCTGCTCTATAATGTGAAAATGAGACGCTTCTGGATTAAAGGAAGAGTCTTGCTCTCGTCTCTCGTGTCTCTGAAAAACCGTGCGATGTGTCCATGCAACACAAAAAAGTGAAGCAAAATGTCCGTTTCCATGTAGCAGCAAATCACAGCGACCAAAAACAACATAAACATTACATCAAGTCTTCAAAAGCCATACAGTTTTAAAATGGCAGTCAATATGAAATGTATTTGTGCCGACAAACAATATTCTTTTGTCTTCCAAGGAAATTAACACAATCTATGGGTTTGAAATGACAAAATGATATTGTCATAATGATCGTTTTTACAAGCAATATTCCCATACCGTAACATCAACTGTGAATAAATGTCATTTTTAACATCTTTCTCAGGTAATAACTGTGTTTCATCTGGACTGAGAGCGTCACATGTCTGACCAGAACTCTTGTTCTCATGCATGAGTTATGAATTATGGCCAGTGTTCATCATTTGGGTTTGATTAATAAAGCCGAGAGCAATAAGACATGATGTTTCAGTGCTTTATTTGCATTTATAGAGCGTATAAGGCACATTTCTGGTTATTAATGGAGCGATTTCTTTATAATATTTCACAGTAACTCACACCTGCTTTAATAAGATCTTGAGCCATACAGATCTGCGTTCACGTTTCTGAAGTTTGTGCTTGAAGCCACTTTGAGCCACTTTCACATCATTTGACAATTAGAAAGGATATGCGAACAAAACACACGTGCAGAGTCATCAAGAGATCGTTAAAACAGCCAAAAATAATGCAGAAGGTCTTCATTTTCCACATTTGATTGTTTTATCCATTCAGACCAGGCAGTGTTTTTTGCTTCTCACAGATATTATAGAGCACAGGTACAGGTATCACGCTGTATATTTATCTTCCAGTATTAATACTGAATCTCTATTGCTCTATTATTGTACTACACAAACAGGCACTTGAGGGATGTGTCATAAAATCAGACAGTATGTGGAAAATTAAGAGTTATAACAGCATCCTGTGGTGTCAGAATCATTTGAAAAGCTTTTGAGCAGCTACACAACAGACCATGTAGAGCTTATACAGCGTCAAACTGAGAAGATTTCACAGACACTGATGATACAGGTCGCTCCTGAGCGTCACATACGCTGGAAAACCAGTTTAGAAACACATTTCTTCATCGAGCACCAGTTCATTTGATCTTCTTATCAAAATATTTTAATGACAGCAACATTAATTCCTTGTCAATTTATAGTTCCCTAATATCACTTTCCGTCCCGTTTGTAAAAATCACTTCCAACAAATTCCGTTTCCTTGATGACATCATTTTGGAGGGAGCTGAGCAGTGAGTGGTTTCTGTGATGTTCTCAAACTCCGAGAGTATAATTTGATCTCATTATTGTGTGAACATCCAGTAATTATTCTGAAGAACAGGAATGAGCCGCTGACGGTCCACATCAAATCCATCTGATACTGAAGCCCTGCCTGGAAACACAGCAACTTGAACCTGATATCAAACATCCAGTACTTCCAGCACCATTAAACAAAAGTATATCAGTCTGAAAGTTGCATTAATTAACTTTTTTTAACACCAATATTTAATATTTTTGTACTGCTGTCAAACGATTCATTGCAATTAATCACATCCAAAAGAATTGTTTCAATAATATATGTGTATATATAAATACAAACACATGCAGGTATATATTTAAGAAAAATATGTTATGCGTATATATTAAATATATTTATATATATGCATGTAAATATTTTTTAAATATATACTGCATGTTTGTGTATTTATATATAATATTTTATTTATATTTATTGACTTTTATTTTGAAGATGGTTAACTGTTTGACAGCACCAGTTTAAAGGTCTATCAGCAGTGAGTCGTGGCCTAATGCTGATTACCACAGTTATTGTTATGAAGTTATTGATTTAGCATGGGTTTTTAATTATGCTGCGCTGTTTATTAGCAGCCATGCATGTATTATTCTGTAATCGTCATATTTATCCGGAGTAGAGTCGGTGAGGAAGCTGAGACGCTGGCATGACGGGCCTCTTCAGGGGTCAGAGGTCACTGAACGCGACGGCAGTAATATCCCAGCACCTTACATTTCTCACACAGATGCTGAGGATGTTCTTTGCTCTGGTCCGATACGTCCAGACCATCGGGTTTCTCCAGAGGACGCTGACAATCACAGCAAAGAGTTCAGGTCAAGAAATAGCCATGAAGTACAGAAGAACATGTGGTGAACATTAAAGGAAAGAGAGAGGTCAGAAGCATCGAAGAGAGCTTCGTCAAATGATCTCCACCAGCTTCAGAACTTCATAACGCACCTAACATACAGTAAAGCAGCCAAAACAACACTGGTACATCTAGTCTGGTTCTCCTCCTGGAGATAATAACTAACACGTTTTCTATTCTACAGATGCTTGAATAAAGCGAGCAGAAACGATCCAAACGTTCACTCAGAGGCCCTTCAGGGTCCCGATGCACTTGGGTTTATATGGATGAGGCTTACTGTAAAAATATCATTACTTAAGAAGGAAAGCAATAGTTTTTTTCTTGTTTTAAACTCGAAATAATTTGCCAGTGGGGTAAACTCTGAAATGAAATTAACTCTGAAATAAAATATAAAAATGCATTTATTTTATTTCAGCTAGTAGAAAACACTGTTCATTTTTTAGTTAAGGCAGTAAAATAACTTAATAAAATAATACATGATAATAGAAAAATAAAAACCTAAAATCTAAAACAAATAAACAAAAACCATAGACACATAAAAAGAATAAAAACAAAATGAACAAAAATACTAAGACTTAAAAAATGTAAGTAAAAACAAAAAAGAAAACGGAAATAAATAGTTTTGTTATAATTCACTATTACTAAATAAAATAATGTATAAAAAAATAAACAAAAAAGATCTAAAACTAATAAATAAAAAAACTATTGACATAAAAAAGATTGGAAACAAAATGAACAAAATTTTAAATAAAATAAAAAAATAAATAGAAATAAATAGTTTTTATAGTTTTGTAAAAAAAAAAAACATAAAATGTTTTTTAAAAACTAAACTAAAATAAAAAAATTAAACTGATAAAAATTTCTCAAACTTTATCTAAACAAAATAAAAGCAATACAATCTAACTGAAACTATTTACAAAAACTCCAACTGTGTATGAATGGTATTAAGACTGACCTGTTTGTGAGGATAGACGTTGATGTGGCATTTGATGCACTCCTGACCCATGTTCGCCCACGAGTTTCCGCTCATCCACTTCCTCTTGCATTTAGGACACTTGTACTCACCGAAACACCTCTTCTTCCCCTGATACGGAGTCAGACCCTCACCTTTAGGACGAGCCTGCTCACAAAAACATGTGAGAATCAGACAACGCTGACATTGTTTATATATATATATATATAGTTTAATTCAGTAAATATGCATTAAATTGATTTAAAATCACATAAATAAATGACATTTATTTTACAATAGAATATTTGCCAATATCCTGTCAGAAGCGTGATGTCTTCAGTGTTTGTTGGTGTAAATGATACATCGTTACAGTTTGAAGGCGCTGCAGGGGAGATCTTCTCTCTTTCTAATGGAGTGTCAGCTGTGACAGAGTTATTAGGAGTGTTTGGTCAGGATGAGTGTGTCTGCGATTGGCTCAGGATCACTGAGAACTGTCAAATCATTCATAATGCTTTTCTAACGCTTGTCCAGAGCTGTTCGTATGATTATGATCATTGCCTTTGCTCTGCTTTAATCAGACACATCAGATCCTGTCATGTCTTTACTAAGCCTCATCTTCATTCACCTTCAGCGTTTCTAAAATCAGCCAGAGGTGCTTGAAGTATTTATTTAGCAATTTTTTTTAATATCAAATCCTTTCTTTTTCCTCTCAGAGTTAGTTAACAATCAGCATTAACGTTAGATAACAATATTTAGACACATATATATATATATATATATTTTTTTTTATGGTTTTAGATTTACTTTTGGTTAACAAAAATGTAACTGTCTGACCAAAAACATTTATAAATCTTTGAAATGAACCCTATCAACATAAACCCATAATATATACACAACTGTTTTAACATTTTATATGTAAAGACAATCCCCATGTAAAGTTTAGACCTAGCTTCCACTGTCCTTTTTGTTAGTCTGAAGAGTCCTCAAACTCCAGGCAAACGACTTAAGAGAGCAGCACAATGTAAAACCAGCCAAAGACTAAAGGTTTTATATAAAGAATCCTTACAATTAAGCATTAGCATACTCCCTACAAACAAACCAATCCAATAAATACAGCAGGATTCATCGAAAGTTCACAGGAACACTTATTTCAAATGTCTTTACTGTCACTTTTGATGAATTTAATGTGAATGAAAGTGTAGATTTCTTTCTGTTTCTTTGATTTGGTCTGTTGATTTGTAGGATGTCCGGCTGAACTGTGATGAAAGCGCAGCTGGAGGAGGTGGTCTGTAATCACAGCCAGAATCGGAGCGTTTCTGACCACCAACAATCTCTGAAATGTGAGTAAATGAAAGGAAGATGTTGACGGCCACATGAAAGATGACTGCTTCCTCACGCCTCAAAACACCCCAGATTCTACCGCACTATTACTGTACTGAACATTTCCATTTGTGTTTGTACAAGATAAAGCCATGCAACACATCCTTTTCAGGTCAATTATGCAACTTTTTTCTTACAATTATATATATAGATATATAAATATAGATATATGTTTTTTTTTTTGATAAGCCAAAAGTCACGCATACTGTAATTCATAATGTGACTTAAACAAAAAATTCAGAATTGCAAGATATAAACCCCAAATTCAGAAGAAAATAGAATGGCAAAATATGAACAGAACTGCAAGAAAAAAAGACAAGCTATAAACACAAAATTGCGAAATATAAACTTGAGTTTGTGGGAAAAAAGTAGTGTTACTGAAGACTTTTTGTAAGACAGCAGTTGAGAGAATAGCTTTTTTACAGAGCATGGGATTTCAGAGTTTATTCTGTGTGTCCCTCAGGGCCGCTGAGGGGCCCCGCTCTATATGATGAATGCTTCAGAGGAGCCGTCATCATCATCATCATCGAGTCCAGCTGCAGGAGTTTGAGTCACACACACACCCTTCAGAGAGCCTGTTTCCATTCACTGAACTCAGATTAAAGTTTACAGCGTGATGTGTTGAATCATAACAGAAGATCACCCAACATTCACTGAGAGTACAAGCTTCACTGATTGTTTCAGGATTTTACAACACCTGTCATATTTTAGTATGCATGAGATATACTTTTATAGTTTTCTTTTTTTTTTAGATTTCTTGTTTAGTTTTATTTAAAAACATATATTAAAAAAGTTTATTATTACATTCTTTTTATGAGAAATAAGACATTATGCAACTAAAAGATATAAATATATTAAAATGTTCAATTTTTTATGGTTTTAATTGTTTTTATCTGACTATAATAATCCTTCATAAGGTTTATATCACATGACCTGTGCATGTGTCTAATTTTCTGAAACTCAACTTCATCTGATCCCAAACCTTTTTATCTGTGCCACACAAAACATATGTTACTTTGAAGAAAGCTGGGCTCCAAACAACATTTGACTTTGATTGCATGGATAAAAACACTGAGACGATGCACACAACATGAGAATGAGTGAAAGACAGAGCTGTCATTTCTGCAGAACCTGCTCCTTCTGGATAACTTCTGGTACAGTAGATGAATTTCAGTCTTTTTTGATTTGATGGCTACATCAAGTGTAATTTACATAACATTGAACTTGAAAAACAAAGTTCACACACATATTGTACAGATTCACACGCTGCACAGAGGAAACACAGCAGCCTATCAGAGCACTCACTCGATCGTTTCCTCTCTTATAGATATATATGTTCATACACAGAGTCTGGGGTCAGTAACATGTTTCATTGGTTTGAAAAGAGTCTCTTCTTTCTTACCAACACTATAAAAAGTTGTTTAAACTTAAAATAATTTGTTACTTTGCTGACTTCAATTTTAAGTTATTAAATGTTGAGTGACAACTTGGATATTTTAGTTGACTAAACTTAAAAAATGAAGTCAGCGGTGCAACAAATTATTTTCAGATTTTACCTTAAAGGCTGCATTTATTTGTTTAAAAATACAGCAAAATTATAAAATATGTGTAAAATTAATGCATCCTTGCTGAACAAAAGTATGAATTTCTTTCATAGAAATCGTACAGCAATTGTTTTATATGTTTTAAAGCAGCGACAGTATATGGATAAAACCTACCGCTGCAATTCAGTACAGAAATATTGCAACGACTGCTGGTTAGTTTCAGTAGACTGAAATTATCTACAAAACTACATGTAAAATATTTTGATTGTTAGTATTATTAATGCAGCTTTGCACTGTAATATTTAGCTCAGAGGTTCTCAATCTCACACAAGGCCTCATTTTCCCAGAATTCCACAGCGTTCTCTCCTCCATCTGGATCCCATCAGAGCGAACAATGCTCTCGTGAGATTCAGAGGAGAACATGTGCACAAATATCTCCGCTCTGCTCTGTTTTAATTGGCCGCGGCGGTCTGTGTATAGAACAGAACAGTAGAAGCAATCTATCATTGTTTTCATTTGTTTAGTCCATCATTAGTGGTGTAGCACACTCATTTTAAATGCTAAAAACACTGTAGGTGATGGCGGTGATAAATAAATAATTGCAAAAACCACTCAGCACGACCACATAGCAAATAATCATGTATGTTTGGCATGAACAAACACTTGTTTTCTTATGCAATTTTTAAAATATATAGCCTACTATGTTTTTGTAAGTAGGTGTAGCACATACAGTACGAGCTTAACATGTCCCATAATGCATCTAAAATGTGTTGCAGTGCACTCTGGGAGTGGCTCCTGATGGAAATCTGACACAGTGTCTGATTCAGAGCCATATGTTTAAGTGTCAGTTTAAGATTTCCCAACAGACCTTTTCAAACCCCTCAAATACTGTCCACGCCTCTCATTAAACACACAGAGGAGCATGAACATAGACTTCACTGAGCTACACTCACAAGGCTAGCGATTCAGAGACAGTACACTTATTGCATATTGCATGCATTAAACTGACCAGACATTTAGAACGATTTCTATTTCAAATAAATGCTGTTTTTTTGACCTTTCTGTTCGTTAAATAATTTAAATAATTAAATATGCATCTATGAGGAGATGGAGAATCAGAAAATTCATCTTTGCAACATGGACTCAGAAAACACTTGTTTACGAGTAAATAATTCAAAAGTCTTCTTATTGTTTTCCACGACACATTCATGATCATTTTTATAATAACTTTTGCAAGTCGGGGGCCCGTCAGCCTCCAGGGCTCTAATTCAGCTGAACAGCACTTTAAAAGATATTCACTTGTTTTACAATATAATAACTTTTCACATTATTACTGTTTTTATTGTATTTTTGATCAAATAAATGCAACCTCTGTGAGTCTTTAAATAAAAAAAACGTACCAACCACAGACTTCTGAATGTTCTAACCTTTTAAAAGAAATCTAATTTCACCTCAATAAAAAATTATATTAAACTCCATTACATTTCTTGAACAACGAAGGAGAAATATTATTTTTCCTCCATCCAAAGAAGTTTAAAGCGAATTTACAGTAATTTTGAGATTTATTTTGTCTTTTAATAACACTTTTTAAACCTTTAGTATGTCCAAAAACCTACATTTCTACAGCCAACATCTGCTCTACATGCAATAAATGAAATCTACACACCTCACTGATGGCAGTGGACCAAGCTCACAAGAACGCCAAAGCGTGAGTGCATGCATTACTGTATATATAGAGTTATATTTTACACTGTTTTTATAGTTGAACTGCAGCGGCCAAACCATGACATTATATTACATCTTTTCAAATGTATATTTTGTTAAGGCACAAGTTCTGTTATGATATTTTTATGATGTTGGACGTCTGACAGTATTTGTAGTACAGTAAGGTCTCTGTCAAACACCCACTCATGTCATTCCTGTCCGTCCCACGGCCTGACAGATTTACATTCTCTGTGTTCTGGCTTCAATTCAGATCTCTGTGGGTTTTCCTGCTTTACATTACCAGAGCGGTTTAACAGAATAAAACAATCTGTAAAAAAAAAAAACAGTTCACCCAAAAATGAAAATGTGCTGAAAATGTCCCCACCCTAAGGTCATCCAAGATTGGCATGAGTTTGTTTCTTCATCAGATTTGGAGAAAAGTCTCAGCAATGGATGCTCTGCAGTGAATGGGTACCGTCAGCATGAGAGTCCAAACAGCTGATAAAAAGTCTTGAGAAGGCAAAAATTGCATGTTTGTACGAAACAAACCAAAGTGGTGTGGATTATTGTGATGTTTTTTTTCAAATCAGACTCTCATTCTGACGGCACCCATTCACTGCAGAGCATCCATTGCTAAGACATTTCTCCAAATCTGATGAAGAAACAAACTCATATACATCTATAATGACCTGAGAGCGAGCACATGATCAGTTTTGGGTGCACTATTCCTTTAACACTCTCCCATTAACACTAAAACTCTCTGGTGCTATGGAGATTTGATGAGCTGGTATGTTGTTATGTGGTTGTTAGGTGGTTGCCTGCTAGCTCAAGTCAACAGAACCCACTTAAAAACGTCTCTAATATTCTGGTCTAGATTTGGTTACACCCAGAAGTTTAATAGCTGCTCGGATGCTTTAATGAGAACGGTTAACTTCATGCTTCAAACTGCCAGAAACATGCTTCACACACATAAACAAACACAGATGCATTTCCCATCAAACACCCTCAACATGGATTCCTGCACTCTAGCTCTCGAGGCTTGATTTAATGTCTGTGCCATTAAACCAGATGCTATTATATACATTTCTAGCTACACATAGCTAGCTAAAACACTCTGTCTGCTGCTTGACTTTTGAAAGTGTTATGAACTGCGTTCTGAATGATTTTGTGTTATAACCGAGCTTGTGTAGCTAGACGTTCTTGTACTTGTGTGTATGCTTCTAATTGAATTTTGAGGATCGGTTTCACGACTACCTGCAGAAACAACAGATGTCTTCAGCACTTCACAGACTTCTTCAGGTATATTTGACCACCTCGGGGAAAAAAGATACTGGTTTATCGGATTACTGGTAAAATATAACCTAGGTCACCAGAGAGTTTACGTGACTCATTCCTTTAATGAGGAGCAGATTTGTGTCAGTTTTATATTCAGGGTCCAAAATTAACTCTTGCCAAGTAAAACTGGCGAGTAAACAATATGTTACCAGTTAAGCGGTTACATGATGATTTGAACCTAGTTTAGTTTATTGCGCTGCATTACAAAGCATAGTCACAAATCAATATGCACCACATTTTATAGCATGTTTAAATATTAAAGCAGGCAAAGCACAGGCAAAGGATTTGGCATGTATTCTTTGGCCAGACGTGTCCAGCTGTGATGCAGTGTTGGGTTACAGTGAGACGGACGCTGACAGGTGGCCAGGCAAAACAAAAACAACTAAACGTCTGCGTGAGTTCCCACCTACTCCGACAACGGAGATGTGTGAGGTGGACACACCAACATAAATGTCATCAAATCTCATCTGAACACAGAAGGTGGCAAATCAGAGCTGCAGGTCTGAGGACTCTGTAATAGTGACTCTTTATTGATATTAATATTGTATATATAGCATATAAAATCAGAGCAGATGTGCCATTCTGGATGGTTGTTTAGTTACATCAGTAAAATTGGTGATGTTCTGCTGCATCAACTGCTGACTTAGTAACACAGAGATCATCTGAACAACATATGAAGTGACTAACTACAGAATTTTGACATTTTATTGCACTTAGGGAAAATCTGACATCTGTGGTACTTAAATTAAGGTGTGTTTTTTTCTGTGTGGTTGCTAGGGTGTTGCTAGGCAGGTATTCTGGGTGTTGCTAAGGCATGCTGGGTGGTTGTTACATGTTGCTATGCAGATGACAGGGTGGTTGTTAGGGTATTCTGAGAGGTTGCTAGGGTGATGCTATGTAGCTGATATTGTGTTCTGGGTTGTTGTTAGAGTGTTGCTATGCCGTAGAGCTGAAGATCTTTGCCGGGTTCGGGCTTAATTAATATAATTTGGCGATGGCGATGACGTTTTGACTAAATACTAATTAAGTCTTAAATGCATAATGTTACAGAGGGCTTTTTTTTGTTCCAACTTCCAAGTTGCCTGTGTTGTCATAAATAAATACGTTAGTCTTATACGTTAGTCATGAATAAATTGTTAAAACATGTATAAATGACTCATTCTTGACAAAAGGCAAAAGAGCTGTGTGCTTGCGCGCATTTGAATAATGTCGGGCTGTAAACGGGTTCGGGCTTTTAAAAGGCTGTCAATCAAAATTTACCAGTCGGGCCTAACTTTTAAGGCCCGATTACAGCTCTACAATGCCGTTACAAGAATGGTTGCTAGGGTGTTGCTATGCGGTTTTCATGGTGTTCTGGCTGGTTGTTAGGGTGTTCTTATGCGGTGCTAGGCAGTTTTGGGTGGGATATTCCCAAGGGTTTGCTAGGGTGCAGTTCATTTTGTGCTCTGGGTGGTTGCTGTTCTGTGTGCTGCGATGCAGTTGTTATGGTGCTGCAATGCAGCTACTAGAGTGGTTGCTAGACTAGACTGTTCTGGGTGGTTGCTAGGGTGTTGCTAGGAGTTCTGAATGAGTGTTGCAGAAGAGCACAAAGAAATAGCTAAACTGTGTGCAGAATATGTGGTTCTACTTATTTTCTTTTCTCAATCCAAACTCCTAATATACTTAATAATGTACTTAATGTCATTAATCTCTCAAACTCTGTGCTTCTGAAGTTCTTTCTGTATGTTTTGAAATTAAAGTGACAAGTGTGTTTTGAGCTCTTCAGGAATGTGATCTGATTGTCTTGTCTTACATGATATTGTTGTCATGCAACTCAATTAAACAAAACTAATGTCTAGACAGACTCAGATCCAGATCCATCTGCTTTGCACAAACATTTTTAAACTGTTTCCCTGTACTTTTCGTCTCTTGTTATCATCTTTTCTCTAGTGTCACCTTAGACTAATTAAAATGCTGTGACAGTAAATTTAGTGGAGGGCAAAGATCTAAATCACATCATCTTTCTATAAAAGGTTTCCCCCTCCATTCCTGGAGCTGATGCGCGGCTGACTGGTTTGTGTTTGGCTGGATTTAGTGTCAAGGGGCTTTTTCTCATCTCTGACAGCTAATGATGTCATGAAAGGCAAGAGACTGGATCATCTTTCATGAACACGAGAGCTTCATCTGGCATTCATTATGACTCCACATATGGGTTGCGATAGCTGGTTGCGATGAATTTTGCAATGCAGGTCAGTTACAGTAAAAGACTGTAACTGTAAGAGAAACCAGAACTAGTTAGAGTGCTCTGTGTGGTTGTTAGGGTGTTGCTATGCGCTTACTAGGGTATTCTGAGTGGTTGCTAGAGTGTTCTGTGTGGTTGCTAGGAGGTTGCTAGGGTACGCTGGGTTGTTGTTAAGGTGTCGCTATGCAGATGCATTGGGTCATTGCTAAGGTGTTTATATAAATTTCTTAGGGTGTTGCTAAGGTGTGCTGGTTACTAGGTTGTTGCTAGGATTTTGCTAGGGGGTTCTTGATGGTTGCTAGGTGGTTGCTATGCGATTGCTAAAATGTTCAGGATGGTTGCTAAGGTGTCAATATGCATTTCTTAGGGTGTTTTGTGTTGTATCTAGGCAGTTGTTAGAGTATGGTTTTATATATATATATATATAGTAGGTTGTTGCTTGCTAGATGTTTGCTATGTCGTTGCTAGGTTCTGGATGGTTGCTACGTATTTGCGAGGTTGTTCTGGGTGGTTGCCAAGGTGTTGCTAGGATGCAATTACCAGAGCACCAGTTCAGTTTGATGTATGATAGTTTTACATTTTTAAAAAGCAATCTGTAAACTCCACAAAATGTCTCATTGTCAAATTTTTAATTATAACCGTCTAATAAATAGAATGCATTATGATTGACAGGAAGTGAGTGTTTACCTGCGGACAGTCTTTGATGTAGTGGCCTTTATTAAAGCACAGGTGGCACAGGTAGTTGGGTGGAGGTTTCTTGAAGGGCTTTCTGGGTTCAGAGGTCAGCGAGAGGTCAGAGAAACTGTCCGTCAGTAAACTCAGACCCTCTACGATGTTGTTTAATGAGCCGTAGGGAGATGAGTCCTTATATAAGTGGCTACACAGAGTCTGCAAAGAGAAAAATCACATTAACTTTAAAATACATTACCTTATTTAAAATCTATATGAAATATAATATATGGTTACAACGTCATGGATTTGATTCCAGGTAATTCATGAAATGATAAACATTTTGTCTAGAAACAAACATATTTTTTAAATATTTTATTTTACTTCGGTTACTGTTTATTTATTTCAAGAAACAGGTTATCTTCATGTTTTTATTTTTTAATATTTCACATTTTTAATTTCTCAAGTATTTTTTTTTCCAAGAAGTTTTATTATCCTGTAAAGTCAAATAATTTCATTGAACATAAGCATAAAACTTTTAAACTGTTCACTGAGAGTAACATTTTAAACGTTTTATGCTGACAGTTGTTTGTTGGTAATAAAAATCTGTCACAAAAATCTCCCTTTAAACTGACAGTAATTCTGTCTATTTCTGTTTTCGATTGTTTATAATTGTTTTCTGTGGTCTGTTCCTTTCTGCAGATGATCTGTGTGGGAGAGAATGTTCCATTTTCCTCAGGAAGACAGACTTTGCCACATGATTCTCCAAACCCTTTTCCTCATTCTATCTCATGAGATTGTCCTATCAGAGTGAAATATTAGCCAGCTGCTTATATATTGAGCAGTATATACAGTACTGGATGCTAAAAACGACATGTTAATAGCATGCAATATGCAATGACAAGTATATGTGCATTATTTACAAGTAGTATGCAACATGATGTGCATGTGTAACCCTCACAAGCATCAGGGATATGCTTTCATCATATCTCATATCTCAGTAAATTCTTTTACAGAAACGTTGAACTTGGAAGTTTTTTCCACATTGCTTATGTGGAGCCAAACCACTACAGCTTCAAATCTCTTCAGCAAAAACTCTGGCTTTCATCCAGTCAGTCCCATTCAGTTTATTTCTAAACACGAAACAATACATGCAACA
>JAUMHI010000053.1:18009110-18024898 GCA_032359435.1 Enteromius unitaeniatus | reverse complement strand
ACATACATACACATATATATATATATATATATACATACATACACATATACATATACACATATATACATACATACACACATATATATATATATATACATACATACACATATACATATACACATATATACATACATACACATATATATATATATATATATACATACATACACATATACATATACACATATATACATACATACACACATATATATATATATATACATACATACACATATACATATACACATATATACATACATACACATATATATATATATATATATACATACATACACATATACATATACACATATATACATACATACACATATACATTTACATATATATATATATATATACTATACTATAATACACCCGGTAGGCTACTGTGGTAAACATGCTTCTATGTTTGTAATAATCATAATATATTGCTTTGCATTACATTAATATATTGTATATTAGACACAAATTGACTACTTTTTATTAGTGTACAACTGCAACCCTACATTTTTGATAACTGCTGCTAAATTCTGAAAATAATCTTTATGTTTACTTGACTTTTTGAATGGCAGTGTGTTTTACTGATGTGACTTAATCTGATTAAATCAGTTCAAATCGAAATCCAGCCCTGACTCAATGTGATCAGGTGCAGATCCTGCCCTCTGGTGTTCGCTTTAATCTGTTGCAGGCTCTTTACAGTAAAGTAGTTTAACTTTGAAACGTGACACTCCTTTTGTCTGTGTTTGTGTAGGTGTGTCTTTAGCTTTACCTAAACAGCTTGTTTCATATTTACATTACATATGAACTCAAATATGATTTCTCTCTGTAAGAATTAAGAGTTGAAAACGAGACCTGTGATTTATTATGGTTTGTGTGATGTTCTGTAAAGCTCAGGGCAAGCCTGGGAAATTCTTAGAAATGGTGTTTCCTCCCTTATCTGGAAGTGGATGATGTGCAGCTCTCAGGATGAAACGTGACCAGTTTTTCCACTGCTGTTCACACAAAAACTCAAGCCAAACCCATACAACTCTTTTATATCTCTATGCATGTTTATGTGAATGAGTGAGAGGCCTGGACAGACGTTGGTGGAAGAGAAGAGGAGCGTCTGTCGTTTTCATGCAAATGGTTTGTTTGTTCATGTTGGACAGCCTCCACCTTCCTTTTAAAATTCAGTATCATGGTCAGAATTAGTCACGTGAGGAGGATTTCTCTATTGTTTCACATGTTACAGATCTGCCACACAAACCTGTTTTGCACTCATTAAGACCAAATGTTATAAAGTTCTCCACGATGTATACAAACATTAGCTTATAATATTTTCAGATGTCTGGCATCCTTACAAAAACTATTTCCAGACTGAAAGAGCTGTCACTATTTGAAAAGCTGATACAAGGTTATAACCCAGCAAACAGGTAACGTTATGAACAAATATTACAGCATTAACGTTAATATAACGCTTGTTTACAATGTTCTCAAAAAAAAAGTGAGCACTGAAACATAAATATTTTTGTTTTTTGTTAGTTAGAAGTTAACTAATGTAAGCCTAATGTTACATGATTTACAATGTAACATCCAAAAAGTAACGTTCCTGTAATGCTACTCAAAATGTTACATTAACGTCTGCATAACAAACGATTAAAAATAGTTGATTTACTATACTTACACTAGCAACTTAATTACTGATTAGTAAATAAAACAAAAGCGAAATAAAAAATACATTAAGGAACAATGTTTAGCAACCCACAATAGCCTAGAATCATTCTTTTTCTTTAAAACAAAACTAATGAGTGCAGCGGTCCTGCAGGACAGGGATGTGTGTTTTCCCATGTTTGATTTGGATTGAAGACTGGATCGGGTCACACCCACCGTGACACACAGCCGCCCTCCACTTCCTCATTTTCACTGCATACTTGCGACCTCCAATCATCACATCACGCACACACATCCCAGTAAGTCTTTTCCATTTACAATCTTTCTTACATCGCATTTAAACCGCACTATATCGCGCGTTGGCGGTGTTTCCCGCGTGACGCGCTTGATACAATGTAACACGATGTAACTTTTTGCGCTCGGTTCCGCGTTAAGAGCGTGCTTTAGATGTTTCTTGGATGTAACGAATGTTACAAATGTTTGCGAATCGAGACGCGTGTTTTCGGATGGTTTGTTGTGTAATCCGAAATATTCGGCTGCCATTTTTCTGTCTGTAGGCAGAGAGCGATGCGGATTTCCCGAGCGGTCAAACAGCCTATGCTGTAGTGTGTAGTGTGTAGTGTGTAGTATGTAGTGTGTAGTGTGTAGTACGCGACTGTTTCAGTACGTCTTGTGCTGCATCTCTCCTAAACAGTGATATTATGATGGTTTCTGATCTAAAGCAGGATGTCAGGCGTCTGCGAGAGGTCTGAGGTTTAACAACTCATCTCTGGTTTAACAAGCACGCAGAACTAAACCACAGCTCACTAGCAGCATACATACATACCCTTAAAGGGATAGTTACCCCAAAAAGATCATTTACTAGCCCTCAAGTGGATCCAACTCTGTATGAATTGCTAAAGGAACTATCGACTTCCCCTCTGCTTCACAAGGTTAAAGCTAGTCTCATACTAAAGTGCATGAGCTGTTTAAACTGAAAGTATCTTGCTCTGGCATGTCTTAAAATACGCCAGTGTCGCTTGTAAGGCATTTTTGTAAAAGTTGCTTAAATGTCTTATTTTTACTGCCTAGACCCAGCTTTAGCTAAGCCTTGTGTGAAACGGGGCCTTGGCGTTCAACTAAATATAGTTCAACTAAACATACTTGGTAAATCTAAGCAGCTTTGACCAGTAAGTGTTTATATGCTACTGTAAGTTAAAAACACATCTCAAAGTTCAAACGTATCTCTTATGTCTTCTGTAACCTATGGCCTATATAAGTAGAAGAACACACCTAAAAACGTACCTCTCACACACTCAAGTATTGTTTGGTCTGTGGTATATGCACATTGGGTGTTGGATTGCAATGTTGAAGTATTCACTCCTTAAAGGCTTTAAAGATTCCTTATCATGCTAATGTCTTCTGGGTTAAGATGTGTGTGCTGACAGGGACCGGCCCGAGTGTTTGTGAGGTCCTAAACAAGATTACAACAATGGGACTCAGCACTATATGAAAAAAAAAAGACTTTTGCAAGAAAAAGAGTATATATATAACAGCTAATTAAATTATCTGTATAATCTGCGTTTGGGTTATTTGGGTTATATAGGTAAAATAAAAAAAAGAATTAAACTAACACAATAAAACACTAAAACATGATAAAAAGATATGATATGAAAATTGGAAACAACTCTGTTTTTACATTGTTTTTGATTTTTTTTTTGTGAAGCAAAATGGACAACTATAAATATATCTGAATAGGTTATTAAAATGTACATCATCACTGTAAAATCGTCATATAAATAAATACTTTTATTTTATTTTAAACATTTTCCTTATTTAAAAATAAGTATGTAGTATGTAACAATAAATCATATTTTTATATAATTATATTATTATGGCAGAACTGTGTGCAAAAATTACAGCAAGTTTTGTGGAAAATCAGGTACAGAAATGAGGGATCAAAAATTATATTTAAAAATCTTAATATTGAGATTACATTGTTTTGGAGAAAAGACAATGTTTTCAGGGATGTCAACCAAAGTGAATGAATTAACAAGGATTAAATGATATGAGACGTGGGTAGAATGACACCTGAACTTCTGATTGCAGACTTTATTGTGCAGATGTAAAAAGTAATTAAGATAAGAATAACGTGAATACAGCAGGATGCGCTGCCACCATCTGAAGTTTTGCCAGGTGTCATATACAGTACTGTCCTCTGATGATGTTTCGGGAGGAGTGATTAGCTACAGCTGTTTCCAATCCCCTAATCAGTCTAATTTCCTTTCAGCCAATCACATTCATAAGCCTTCCCCTTAAATAGGCCCTCTTTTTCCTCCCTTTCTCATCTCGTTACGCTTCCCTCCTCCACCGTTATTTCACGTCCTTCTCCGGGGGGTGAGCAGGATTCGAGCTCAGCCCTAGTAAGGGTTCAACATTATTCATCACATTTGAGTAGCTGCTGATGAGTGATTTGTTCATTATAATGACAGTGATTTTGCGTGTAATTGTTAATGCGTGACCCATGTCGTAAGGGCCAGTTTTTTGAGATTGAGATTTATTCAGAGAGTTCATCTGAATAAATAAGCTTTACGTTGATGCATGGTTTGTTTGATATTACAATAATAATCTGGAACCTGTGAAAAAAAATCTAAATGTTGAGAAAATCAGTCTTAAGTTCTTAGTGATGCATATGACTAGTCAAAAATTACGATATATTTATGGTAGGAAATGTAGAAAATATCTTCTTTACTGAATATCCTAATGATTTTTGGCATAAAAGAAAAATTGATCATTTTAACCCAAACAATGTATTGTTGGCTATTGTTACTGTGTTGTTTTGTGCTCCAGAGTAACACATAAGCATGTAACCGTCCTGATGTGTGCAGGTGTCAGAGATGAGTTACCCTGGATACCCTCCTGCTGGTGGAAGTTACCCGCCCGCCTCCGGCCCGTATCAGCAGGCCCCGGGTGGATATCCTCAGCAGCCGGGAGCCTACCCTCCCCAGGGCGGATACTACCCCCCTCAGCCCGTAGCCTATCCCCCAGGAGCAGGATACCCTCCCCAGGCCGGTGGATACCCTCCTCAGGCCGGTGGTTACCCAGCTGCCCCGGGGGGAGGCTTCCCGCCCCAGGCAGGAGGTTATCCTGCCGCCCAGCCTGGGACCTACCCCAACATGCCTCCTGCAGGTCAGTGCGCTCAGTCTGAGAGGAGCATCATAGGACTAATGGGATATATTGGCAGTTAAAAATGAGTCAAAATGAGTCTATTCTTTACTGTGGAATGTACTTTTCAGAGTAATAATAACAACAGCATCAACAATAATAATAATACTGTTTATTAAAAAAATTATGTTTTCCAAAAGTTTCAAAGTTCAGTTAATTTGTTTTATTTTATTCTTACTCTTAATAGAAACTATTTTATTCAGTTTTATTAAGAAAAAAATGTTTTAAATACATTTGATTTAAAATGTTATTAATGTATTTGATTTCTGCCTATTTTGATCATAATATTTCTATTAAGTCATAATGCAAAGAAGCCATAAAAATGAAAACAGACCGCACAGAATTATTGAAAAACTAAAACAAAAAGCTAAGAATTGTTTTTAGGAAAATTCAAACAGAACAATTTGCAGGGATTTCATAAGGGCCTGAAAGAGTTTCTTTTCAAATGCATGTGTTTTTCATGCATCGTGTAATTTAAAAAAAAAAAAAAAAAAAAAAAAAAAAAAAAGAGTTGCATAATTTGTTGTTTGGTTTGTGTCTGTATTTTAATACGAGTTATTTGTGGTGTTAGCAGGTGGATGGGGCGGCCAGCCTGGCTTTGGAGCTGTAAGAATCCCTTTATTTCTGCCTCTTTTATTTGTATTTTTGTATTTTTAAATGCACGTCAGAAGTAGATAGATTAAGTGAAGACTGCATCATGTGACTGTGTTGTGATGTGTGCAGCCGGGTGGAGGAATGCCTCAGGGTTACCCCGGGGGCCCAGCGCCGGGTCAGCAGCCCATGCCAGCGTACCCTGGTGTTCCAAACCCTTCGATGCCCGGGTACGGAGGAGGCGTCCCGACCGGACCGACACCACCCGCCGGACCTGCTGTTAATGTGAGAGTCTCTCAGCTTCACCAGTCACTAGCAGCTTTTGTTGACTTTAGACTATCACGATCACAAAATCATCTAGAATTGTTCTAATGCGTATTGTCAAAATAAAAGCTTATCCAGTAATCCAGGAAATGCATTGGTCATTGGTCAGTAATGAAACCTTGACTTTAATAAATCAATCTTCCTAAACTATAATCTATAGCTAAACACTGTTTTCAGCTGTAGTCCTGGGCAGGTAGAACAAGAGAGACATGAAAGAAAACAGAAAATAACAACAGTTGACCTTAGTGGCTGGATAACTTCCCATTGAAAGAGGAAGCTGGACATGCTGAATGTCCTATTTTTATTTATTTTTGGTTTTGTTTTTACAATACAACCGTTTTCTGTAGTTTGAAGTGAAAGTGTGTGTGTGTGTGTATATATATACACACACAGTATAAATGTTATATAGAAATATAATATATGTCAAATGATTAATCACATCTATGTGTATATATTTGTATGTATATGTACTGTATGTATTTATTATGCATATATAAACACACACATACATGAATATATTACTGAAAGAATATTTTTATATATTTATTGATCATATAAATTATATGAATATAAAAATAGAAATGTAAATGCATGTAAATATTTTCAGAATATATAGTATATGTGTATATATTTATACAACATAAATACGCATAGAACTCACATATTTTATGCAAACTAAAACTGTTATTTGCAATTGATTGTTTGACAGCACATATTTGTGTATACACTCATTATATGAAACTATTTGTGTTATTTATGTATAGAAGGGCTTTCGAGGCAGCATCAAGGACTTTCCTGGAGCTGATCCGCTCAGAGACGTCGAGGTGTTGAGGAAAGCCATGAAGGGCTTCGGTGAGAGGAAATTCACCCCAAATAATTTTCCGTTTATGTGAACCACAAAAATGGTTTGTATACTGTGCGTTCACATGATTTAAAATGCAGAGAGATGAATGTTTTTGCTGAATTTTGATCGCAGGAACTGATGAAAATGCCATTATTGAGCTTCTTGGCAGTCGATCCAGCAAGCAGCGTGTGCCGTTGAAGGCGGCGTATAAAACCACTTACGGCAAGGTCAGTATATGACAAGCATCAAACACCTGATAATGTGAAAGACTGTGTTGTGGTTTCTTACGTGTTACTTTGTGTTTAAAATGCTTTGCAGGATCTGGTTAGCGACCTGAAGTCAGAGCTGAATGGAAACTTTGAAAATCTGGTTCTGGCCATGCTGAAGACTCCTACGCAGTTTGATGCCTCTGAACTCAGGGAGGCCATAAAGGTAAGATTTCTTAATTATTCAGGAAAATGCGTGGTCAATTGTTTAAACATCTCTTTTCCAAATCCTTGCAAGCCATCTGAGTAGGCAGCTTCCTAGCTGAAATATAGTGACTGATCTGGTTGGTCGTACAAGCTGAGTGCTTTATCCCAGTGTAGTATGCAGGGAAACATACCAGTGTACAAGCCAAGCGTCCTGCTGCTCTCATTAATGAAACACAGACACATAATTACAGAGTCAAGAGCAGAAATACTGCCAGACTGGAATGAATGACGCGCTCTGAGTCTGTGATTATCATCCTGCACTGGAAGAATATGCTGAAAATAGGGCTATTGAGTGACTGAAAGATAAATATGTTTGGAAGCTCATTTCTACAGGATGAAAAATAATAAAGGTAGTTGGGACTTTTTGTCTCACAATCTGAATGTTCTTTTCCAAAGAATTCTGTTTCTTAACAAGACAAGACTTTGTCTATCTTAGTTATTTAGCTTCTGCTACAGAATAAAAAAAAAAAAAAAAGTAATTTCAACCTTTTAAGCTCAGAGACAAAAACTTGCAATTATGATAATAAAAATGAGAAATGGGAGATATACCGTGAACTCTAAATTGTGAGAAAGAAAAAATTGCAAGATTAAAAGATTAAAAGCAAGATTTTTTTTTATTTTTTATTTTTTTTATTCCATGGCAAGTCAAACTCAGAATTCAGATTTCAAAAAGTCACATTTTAAGATTATTTCTTGCAATTTTGAGTTCGTATTTCCTTGGTTCCTTATATTAAGCAAGAAAAAAGGTTGTAAATACCTTTTAATTTTTTTTGTTTATGGTGGAAACAGCTTTCTTAAATATCAGGCTGTTAATATGAGGATGCTTAGTAGTTTAGTGAATAAACCAAAAAATGATTACAACTTTTAAATCATGTATCTTGATTTTGGATAAAAACCTTGAGTCCCAGCTCTGTCTATCAGAATAGCCAGCCATTAATTATCCATAAAGATAGACCTGTAAAATACATTCTGTAAAGACCCTTGTTTCAGTCGCAGCTGGTCAAAATTGCATTGTTCAGAGCAAAAAACACATATTAAGCCGAAGATTTACATTGTAATATTAGATTGTGAAATAGGGTAAAATAGCAGTCATGTTTTTTAAAATACATGAATGTACCTTAGTTTCTCTCACTCCACAACAAATCATTGTTGAAGAGTTTTCAGATGACAAGAGGAATGAACGATATAAACAAAAATTGTAGTGTCATTCATTGTAAAGAAGATTTATTACAAACCAAAAGCCTGAAATATATTTAACATGAAACTGAAACTATGAGGGTGTGTGAAATAAATAAACAGACTTCTCTGTTTAAACAGACGATATAGATATAGATATATATAGTATTTGTCATATTTTTTTGCTGGTGTTTCCAGGGAGCAGGAACCGATGAGGCCTGTCTCATAGAGATTCTGTCCTCTCGTAACAATGCTGACATTCAGGAGATCACTAAGATCTATAAAGCAGGTGAGTCTGTGTTCACAAACCTACTGAAGATCTCAGATCACGTCTTGAGTTAGTAGTGGTTTATGAGAAACTGCTTCAGATGAGTGTTTGTTGTTTAGAGTACGGTAAATCTCTGGAGGACGCCATCACCAGTGACACGTCTGGACACTTCCGCCGCCTGCTCGTCTCTCTGTCTCAGGTGGGTCTTTTTTATTACATCTTACATTTTACTCTTGTTATGCATTTGATGTATTAAGTATCATTAATCACAGAGTTTTTAGCCATATCTTTAAAAATATGAACAAGAAAGAAAGTGCCTTGGCTACAAACTTTTTCAGATTTCCAAAACTTCTTGGATGACTGTTGCTTTGTTTTATAACTAAGAAGAAATAAAGAGTAACAATACAAATGTAGGTGATTTATGACGCATTGTAAACTTGTGAATAAATATTTGACATTCACTATTATTGAAATATTATGTTTTATATTCCTATTTAAACATTTTGAGGTAGTATTATTTAGTATAGTATAGTATTAGCTTTGCATACTAATAGCAATGCATATGTAACTCTGAATCAAATTTAATAGCTTTTAATTTAATAGTAATTGTTTTTATTTGTCAGTTTTAATTTTAACTTTGGTTTGTTATAGCATTTTATTTATATTTATTTTAGTTATCTATTATTTATTTTAGTTTTGAACATTTTAGTACTCAAACTTTTGAAGTCTAAGTTTTTAAGTTGACGATTTATCACCTAATATATAGATTTTATTTTATTTCCTATACCATATAATTTATTTAATAGCATGTATATATTATTTTAAAATAAATGAACAAAGAAGAAAATATGTAAGTAAAACAATCACAACACTGCAGCAGAACGACACAAAAGATCCAGTTACCATTGAAAACTAAAAGTGAAATCACAACCGTCTAGATTGTTTTCTATCATTTGTTCTCAGGGTAATCGAGATGAGAGAGAGACTGTGGACATTTCTGTGGCCAAACAGGACGCTCAGGTTGGAGGGCAGACTTGATTTGCCTAAGCAAATTCATGTTTTAATGTAAATGTGCATTTTAGGCTGCCGTCATCCAATAACATGCATTTGTGCGATGTTTTCTGTGTTTGCAGAAACTCTACGCTGCAGGAGAGAATAAAGTCGGCACGGACGAGTCTCAGTTTAATGCTGTTCTGTGTGCTCGCAGTAAACCTCATCTGAGACAAGGTAAAAAGCCACTGCGGTTAAATGGCCACAGAAATACACAGGAACTGCTGTTATTTCCCTAACTAGGACAATCTGTTCAAAAGCAATCAACTTGAAAGATTTATTCACTTGAGTTCACTGAATCAGATGAAACATCCTCAACTGCTGTTGCCGTTTTCAATTATTTGCCTTGCTTTTTTTTGCCAAAAATGAAATTCCAAACCTGTTGTTTTTAACACTAAACATTTCATGGTGAATGCAGCTGTTAAGCTCTAAAAAGAAAAGTTATGCCGTACTGAAGTCGTATGATCACTTTGTGTAAAGTTATTAGTAACTGATAATGCAGATTAAATAATGCATCACGCCAGGTTTGTACACATTGTCAGTAACATGTGGACATGATGTCTTTCGCAGTGTTTCATGAGTACCAGCAGATGTGCGGCAAAGACATTGAGAAGAGCATCTGCAGTGAGATGTCTGGAAACGTGGAGTCTGGAATGGTGGCAGTGGGTGGGTACTAAGCTCTGATTGGTCTTGAGCAGAAATGTCAGCCAACAGCTGACTTACATGAAGCAGGGAGTGATGGGAAACAGCCAATTACAGCACTGGAATAGAATCAGCTGATTGAATAAGATGCAGGTTGGAGGTTATGATGAATAAAATGTTTTGCATATGCAAACATGACACAATAGGCAAAACCTTTTTTTTTTTTTTTTTTTCATGCATTAATATTAAGATTTTGGGCTGTTTTACTTACAAAACGTGGTGGGTTTAAAAGTAAAACTTTCATTAGCCTTTCATCTATATTTGCGTTTGTAGAATTCAATTAAAATACATATCTCTAAAAGTTTTTTCTCAACTTTAGCAGGACTTACAAATACCTAACCTAGCAGCTTTATTCCTGTCTATATTATTAAAGTTTTTACTGAAGGATTTGTTCATATATAATTGGCTTGATTTATTATTGCTTTTTGTGTTTTGGCTTCAGGTTTCATTTCCTTCAGAACATTTCCTTAAAGGTGGTTTTCCTCCACTTTAGCAGTACTTGCATACACCAAAACTTACAGTTTTATTCCTCTCTGTATTCTGAATGTTTTTAGTGAAGGATTTGTTCATATATGATTTGGATCTGGATTTTATAATATCACTTTATCTATTTGTGTTTGTAGATTTTAATTACAATACACACATTTAAATGTTTTTTTTATCTACTTCAAGCATCACTTACATACACCAAACTTAGCAGTTTTATTTCAGTATATAATCTAAATGTTTTACCAAGGGGTTTGTTCATATATCAATCGATCTGATTTTATGATTGCACTTAATCTATTTGTGTTTAGATTTCAATTACAAACCATGTCTTTAAAAGTTTTTCTTTACTTCAGCAGCACCTGCACACACCACACTTAGCTGTTTTATTCCTGTTTATATTCTAAGGGTTTTTACTGTAGGGTTTCTTAATTTATCTTTCAATCAGGTTTATATGGCATTTTGCTCATAAAGGTATGGTTAAAATGTGTTTTTTCTGACTTTTATCCAATGTTCAGATTTATTCAATTACATAATAGATCACTTGCATACTTAAAAAAGAAAAAGAAAAAAAGAACATTTTAGAAATCAAAACAACTGAGTTAAATACATACTCCTAGTACAATTTTATTTTGCACTTGTAAAGATTTATCTTTTCAGCCATAGTTTATAATACGTTTCCTCTATAAGCAAGTAAAATGAAAGGCTTATTACTTAAAATACAGCACTAAAAATATTGCAACATGACTGTAATAAAAATTGGGTTACACTTTACATTAAGTGGCTTTAACTTTGTAAAACACTTGCTGTTATTGAGGTGTATGCGGGTTTGGTAGTATGGGTTGGGTTAAGGAGAAAGGAATGGGTTAACAGTGTAATTATAAATGTAAATACAGAAATTAATTACAAATGTAACTACATATAGGTATTTAAAAAAATATATAAGTACAATGTAAAAACATGTATGTACACAATAAGAGCATTGTACTGCATTTAAATGTAGTTACATAGTAGTTAAGGCCACCTAATATAAAGTGGGAGCCAATAAAATGTGTAATATATAAAGAATCTTTTTTTCTGTAATATGAAGTAATGTGTACAGATTCTAATCGCGTTCCATTTGTGTATTTTTCAGTGAAGTGCATTAAAAACACTCCTGCCTACTTTGCTGAGCGTCTCAACAAAGCCATGAAGGTAGAGAATGTGTGATTATGTGGTGGTTTTCCTATGGTTTTGCAGCAGGTCTGATGGTTAGAAGTGGGTTATTTTTCTGTATGCTGTGTTTTTCTGCCCCAGAAAATCCAGCACTGATCTACATAAGGCTTGTTTTCAAAACTTTATATGGATGTATGTTAGTAAAATCTTCCTGAGGGTCCATAAGCATGCATGACAGGTTGATGTTGTTCGTCTTTATTTAGGGTGCAGGAACCAAAGACAGGACTCTGATCCGCATCATGGTGTCCCGCTCTGAGGTGGACATGCTGGATATCAGGCAGGAGTATGTGCGGCTGTACGGGAAGTCGCTCTACACTGCCATCTCTGTACGTCTCACACACACACGTACAATACACTAAACTATTCTCAAGCTTTATTCACATGTGTACAACTATGTGTCTGTGGGTAATTTGTGTTAAATGAATGAACAGTACATTTATTAGACTCTTAATGAATTTTTGTTCATGTTAAAATAAAGTTGTTCATGTTAACCCATGTAGTTAACTAATGAACCTTATTATAAAGTGTTACCAATATATTTAATATAGCAACATAACACATTTTTGTGTTTGTATTTATGCATAATATTCACAATATACACACATATATATTGTGTGTGTGTATATATATATATATATATATATATATATATATATATATATATGTGTACATTTGACAGCAATACAATATATGTATGAAACTTTAAGCTTAATTAACTAATACATTTAAGAGTTTATTCATGCGTTCATAGCTAGAAATAGAATTGTGACTCTTCTGAATATTTTTTTGCATATTCTTTTTCTCAAATCTTCAGGGAGACACCTCTGGAGATTACAAGAAGCTGCTCCTGAAGCTGTGCGGAGGAAGTGACTGAAGAAACAGGAAGTCAGACGCGTTACCATGATGACTGGATATGTGATGTCATCATATTAATTATGCTCGAATATATCAATGTCAAATAATATCATTAGTGTCATGTTAACTAATACTGTAATCTCTCTTTTTTTAGCTTTATTAAGTTCACAGCCAAAATAGGATTGCATTTGTGCCTTAGAGAAAATATACTACTTTAAAACATTCATTGTTAGTTTTATTTTGCTACTATCTTCTCAAACTATGCATGATGTACAGTGTCTTCAATACCTGATGCCAAATCTGTTCCGTCACTCGCAACCAAAAATACAATCTGTTCTTCATCACTGAAAGTCTTGGATCCTGAGTTTCCTGAAGTACTGATATAGAAATATATACATGCCATAGTTTTTATATAGTGAGCTTTATGATCTCTATGCAAGAAGAATATATGTTTGTCAATCATCATGAAGGTCTTGATGGGCCAGTCTCATGAAAACGTCATATTTCACACCAAAATTATAATCTCAAATTTGAAATAATCTTCGAGCCTTTTTAGCAACACTTGAGATCTGTTTGCATTATTATACTTTTTTGTGACAATTAGGTGCATTTTTTGCTAAATTTCCTGTAATGCATCATTTAGGTGTTTCTTTTCACGTGTTGTTTTGTAGTTCTCTCATGGGATGAAATATGCTCAGTTTTGTGAGACTGGCTCTGTTTGTTGTCATCGTCAGTGACTGGCATGAATGTGAATCGCTGCAGCAGTAGAGGGCAGTAAAGTCAGCAATCTTTCATCCTGATAATCACTAGTTCAACGAGAGATTCTGAGCTGAGCTGTCTGCTAACATGAAGACTACTCTTTTTCAGGGATTTCTAACCTGTGTTTTTAGTATGTTCACTCAAACGAATCTGTACTGTTGTGTAGTAACATTCGTGTCTGGTTAATAAAAACACTTCATGAATGATTCTCAGTGGACTCCAGCTCTATTGTGTTATATTATATTAGATTTTATTATAGTTTTAATGAAGTGAGGCCAGATTTAGTTTTAGATTTTTTTTAACCAATGAAAACCTTTCATAACATTTTGTTTTTATTTGCTGTTTATATTTTGTATAAAATATATGTATTTACTTTTTTTACTTGCTTCTTGCAGGAATATTGTATTAATAACAAACACTTATATATTATATTACATTATATTATATTTTTAACAAAGTGATGTCAGATGTAGTTTTTAGATTTTTTTTTTTTTTTTAAGCAAAGAACATTTTTGAAATTAAGTTAATTTTTTTATTTTTCTTGTTTCTTGTAGGAATCTCTCTCTATATATAGTTGTATTTTTAACATTTATTAACATTTATATTTTTAATGAAGTAAGCCTGATTTTAGATATTTTTTTATCAAAAAATTTGTAAGACTTTTTACAACATTTTGTTTTATTTGCTGTTTAGTTTGCTCATGGATTTATTATTTTTTTTATTTTTTACTTGTTTCTTGCAGGAATATATATATAAAGGTTCCTTTTTTGTGTCTTCTCCACTATCAGCATGTAACCCCTCGATGGCCAGTAAATGATTTGATTGGCTGATTTCAGTATTGATGACCTCAGGTCTGCTGTGGTGTGTGTCGCTCCATTAGTGTCCGTTCGCTTCATCTGTGTGTTTTGTCTATAATCGTGTGAATCCGTTTATCTACACAATTCCAAATGCCATCTGTGAAGAGAGTTTGTCTGATGGAGATTATGAATCTAATCTAAGTGCACATGCAGCTTTAACATATACTGTACACTACCAGAATAATGCATCAAACATACATCAGCAAATCCTCTCAAGTCAGTCTTATATCAGTCCATATTATATATCACAGGGATTTAAATCAATTCATATGAGCAACACAGAGGCAAAGACAATACAGTGCACAATCCAGTTTTAAAAGGGGAAAGAAAAGTTGACTCTGTGTCAACTTACACAGAGAAATTTAACTTACAACTTACAAATGTAATTTTGGGGCAAGTTGTCACATCTTTTAAATGTTGATCAATTAATTAAATATGTTTTCCTTTGGCCAAAACAGTTTGAAAGTATGTATGAGTGTTATTATATATAATTAAAAATAAATAAATGAAACATTTGCTTACAAATGGTGCTAAATAAATACTTTAACTGATTCTATTTCAGATATAATTTTTATCGAGATAAATGTAATGTACTAAAATACTAAAACTAAAATACTGCTGTACTGTCCCTGGACTGTGTGGCCACTACCAGCTTCACCACCATCATTAAGTTTGCTGACGACACCGGCGTGGTGGGCCTGATCTCTGATAACAATGAGACAGCCTACCTGAAGGAAATTAGGAATCTGGAGAACTGGAGAACCTCCTTCTAAATGTCAGCAAAACAAAGGAGCTGATATTGGACTTCAGCACTAAGCAGGAGAGGAACTACCAGACCCCTGTCATCAGTGAGAGCCCAGCTTCAAATACCTCGGTGTTCACATCACGCAGGACCTGTCATGGTCCTGTCACATCAACACCGTGGTGAAAAGGCCTGACTCTACCACCTCAGACGCTTGAGAGATTGCAAACTGCCCTCCTCAGGAACTTCTACTCCTGCACCATAGAGAGCATCCTGACAGGAAATATCTTAACCTGGTTCGGGAACAGCACCATACAGGACAGACGAGCTCTACAGAGGGTGGTGCGATCAGCTGAGTGCACCGTCCGCACAGAGCTCCCTGACCTGCACTCGATCTACAGCAGACGGTGCTGGACCAAGGCCAGGAAGACTGTGAAGGACCTCAGCCACCCCAACAATGGACTGTTCTCTCTGCTGAGGTCAGGAAAGCGATTCCGCTCCCTGAAGGCCAACAGAGAGAGAATGAGGAGGAGCTTCTTCCCGCAGGCGATACAGTCTCTCAATCAGTACATCACACAGTACTGATCCATTT